>NW_010729120.1:3784005-3912681 GCF_000365185.1 Nelumbo nucifera | reverse complement strand
GGACAAATCACCCCAAGGGAGAGTTCGGGTGGTCTCTTGGACAAATCACCCATTCAGTTTCCGCAATAGGGTCTGCACGTAAGGGAAGGCGCAAGAGAAAGTAGGGCTTTCTCCCTGAGGACCGACCCGTGACGAGATCCTACGCGCGGGCCCATAACATTTGGTATCAGAGCCAAACATCACGGGCGATATGGAGCAGCTATCATTCAAGGTCAACGAACTAGAACATAGGCTAGCAGAAACCAGCATGGAGGTTCGTGAAGTCAAGGAAGATGTTCGGGAGCTGCGACGCCTGCTGGAAGCATTCCTCTCCAACAAGGAAGGGAGTTCTGAAGGAATCGCCAAGACAAACAGTCGTCGTCCGGACTGGGCGGAGGCATCCAGCGAACAGCAGATCGCTGCCCCGACAGTCGCAGTTATTTCCAAGGATAGCTGTTTGGAGTCTTCCCCATACAGCGGCAGCGGCAACCCAGTGGGATGGCTGTACCGCTGCGAGCAATTCTTTCGTAACCAGCGCACGGAGGATGAAACTGTAAAGTCTCCTCCTTTGGCCGGGGATGGTAACTATGCAGAAATCCAAGAAACAGGAATGCGCAAGAGATATAAGGTGGATGGGCAGGATATGGAGGTAACTTTCTCTCAAGCTTATATTGATGGCATGGATTTTGTGTTCATAGACAGCCCTATGTTCCGCAATATTGAGAAAAATATATATGGGGGTGGCCGAGGGGATATTTTAAAACACATGGTTCGCTTCTGTAAGGCTGCTCTTGAGGTTCTCTTCTGTAAGTATACCCGGTGCGTTCCTGTGATCCACAACATAGCACACCGAGGTCGTGGTCCAGTACACGATTTTCGTTATGTGGACCTTCCACAAAACTACTTCAAACTACATGACCCAGGAGGTGGGGAACACTTCAAGGTCCTTGCAGCTGGCCTGAAAGCAGCAGATTGTGTAGTCACGGTAAGCCATGGTTACGCATGGGGGCTGAAAACTAAAGGAAGCTGGGGTCTACATCAAATAATAAATGAGTGTGATTGGAAGTTAAAGGGCATCGTGAATGGGATTGATGCAAAAGAATGGAACCAACTTTATGCATTGAGCTATGGGACAACCCCTGTTGTTCATGCTGTTGGTGGACTGAGAGATAAGTGTGCAGCCGTTTGATCCATTGGCAGAGTTCCAAGCCTCGTATCCGGAATTTGAGCTTGAGGACAAGCTTGTTGTCCAGGAGGGGTGTGATGTTATGGTCACACCAACCGGCAGCGCACTGCGACACAGTCATAGGCAGCAGTACGCACAGTAGGCCGCACAGCAGTAGGCACCGCCTGGCAGTGCCGCACAGCAGCCTGGCAGCATGCAACACACACCGCCCGACAACGCGCAGCACGCACCGCCTGGCAGCACGCAGCACGCACCAACCGACAGCGCGCAGCATGCACCGCATGGCAGCAACACGCACCACACGGCAGCAACACGCACCGCATGGCAACAGCACGCACCGCACGACATTAGCACCGTGAGACGCGTGCACCGCCCGACAGCAGCAGTAGGGTGGGGCCCACATGACAGCTCATCAGGGTGGGTCCACACTCTGCTCACCAACTCACCGCCAGCTTCACCATCCCTTATCCCTTGTCCCTTACCTTATCTTATCACTTATCCTTATCTTATTTTATCTTCTTAAGTAAGAGTTGTGTTACCATTAGGTGTAGGTAATTAGGAGTTTTAGTTTGAGTTGGATTACCCTAACCTAGACGAATCCAACAAGGAATTTCCCTCTGTAATCTCCTATTTAAGGAGCTACTAATTGAAGTAAAGGTATTCAGTTTTCCAGTCAAGAAAAGAGTGAGGAGAGTTTGGGTGGTCTCTTGGACAAATCACCCCAAGGGAGAGTTCGGGTGGTTTCTTGGACAAATCACCCCAAGGGAGAGTTCGGGTGGTCTCTTGGACAAATCACCCATTCAGTTTCCGCAATAAGGTCTGCACGTAAGGAAAGGCGCAAGGGAAAGCAAGGCTTTCTCCCCGTGGCCGACTCGTGACGAGATCCTACGCGCGGGCCCATAACACAGCCTAAGTAAAAATATTTCGAATAGAAAAAGTGTAAATATCACACCGAATTCTTGGCATGCCAAATCTTTTGGGTAATCTGAGAAATTCTTGAAAACACAATCCTAAAAACCAGGGGAAAGGGAAGAGACTACTCATTTTTGGAGGAGAATCAAAAACGAAAATAACAAAAGAATAAATCATGACATCTTGGATAAGTTGATCTTCATCCTTTGGCAAATCTGGAAAAATAAAAACAATACAATTTTTAATAATAAAAGCACTCCCCACCCACCCCCCCACCACACACACACAAATATTAGCTAAAAAATCCAATGCCCATAGATTGGAGTTCATTGTATCTAACATTACGAGGAGAACAAAGTAGAAATCCCATTAAAAAAAAGCTCAAGATCAGCTTTGAATCCTCCAGAAGACCAGATGGTCAATGTGCAATAAGAGTCATTGTGCGAAATTAGGAAGATCAAGCTCTGTTCGTACTTGGTAGAAGCATTGAAGTAGTCAAGGTAGCCACAAAATTTGTCATCATCAATAGCTTGGAAGGTCGAGATGGCCCTCAATGCCTCAATGGAACATTAAGCAGCTTATCAACGAGTGTTTTGAGGTTTGTAGGAAGGCCCAACTAATTCTATTGGGTTGAAGCAAACTTCATGGCAGATTGGTTACTCCTCCTTTAATTTATAGAATGACCTGGCTGTTACTTGTTTGCTTTTCTCTATATTTATAATAGTGATTCATGGGGTAGATCTACCTTTGCCACCTTTTAGTTGTTTTGATTTATCACCCTTTCTACCAAGAAACGCCACAAAAAAGCAAGCTTTGAGAGACCATACAATGTTTCTTATTAGCTAATCTCGTAATTTTTTGAAAGGTACCTAATCCTATAATCCAGTTACTAGATGCCATAGCTCCCTAACCAAGACTCTATAACGAATCGTTTGGACTTTGGTGAGCTTATATCCTCTCCCACTTTTTGCTAGGGCCACTCTTTCTTTAAGATTTTATACAGATTGGGTTAGCATTTAGAGTTTTGAACCCGTTTGGTTCACAGGAATAAGGGTCTGGAATTGGAATCGGAATCCGATTCCCATTCTTGTTAGAATGGCCATTCCCTGTCTCAATTTTGGAAATGAAATCTTATTCCTGTTGATTTCAATTCTCATTTTCATTCCTGTCTAAATCAAATAAACTATGAAAATAGGACATTTCAATTCTGATTCCAAAAAATTTCAATTTCTATTCTGATTCTGACTGTGAACCAAATGAATCCTTGGAGTTGTAAATCAAGAAGATGTGGCAATACCAAAAATGGAGTTGCGATCTTGCAAGAGAGTTGCCATCATTTGATTACCAACACTTGATAGTTGGTAGCATGCATTTACATTGATGTCAGTCGCCATACTCTTACTTTTTGACATCTGATTGGGTAGAAATCTTCATCCTAATACAAAAAAAGGTAAGAAGAAACACTAATTCATCATGTGGGCCCAGACCCATCCTAGTAAATCTTTGAATTAATAAAAGAAAATTCGGAAAAGTATGGATTTGCCCAATGCAGATTTCTGATTTACACTGCAGGGTTATAAATATTCAAATGGACCGATACCCACACTCTATGCATCCATGCCCGCCTGTGAATTGACATCAATTCCGAGCTGGCACCTACCCCGACCGTACATTAAACCTACAAATTCTGACACTGAGGGTATGTAGTTCTCCAAAATCAGAAATCAACAATTATATCCTGAAAGAAATGAAAAATGCTGAAGCGAACAATTTTGAAGCCAAAAGTAGAAGAGAGGATGAAATAGAGAGAGAGAGAGAGAATATACCATGCTATTCTAGTTAATTTTGTGGATGTTTTTTTTTACTCTTGGATACTATAGTGAAATAAACATTAGACACTATTGATAGTGTGATCTGAGAAGAAATTTTAGTGTGCATAGTAAGTGCTTAAACCATGATATCAATGTTTTAAAAGTGTAACCAATTAGGCTTTAGAAATATTTATTAATTTTATGTTTAAGCATGAAAATTTTCTTCTTCTTCAATTTTACTTAACAAAACTGGTGCCAACCAATTATTAATATAAACAATCAGTTTTGCTTTATTTTATTTAAAAGGGTTTGATTATAATACTAGAGAGACTAGCAAGAAGAATGAAAGATTACACAGACAAACCCAAAACCACTAAAACAACACAAGAGGAATGAAAGATTACACAAGACAAGCCCAACATAAAGCCCAGTCCCAGGTAGAAGAGTAGCAAGTAGCCAAGCAAAAAGGAAACCGACTAATAAAGCTAAGAAAAAAAAAACGCTTTAACAAGACTTTCTACCTCTACCTCCTCTCCCTGTGCCCCTTTACAACCTCTCTTACCCAAGCTAATACCTATGTCCAAGTAAATGTCCCTTAAATCTTTTGATTTCTTAAACCCAAAGGATATCACTAATGTAATAAACCAGCACATCATCACTATGCAATAAGGTTGGTAGAATCAATTGAACTCCTATGTATCACCACTAGCTTC
Organism: Nelumbo nucifera; assembly: GCF_000365185.1. The sequence goes on along the minus strand of NW_010729120.1, from coordinate 3,908,080 downwards.
TTAATTAAGCTCAAGACCCTCATCCATTAGGTCACACCAAAAGAGGGAACTTGCAATGATCCCATGTCCTTTCTTTCAACTTCAGAGACCTTAACCTCCTCATCTAAGCTGAGGATCCTTGGGATTCTTAGCCACCTCACTTACCTTCAGAGGTGACTCAGGGACCGGAGTAGAAATTCCCCCTCCTACCCTGGGTAATGAGAAGTCCACAATCGAGTTGGGAGGCTTTTTTTCCTTTTAAGGCCTCTCTTTGCAACTCTCCTACAAACAAAATCAATAACAACCTTCCTAAGGTGACATTTATCAAAATTCATGGGGTGGGGATGGGCTTGATTAGTCAAAGTTCTTTTTGTATCATGTCCTTCTAGAATCATCTATACTATATAAAGCAAATAATACTTGCTTTGGTTTCAATGCATGTTATAAAACTTAAATCCAAATACCATATATCATATATGATTAATACTTCCTTGAATATACATTCACATTAGTATATTTAAAAGTATACAAAATAAAGGAATTATTTTTTTCAAAAAGCAATGACAGGATTTAATTATCATTCAAGAAGTGCACAAAGAAGTACATGTATACCTTCCATTGGCATTGATAACATATATGTCCCTTAAAAATATTTAAGAGATAACTCACCTCATTGTACTTTGTCTTTTAATTCAAAAAATTCAAGAAAGAAAAAAAAGGGTTAATAACTTATATATACCTTATACATTTGAGAAACTACTTATATATACTCTAAACTTTTAAAAACTACTTATATGTGCTTTATTGATTGATCCCACATAACATAAATAGAACCTCTATCATTGCACCATTTAGAGCCATGAACAGTTCGCTCCAAAAATTTTTATAATATCGATTTTGCCCTTAAATGTTCAAAACATTAGGCAAAAAATGTCCAAGCCCAAGATTTACAACGGCTTTGGGAGCTTTCAAAATGATGGCTTGCTTTAATGGCAATGGGAAAGTGGGAATGACAAATTTACAATGTGTTCTTCTTATCCTTCTTCTTCCTTCTATTCTTCTGTTTTTTTACCTAGGTTTAATTAATTCTGTGTTTGGAGAAGAAAGCATGGGAAGAAAGACAGAGAGAGGTATGGGGAAGTATATGGAGGTATTGGATGTGTTTAGGATTGTAGCAAAGATTCAATCTCACTGCCAGCTTTAATGGCAATGGCAATGTTCTACTATAGTCCTACTGTGAGTACAGATCTAGCATTGGTGCTTGCAACATCAAAGAAAAGAAGGGAAGCAGGAAGAGAGAGAGAGAGAGAAGAAAAAAATAACAAAAATGACATATTTTAAAATTTTGATCAATAGTCAGGGATACTTTTGTCTTTTTCATATTTAATCTGTTAAGGCCTGTTCGTTTGTTCTAAAGTCTGACATCTGAAAGTGCAATAATTAAATTAAGAGGTATATTGGTATTGGTGAACTTTTCTTTCCTCTGAAATCTAAATGCAGAGAATGTTGTTCTGAATTCTGAGTTCTGTATTTTAAAAATCATCAATTATCCATTTTGACCCCATAGATGAGAGTTTTTGTTTGTCTTTTTGGGGGTATCATTGGAAAACAAAAAATTTGTACGATTTCACTTTAAGAGATAAGAGATAAGAGGAAACGAACAACCACATTTTTCTTAAAGTTAAAAGATTTCTCTTAAGAGATAAGAGTTAAGAGTTAAGAGGAAACGAACAGACCCTTAGTCTTAACCTTGGAAAGGTCAACAAGCTACATATAAGTTGTTTTTAAAAGTCTAGGGTATATACAAGTAGTTTCTCAAATGTATAAGGTTTGTATAAGTAATTAACCAAAAAATCAACCTTTCCACCACCCACCTCTTCTCTTACTCCTAACTTCCATTCTTAATTAGGTTTGGGCTGCCATGACACATAATTGGTTCTTCATAAATAAATAAATAAAAACTGCATATTTTTCTAGTTCTAAGCAATTCCAAGAGCTTGGATATGCTATTCAAACCCTATGACAAGACACTATAGTTGCACATTGGGAACATCTCCCCATGAATGACAACATATGAGTATATGAAATTTTCTTATGTGTCGTTGTAGGTAAGGTGTGGTCGTAAATCATCATTATCATCATCCATACCTTATCCCAATTATATGGGTTGGGAGTGTGGTAGCAAATCCCAATTATATGGACTAAAGGAGATGGGAATGCCAACTTACAAACCCACTGAAAGTTTGTAGCCATACCTAATTTGGACTTGGGCTGGATACCAAGCAAGCTATTTTCCTGCTGATGCCAAGAGTTCACTTTTTCTATGATCAATTCCTGCCATCATCGACTTTGAGGCGACGGGTTGTAGTGCAATGCTGTGCTACTCAAAATAGTCTCTATCGGAAATTCAGGTGACAACGAATTCAGGTTTCAAAAATGGTGCTCACACAATATTCATAGCCACTTACAATTGTGCATTGGAAATATTTTCCCATAAATAAAAACATACAAGTACAAAGATATTGCAACTACATAATTTCAAGTGGTTGTAAAGACAGTGTGAACATTGTTTTGTGAGGACTGATCCAGGCTGCTGGGTGCGAGCTCATGTATTGAATATATATATAAAGGAATGATTTCAGGCCAAAGCCTCCCTCAGTCAAACATGTGGCTCTCCTCCATTTAGACACCTGTCATTCTAAGGATTTAAACAAAATGAAAACGTGTCAAATTTTGATTAGTGGTAGTTCAAGAACAGAACCCACTAAACATGTGTAAAATTCTGATTAGGGGTAGTTCAAGAAAAGAGCCCACTAACATGCAAAGTGGAGCCCACCACCATGTAGAGTTGTGAGAATTGAGAAGCTCCCACTTTCAATCATTTCCTAAAAAAAGGAAACTATGCTATTAATTAATATTAACTAATAAACTAATTAATTAATTCCAACTATTGATTAGTAATAATAATTTACTTCTAATTAATTAAGTACAACTATTAATTACTAATAATAAAAATTGTTAATTACTAATTAATTACTGTTAACTATTTCTAATTAATTAATTCCATCTATTAATTACTAATAATAATTACTCACAAAGATAATAATTAATTACTTAAAATAATTTCTTTAAATAATTACTGCTATTACTTAATTGCTGATAATAATTAATTAGTGATAATATTGCTAATTATTAATTCAGAAAAATAATTTATTATAATAATTACTGCTAATACTTAATTACCGATAATTTATTACTGACAATATTGCTCATTATTAATTCAAAATGATAATTAATAAACATTTTCATTATGGTAATTAATGATTCGGAAATAATCATTTTATATTTATATTAACTAATGTTAATGATTTTGAAAATTATAATTCATACATTTATATGAAATAACTAATTATATTATTATTATAAGTAAATTATAATTATTAATATTATATTAATTAAAATATTTATATTATTATCAATAATTATAATTAATTATTACTAATAATAATGATGATAATTATTAATTCGGAATGATAATTAATAAGTATTTTAATAATGTTAATTAATAATTGGGATGTAATCATTTTATATTAATATTAAATTCATATTAATTATTTTATAAATATATAACTAGTGTCATTTATTTATAATTAATACTATTTTTATTCTCCAATAAATACTTCATTTAGTAAAAGTTAAATTATAAAACTTTCAATTATTCAATATTGTTAAAGTTAAAGAATTATAAAAGCAAATATTATTTTATGAATTAACTAAAAATTGTAATTATAACAAATTAGTTACTTAATAAAAATAAAAATAAAATAATAATAATAATAATAATAGTAGTAGTAGTAGTAGTAGTAATACTTTAATATTACTGATTTTAAAATCAATACACACATAATAAGAATAAGAATAAGAATAAGAATAAGAATAATATACTTATTATTATTACAGATTTCATAATTATTAATATATTATTAATCTATTAATAATATTGATTATTATTAAAAAATGTTAATAGAAAATTTTAATTATTTAAAATTATTTTCTGAAATTACCCGTTTTAATTCAGACAGATAATTAATTATTAATTTTAATTTCTTAAAATTATTATTTACTGAAAAATTTTAATTACTCTTTGATTAACGACCTTATTTTTGAATAATTGCTTTTTTATGTTCAATAATTTTTTTTTGCAAAAATCCAAATAATTTTTCTTTTGCAATGCTAACCATTTTATTTTTCTCTTATTCAGTTTTCCAAAAAATAAAAAATAAATTAATGATATTTACCTATTTTTATCAAATTATGTATTTATCAAGTTTTTGTCATTGATGATGACGATGATGATGAGTCAACTTTTTCAAAGGGAGGGGGTACTAATATTAATTAATGACTTCTAATTAATTAATTTCATATATTAATTACTAATATTAATAACTCACTAATAATAATTAATTACTGATAATAATTTCTTATAATAATTATTGCTACTACTTAATTACTGATATTAACTAATTATTGATAATATTTCTCATTATTAATTCAGAATGATAATTAATAACGATTTTCATAATGGTAATTAACAATTCAGAAATAATCATTTTATATTTATATTAACTCATATTAATTCTTTTGAAAATAAGTATTTAATGTTAATTGTTTATATTAGAATTATTATCAAAAATTATAATTCATACATTTATATGAATTAGTTAATTATATTATTATTATTATCAGTAATTATAATTAATACTTATATTAATTAATATAATTATATTATTATTATCAATAATTATAATTAATTATTACTAATTATAATGATTTTTGATAAAAATTAAATACTAATAATTAATTCCTTAATTATAACAATGATAATTATTACTTCAGAATGTTAATTAATTAATGATAATTAATATGTATTTTAATAATGCTAATTATTAAATGGGATATAGTCATTTTATATTTATATTTAATTCATAGTAATTACTTTATAAATATAATTAGTGTTACTTATTTACGTTATTACTATATTTAATTATAACTAATACTATTATTATTCTCCAATAAATATTTCATTTAGTTGAAGTTAAATTATAAACTTAACTATTGATTATTGTTAAACTAAAAGAATTATAAAAGCAATTATTGTTTCAAGAATAAACTAAAAATCATAATTATAACAAATCAATTACTTCATAATAAAATAATAATAATAATAATTTATTACTAATTTCATAATTATTAATATATTATTAATCTATATTACTCAATAAAAACATGGAATAAAAAAATGTTCAAATTACCACTAAATGAATGAACTAAAAATCTATGAGTAGTCTAATTGACTTGAATTTGACACATCAACATGCCCCGAATTATAATTTCAACTTACATTTCCTACTTCTATCTCCCAATTCCTATAATTCAAACATACCATTTGGTTATGTACCGATTTCCCTACCTTTTTCCTAAAGATAAATTCTAGTCAATCTATGTGCACTGTGGGGAGATTAGAATTAAAATCCATAACCATGATCAATCAAAAGAAGCGTTGTCACCTAACTTGGAGGTGACTTTCATACTCAAGATGGTCCCATTATTCTCCTTTCTTTCATGTTTCCTCTATTGGATGGGCTTTGGAGTCCTGATTATATAATAAGTTGATTGTAGCGATACATGATGATGATTTGATTGTAATCATATATTTTTCATTTGTTACTTTAGAGGATGGATGTATTTGCAAATATTGTTTGGCATGGATTGTTTTTCCTAGCACCTCTTTGAATGATTTTCTTCCTTCATTGCCTCTTTGAATGGATATCATTCAAATGCTGTTTATCCATTCATATGTCCCTAAATATTAAGCAGTACTGGTGATGTTATTGTAAACTTCCATCTAATTTTACTATTTTTATAAATAGATTAATGATTTCAAAGTTATTGATACTTTTTTGGGGGTGGGTTGCTCAATAGGACATTGATTTTTTATTGTTAAATAATAAATTTCAAATTAAATGATACTATAGTTGCCCCTTACTTAGTTTGGGGTCATTGTCTAGATAAAACATGGTAAGTCTCTCAAATCAAATAAAGAGCCTACCCTAAATATCTATTATAAATAATTAACAAAATAAAAAAAATTCAAATTAAATCAAATAATTACTTGCTGAAAATTACTGAATTAAGTAAATAATAATAACAATCATCAAGTACTTAATTAAGTAAATAATAAAAAATGAAATAGCAATCATTAGTTATCATTAATGTTTATTCAAAGCATGTCCCATAATAATTATCGAATACAGTAATTAAACCTTAAATAAGAATCAACATTTATTAACAGTCATTAAAATTGTTAAGCCAAATCATTAATGTTTATTCTTAAATGAAAATTATGAATTAACAAATCTATTATATAATAATTATACACGGTTGGAAAAAATATTTTAAGTAAATATTTAAATAATTACAAATTTAGTTAATATTACTATATAACAAAAAATTTAAATTAAATACTAAAATATAATAATAATAATAATAAATTAATTAATTAATAAATTAATTAAAGTAATAAACAGTTCAAGTTGAATTTGATGACCCGTATAAATTTACAGCTTTGACATATAAAGGTCAATTTATGTAAACCCATAGATTTTCTATCCAATGCCAATCGACAATCGTAGTTCCATTTCTATATATATTCGCAAGTAAACATCTTTTGATGGGTATATTCCCAGGTAAGTCAACATTCCCTTCGGGACCCACATATCCCATATAAAAATATCAAGGGATTTAAAAAGATATAAAGAAAGAAACTAACAACCACAAAGTAAACCCTGACAAGGCAAGGCAAGGCCTCACAGCTATTCAGCGTGGCTTAGAAGTTTAGCACGTAGACTTGATTTAGTGCTAGAGGGATCGGTGTTATCTATCATTTCCTGCCATCATCCACATAATTATTGAAACTTGCGATCTCGTTTAGTATCATACCAACGAAGAAAACATTTTAATACGGTGGAGCCTAATAAGCTAGTGTTTTAACTCTTAATTAGCACACATGGTCTGCGCTCCTGAAGTGGAAGTGATGCGCATGGTTCAGGAGAGTGGATGGAATGTTTTAAAAGTTGGATTAACAGTTTAACCGTTCGGTTTGAATGAAAGTCCATTTCAATTGAAAAAAAAAAAATCAAACAAAAAATGACCAAAACCATTGTCTGGGCTGAATATCGACAATTCAATCATGCAGGTTGGCGAATCACTAATTAGGTGCCATTTGGTAAGTATTTTTAGAAAGATCTTTCAGCAGCTTAAATGGCCAAAAGATATAATGAGCTTTTATGGTGTTGTCTTTAAAGAAAAAGACTATTTGGTAAGCAGCTTAATCTATTGAGCTTTTAAAAATGCAGTTAAAGGTTATATATCATGCAGAAAGACCAAAAAGCTTCACCTGAAGTTTCTCGAAATTCAACATTTTTAGTCTTTTCTAGTCTTTTCGTGCATGCATCCTCTCATCTTTCCAGTTTTTTATTACCAAATAGAAAAAAAAACAATTTTCGGTCTTTTAAGCTTGTTGAAACCCAAAAGACCATGTAAAAAGACTTACCCAAATGCTAGGCCGCCCAAAACAATGGTTTTTACCAAAAAACAGGTTAAGTGTAAAACGAAACTGATTGTTTGAATCAAGGTTTTTAAAATCGAACCAGACAGCGAATCGATCAGGGGTCCTGTTCCCGAGTCAAACGATCTGACCATTCGAACCGAATAGATGACCCGTTCTGACAAAAAAATAAAAAATTTTAAAATTTAAAAAAAATAAGAACCGACCAAACCATTGAACGATTCGACTACCCGAGTCAGTGGTTTGCTGACCAAATCAATAGTTTTTGGGAAAATAACAGTTCTAGGGTAAAACGGAACCAATCACCTGATCGATTCCCAGTTTTTCCGGTGCAGTCCAGTTTTGAAAACCATGGTTTGAACGATTCCTAGACCAAATGATCCAACTATAGACTGACAATTCAAAAACCATGAGTGGATGTTTGTAACTATGGTTGCATTTGGAAACGATGCAAATGAAGTATAAATCCTGGTTTAGGATAAATTTGCACTCTGGTTCACTTTTACCTGTATTTGACTACATTGATAATCAGATGTAAAAGTACATCAATAAAAAAAAAAGAAGTAAATTTGTATTCAAATAAGCATTTAATTAAGAAACCATCTTATGCTGTCCATATTTTCATATTTGACTACCTGTATATGCTGTATTGGAATTCATATTTGAATCCATTACAATTAATAATTTATTTGATAAGAAGATAAATTTTTCAATACAAAACTAATCCAAATTTATAATTTATATAAACCATTTTATACTATACTGTACATATTTTCATTCACACATATTTGCATATATCGTTTCCAAACGCAGCCTAAAAAATAGATCACCACGTATTTATGGAATCGACCAAAACAATCAATAGATCAGACAGCCCCATGCAACTATTACTTGTTGGGTTAGTCAAACTACATCTGTGTCTGCTCAAGTGCGACCGTCTACCTGTATTTCCTTAGAATATTGGGGTTAGTCAAACTCTCTCTTCACATTCACAGAGTCATCACTAGCATCACTAATACCAGTAACATCTAACATGGTCCATTTTTCTTTGTATTTTTTCGAGAAAAGTTTAGCATGAATTAGGCATCCCACCTATAGCTACAATCCCATATACCCATATATAATTTGCGATGATAGGTTGCATATTTATAGAACATTGCAGTTAGTCAAACTCTCTCTTAACCCTCACAGAATCGCTAGCATCACTAATATCACAGTAACAAGTTATTTCTTTCTTTTATTTTTCCGAGAGCGTTTTAGCATGAACTAGGTATCCCCACTTATAGCTACAATCACACATATAACTATAACTTGCGCATTGGTTGCATATTTACAGGATATAGAAAATAAGATAGAAATGGCTCAGTTTGGAAGAGTATAAATACAAATTTGTAGAATACATGCAAAACCTTGCATTTTATATGTATTTGCACTGTGCATATTTGTATTTGTACTCCTTCCAAACTGAGCAAAAAGGGTTATTCTGAAATAGATACAATTTTTCTAGGTTCAGTTACTTCACCTATTTGTTTGCAACCATGATTTAAACTCTTATTTGATACAAAATTTGTATTGTTTTAGTTTCTTCCTATCTCAATTCTCTCCCCATATAAAATGGGGATCAAATCATTTTGCTTTCTACTCACTCCAAAACAATAATCATCCTCCAATCTCCATTATCTTTCATATAAAGTGGAGATTACATCATTTAACTTCCTATTTTACTTCTCACAGTGAAATAAAAAAAAAAAAAAGAAAAGATAAAGTCAGATCTGAAGCAAAGCCAAAAATAAAGCAGAATTTACACCTGTGTGAATAATATTCACACTGCTAGGGGGGTTCACAGTTTGGTTTTGTTCGATTTGGAGAAGATTTCTGACCAAACCAATAAATTATGGTTTGAGAATTTTTTAGACCAAAGTAAACCATTTTAGTACAGAAATTAAGCCAAACCAAACCTTTCTATTACAATTTAGTCCAGTTTCTAATACGGTTTGGGTCATCTATTGGGCTTAATATGGTTTGGGAATTTTTTAGACCAATGTAAAACCTTGTATTTGTATGTATTTGCACAGTACATATTTTTATTTGTACTCCTTCCAAGGCTGAGCTTAAATAACAAATATAATTCAAATATCAATTTGAAATGTTAACAAGTGCCACCTATTACCAATATAAATTACTTCACACTTCCTTAAATATGAGCATCTCATTAGCATCAAAATTACAAGTTAAAAATAAACAACAAGAAACTAATGTTAAATGAATATATACATACATACATATGGTTTAAACATACATAACACAACCTACTATATGTATGGAAAACAATTTCTTGCCTTTGTAGATTACGTCTATTTTATAGTATTTATTTTTCTACTTTTCTTCTTTTCCTTTTAAAAAGGAATATAAATGCTAGACTATATGTAAAACTATGGTAATGCAAATGATTTGGGTGTAAATTATAATTTATTATTATTTCAACTTTCACTTTAACTGCAGTACAAATAAAGTAAAATAAAACCTCAAACAAAATAAAATAAAGGGAAATTGTGTAAAACTCACTTTGATGTTTTAGCATTTCTCTTAAATTCACCACAGCTTTTCAAAACGTCTAAAACTCACCATGTTAGTAAGTTTTTATTTTCCAAAACTCACCTTCCATTAGTACACCGTTAATGTTTCTTAACAGAGGTATCCATGTCAGCATAAATAACAATTTTTATGGCCAAATCACCCTTGAATGGTGAGTTAGAGGAAAATGGTCTTTTTCATTTTTCAATTTTATTTTTATATTTTAGTGTTTTGTTATAATTTCTAATGTTTTTTATAATATCTGTTTTTTTTTTTACATTTTTCTATTTTCTACAATCTATAAGATTTTCTGTATATTTTTATTTATTTGCAATTTCTGTGCTTTTCTATAATTTTTGGTGTTTTGTCTACAATTTTTATTTTCTAATTTTGTTTTTCAATTTCTATAGTTTCTATAGTTTGAAAATAATTTTTTATTTTGTGTGCAATTTCTATAATTTTTTATATTTTTTCCAATTTCTGTGCTTTTATGTATTTTATATTGAAAATATTTTTTAAACTTTTTTCTTTTTTTTTCATATCTAAATATTAAAATATATATATATTATATTTTTCTATGAAGGTTAAAATGGTAATATATTAACAGCTGTAAGTCTCTTTAACGTCAAGTTAGTGACATGGTGAATTTTTAGACATTTTGAAAAGTTGTGATGAATTTAAGAGAAATGCTGAAAACTCATGGTGAATTTTTAACAATTTTCCTAAAACAAAATTAATTAAATCAAAATTTGTATTATTTTCATTTACACTCTCAGGCATTCATACTAATATAAATAAAAATGAAAAGTAACCAAACACAACCTAAAAATTTGTTGACGAGTGAATAAATGATAGCACGTGATATCCCGGTGGGAAGCTTTAAAAACAAATAAAGCACATCGTGTTTCAAAAAATGCTGCATCAATTCTCACTGGTTACATTACCCAAAAAAAAGTTGTATTCTCACAAGCTTCAAGATAAACAGGTAATCCTCTATCACAATGTGGGTTATATATGCCCCATGATGTTGACTTTGAAAATTGGAAAAAGGCTCCTTCGAAATATATTAATTAAGGAGTTTTCTTGGGGCTGAAAGGTCGTTTAGTCTTCACTCTTTATAGTTCATACGACTTCCCCAGATGTTGATTTTATTTCACATAACATCTATACCTATGTGGAATAAGGAAAAAGGTTAAGTAAGGCTGTTTTTGGTAATGAATTGAAAAAAAAACAAGGAATAAGTGGACTGCAATTCATCTAAGAAATATGAAATTAATTGTAGCTCCCTCTTAGTCTACTAGTAACCCACTATAAACCGCATTATAAAGGTCAGATTCATCTGAACTATTCAGTGGAGGTCAGATTCTTGAGATGGACTGAATTATAAAAACCCCAAACAAACAAATAAATATTTATGCATCTCATCTCTATCATACAGTACTTATTATTTATTGCTGAACAAAAGTACAATTGTACAAAGTGGTTATTATTGATCAATTTTGCGGATTAGAGAGTTCGAATCAGCTCCCCACAATGTTCCACAGTACATCCCAATCTTGTATTGCAAACATCTTCCAATAAATAGTACAAGAAATGATGAGGCATCATTGGGAGATGTTCCTAATACACGGCTGGGATGTGCAGTGGGACTTTGTGGGGCACCTCCTTGTCGGTGGCTGATGTGAACTCGGATCAGAGTGTCAATACCATGTACACAAATTTCAAATTGCTATAAATAATTTGATCTCGTTTATTAAACGATAAATCATTTATCTAGATAAATGTGTTTATTCGGAAAATGTTTCTTAAGAAATAATTGTCTAAATAAGTACATTTGTCATTATTCTTTTGTTTCTTGGGTAAATTATATAATGACTATTTTATTTATAAAAGTATCATTATTGAAGTAGGGATGCAAACAGTTTCAATCGAATTTAAATGGGGGTATATCCAAATCCGATTTGATTAGATCTAACAAATGGTGAGTTGAATCCAATCTATTATGGATAATGAGTATCCAAATTTGATCCGATCTAATGCAAATTCTGAAAATTTTAATAAATTATTTAAAAGAAAAAATATAACAATATATATATATATATAAAGAAAAACAAAAAATATAAGTATTTTTTCAATTATTATATATATATATATATCTTTTTAAAAATGCAATATAAAATCAGATAGGGGTAATCAAAATTCGATCCAAGTAAAAATAAAAGTTGAAACTGCCTACTTGCCTACAGTTATTACCTTCACCATCTTTTTTTTTTTTTTATTTTTTTTCCAACCAAAAGAGTGGTGATTAAATTATATTGCGAGTAAAGTTGTACAAGGTAACATGTCCATAGTAGATTTAGAATTTTAAATCCCTAAATTGACTTTGAAGATGCAAAATCTGTCCAAAATGTATTTGATCGATCTAGGTATGTTCCATTCCTAGAAGGTTTAACTTTTTTACTATTACTTCAACATCCAGGAAAACTCGCACTGATTGGCATTGCAACGCTATAGCAGCTTCTAAGCCCTTGATGACTACACGAAGCTCAGCGTCATAACTGTCAATGGCTCTGCAAGCTGACCCTTGGGCTGCAATGATCTGCCTATCATCTGATTTCTTGATGACAAAACCAATGCCTACATTGCCTGCATGTTGATCATAAGATCCATTAGTCTAGATAATGGTTCTCAGTTATTGGGCTTAGGGACAATGCCTTTAATTTGTCTTGACAAAGAGTGAGACGTGAATCAACAATTATTTCATTTGTTTTGTCCACCAAAGAAACGAGATTCATATCCTTGTTTAGATGAAACTTCTTGTTGCGTACCTCCCAGATCATATATGGGAGTACCTGAAATTTGGACAGAAAGTATAATCTGATATCTACATTAAAAGATTGCCCAAGTGATTGAAGTCAATCCGAAATAAGTTGTTGTAGGTGTTCACCATTCACTATACTAGGGTTTATACCAAGTTGGGCTTGACACCAAACAGCTCTTGCAAAGTCACATTTGAAAAATAGATGTGAAAAGCTCTCATTTTCATGATTGCAAAAATTGCATGACACCTCTGCATTTCTATTCCATGGTCTTAACTTACTTCTTGTGGGGACTCCTCCCCATAGAGCCTTCCATTAAAACACTTGGTACTTGAAGGGCACTTTGATTTGCCAAATTAATAACCATTTAAAAGAGCGAAGAGGCAGAAGAAGATGGGTTTTGATTGATCTTCACCATCTTTGTGAAAGTGAGAAAATTATAAGAGTAAAAGAGGACTTGAACCTCCCTTGTTAAAATAAGGTACCGTTATATTTCACAGAATTGATAAAAGACCTTCTTACCCTTTATTGTTCTTTAAATTTATTAACAAAACCACCGAAATGGTATGTAATTCCTCGTTCGCATGCATTTTACCCATCTCATTTGTAAGCAATTGATGGTCAATGTGGGAATAGATTTATTTTAAATATTTAAGTCTCCTCGACAATGCTTAAAAGGAAACCATTTATATGTGAAAACCCATAAACCATTTATTTACCCATCTCATTTATTTTAAGTATCGTTTAGGGCTCTAAACGATAGAATGAATCTAAATGACAGAAGTCCATCCTTCCCACATTTTCTCTTGTCTCTGCTTCTTCAGGAAAATCCCTTCTTTCTTCCAATGAAAAAAGAGAAACCTAACCACCAACTAAAACGCAAACAAAGCAACCATGCAAAGATTTGGGAAAATAAAAGGATGACAATTCTATGGTTGTGATTTATCTCCTCACAGCCATGATGAATTTTTTTTTTTTAGTTATTTCTGAATACTTGCAAGAAAACAACCCAAAAACAGATAGAGGTTATACTAAAACTTAAGCAACGAAAATCTCTATAGAAAACCCCAATAAAAATTAACTAATCCTTGTGAAAGCATTTGGAGATGTTAATTTCACAGTTCAGAATTCACACTTCACCCAATTGATTAATTTCAAGTGAGAACTTCTACATCCATAAAGACATTTCAAATTGTGGTTACTGGTTTGATGCAAAGGAATGATCAGGGGCAAAATTGGGTTTTAAAAACATTTCACCCATATATGATGTGATATACATTAGGGGTGAGTAAATGGGTAGGTTCTACCCAAAACCGAATGGAACTGGCCTTGAATTGGTCCTGAACTGACCTTACCCGATCTGTTATAGGGTTGATTCCGGGGTCTAAAGGTTTACCTTACCAAACCGACCCAACCCGATGAATTGACCTTGGTTGGCCTTGGTTGAACCTGCCTTGGAACCAAACTTGCCTTTAAATAAACTTGAAAATACTTTTGAGGATGTGAAGATTTAAATCCAAGAACTCATGGTTACAAAGGCCATTGTCTCATTCAACCACCGAGTTACTTTAAGTGATTTGATCATTTGTTTTCATGTTAATATTTAATTGTATATAATAAGTAATATAAAAGGTAATATTTACAAAATTTAAATTTAAATTATAAGTTTTGAACCATATAATGATAGTTCACCTATTAACTTACTCAATTTAATCAAAAAATATTATATAAGTTTTAAACTATATATATCATATTTATTGAAAACCAAGTTTTCAAAGAACATGTTTTTTTTTCAAGGGGGAGAATAAACAAAGAACAGGTTCCACAAGTAGACTCCGAAACCTACCCTAGAACCACCAAGGCCAAAAACGACCCTGGAACCTTCACAAGATGGATTCTAGTTCAAAAAATCTAGAATCTATCCTATCTACCATAGAACCAAACCGAATCAACCCATGCCCACCCCTGATATACAAATAGTTTTAATCCATCATCAATGGAGGGAGGTCTTTATCCATGATATTAATCAATAGGGTATTTATTAGTCCATTTTAGTAGTTAAGAAAAACATTAAGGAAGGATTAACTGATAAATAGGGTATGTGTTTGGTTTCGTTTACGTTTATTGGAGGGGGCGTTTATCAGATAAATGTTTATCTGATAAAATCTCACTTTAAACGTTTTTTTTTTCTTTTGTTTGTTTGTTTGGTTGGGCCTATTTTGGGCGTTTCAAGAAACGCCCCTTTACCACTCAGCACAATAAACGTTTTTTCATATTTGTTGTTTGGTGGTGCATCTAAAGAAACAACCATATGGGTGTTTCAGTATGACACTTTCACTTGGATGTATAGAATCCATTAGTCAATCCAATGGTCCAAATTACCTATACTTGCATTGAATGACCGATTTTCGGATTCAACGGTAGATACATGATGCAACCCACATCTAATGGTCGAAATGTGTGGTATAGGTCCTCAAAGTTTGAAATCAATATTTGTTGATGCATATTATATGCAAATTATCAATTTTTTTATCTCCTAACCTCATTTCATTGCTTGTTTGATATTTTCTTCTATTCTTGGATTCCAGAAAAATATTTGATTGGTAAAATTTTAGTTTGATTGAAAAAATATTTATTTGCACCTTGAAAATGAACTTTGCAAATGGGTTTTTTACTTAAACTTTGAATAAAATTGATAAAAAACAGAAGTTTTTACTAATAAAAATCAGAAGTTTTTGCAACCAAGACAAGAAAGGGGCCTAAATTCCACCATGACCTCATCCAAGACAAGAAAGAAGGCAAGTCATTTTACGCACCCCTCGTTTTTGGAGATTTATTAAATGGCAATGCATTCACATATATTTTGGAGATTCTTGTCATGTAAGATGGAACAATTACCAAAAGATCTCTAAGCTTACTTGTTAGAATATGCTTAGTTTGCTTCATCTAACCACTAAATGCAAATATTCAAATGCAGCATTAAGGCTTTGAGGTAAATAAGTAGCAGGTATATCCTTAAATGCAATCCTTTATATAATTATCCTCTGTAGCAAAGTTTGAAACTAGTATATTCATCAAATCAGAATTTAAATGATGAAAGAGGTTTGCAAGATTGTAATTCAGTATTGTTGGCCAGGGCATTAGGGCCATGTGTTTTAATCACACGCAAAACAGATCTGATACCAATCATCTCAAATACAGCTCCAACGGTGTTAATTTCCTCCAAGAAACACTTAACTCCCTAAAACCTTACTTTACCCTGTATGACCGGAGCCGTGCATCAGGCAAACTAATATATCCAAACCCTCATATATATCTACTCAAAAGAGAGAAACGGTTTGCAAGTAGAACCTCCAATATTGCAAAGACGTCGATCTAAAACATTATATAGGGAAACCAGGTAACTTCACAGAACCATTAACTAAGTAATAGATTTAGAATTTTTCAACAACAGAACAAGAAGACATTGGACAGAAAAGAGTTAATTCATCATTCAAGCAAAAAAAGAGCAGCCAACGTCGAGGTTAATCCTGCAGAAAAAAAAAAAAAACGTAAGGCTCAGTTTGGAAGGAGTACAAAAGCAAATTTGTAAAGTATAAAACCTTGTATTTTATATTATTTTGTATGTGATGTAGGATGATTTGACTCGATCATTGAGACGGTGACATGTGGACATGACTCAACATAAGTAACAGCTCAGCACAACAGCCTCACCGTGACTAAGTAACGAGTCCGCAGGACAGCTTGCTACGTCACAACTCGCTATATGATGAGCTCGATGACCCCCGATGTACTAAAAGGGAATACTCCAAGACAAGTTTACCCCAGCTTGCAAGTTAGGATAATCAGCTCGCTCCAATACTTAGGCAGAAAAACTGCCTCAAGGGCCACTTTAAGATGAATCACCTCGCAATACCCTCAGGAGTTCGCTACAAGGTAGCTCGCGACATGATAGCTCGCTACTAAGCGACGTGATGTTTTCAGGAAACTTCTATCTGACAAGACCGTATCCGTCAGACTGCACCACGTCTCTTGACCGACGGCGCAGTCCCTGCCAGCCTGACAAGTCTGCGCCCACGTCTCTTGATAGGTGGTGGCGTGTTTGTCCTTCCAGGACGTGTCACTCATCCGATTGGGTAGTACACTGCAACGGTTACCTGCGTAGCCTGACAGATAACGGCTGCGATAGAGGTCCAGTGGTGGTTACGCCCAATTTGACAAGAACGCTCATATATAAGAGCCCCCTAGTTGAAGGGAAGGCCTATCTCGAAGATCTGATATCTTATCTTGAATATCTCAAACTTTCTCTCAAGCTAACTCAGCGATCTAATGCGACCTACACTCTTAGCCTTCTTTACACTCTTAACTACTTTCTCTAACGTTCTAACTTAAGCATCGGAGTATTCCCATCGGGCAAGTCCCCCAGGAATCCTTCACCGTCTTCTTCTCAGGTACCGTTCGTCGCCAGCGAGGAGACAGTTAGCTACCAGATAGGAGTGCCTGGATTGCGTAACATCAATATGTAATACTCATTCCAAACTATACATATCATATGATTCTCATATTGAAGGGGGTCTTAAACTACTTAATTAGGGTTTTATTTTTCATTTTCTTTTGTTCTTTTTCTTCTTCTTCTCGTCCTTTTTTCTTTAAAGCTTTTAATTTTAGTGTTGCAGAATATCTTGACTGGTTGGAAGACAACGAAGTGAAGGCAAAGAGGAACATATCCATGACCTTTGAGGAGATATTTGGCTGATTTGCACCGATTTGCAAAATGAAGAACGGCGGACGAAGCACCTTGCCGACAGGTTACAGAACTGGAAAAACAAGGAGAAATGTTACGAGTCATCAAGAAAAAAAAACACCTTGCCGGCGGCAAGGCGGGGGATTAACGGGTTGTCGACGGCAAACTTACTAGTGTCCACGTTACTGTGCAAAAAGAAAGAACTCCCTGCTCCACCGATTGTTTGTGGCGTCCGCTTCTGTTCGTGGTTAGGGCTTCAAAAGTGTTTTTATTGTGGGATGGTAAATCCACAATGCACCGGATCAAAAACTAACTGTACCACATCAGATGCCACACCAGTGCCACATCACACGTGCATTTCATAAAATGGCTAACCGTTGGGAGAAGCGAGAATTGGATGTTTCTCCAAATGGCTCTTTTCACACAAGTCGATGAAAAACATTTATTAGCGTTTTTTTAATAAATGCTTGAACCAAATAATAATTTCAAAGCCAATAAACATTTATTGTGCCAAATGCTAATATGGCGCTGAAATAGTAGCGTTTTTTCAATAAATGTAAAAGGAACCAAACACCCTCAAAGTGTTTGAAACAGTATGCGTTTATTAATAAATGATGCCACATGTGCGCCACTTCATTAGTTCCCCTCTCATATTCTTCGGTACATATCAAGAATAGCAAAATATAACTTTGATTTTGTACGAATCTACCCTTTGATGAAGTTCTTTTTTAAAATTTCCAACCATTAAATATTTCTTTACTATTATACTGATGTGGTGCTTGCTAACGCCCTATTGGCGCTAATTGTCATAAGTTTTATAATTATTACTTTTCTCAACTTTACAAACAAATAAAATACAAACTTTCAATCAAAAAACGTAAACGGAACCAATTACATACAGTCTTTTACCCAGAAAAAAGTGCAGTCAGATATAACGAGTCTTGGGAAGTAAAATTACGAAATGCATATGCAGTCTCCATGTGTCGAGTCAAAAAAATACGGACAACGAAAATATTTAAGAAAAGGGGGGAAAACGCAACCATGTGAATCGTGGGAATGAATGACACAGTTGAACTTGTTAGTTGTAGTTGCCTAGTTGGTAAGAGAGAGAGAGGGGTGGACCCCAACCCACCACCCACGAAAAACACACACCGCTATTCGGCAACCGACACTCCAATTTTTTTTTTTTGTTTTTTTTTTTTTTTTCTCTTTTTTCATTTTAGCTTTACGGCTCAACCCTACTACTTCTGTACCGCACTTAAATCGTCATCTCCCATCATTCGTTCTCGTTCGAGTAGCCTTCCATTCCAAATTTCCGATCCATCCCAATTATAGATACTGCATGTGGTAGTGTACCTTCCTCGCTACAACCTCCCCCCTTTCTTCACTTTAAATTTCAACTCTCCTCAGTCCTCCCTCCCCTCCCGTAATTTGTAATCTCCTCTGAAACCCAATAGAGATACGAGGATTTCTTTTGCCGAAAATGCCGCTAAGTTTGGCGGGAGGCCCTGTTCCTGCCGTCCTCTCTGCGATCTTGGTTTTCCTTTTGGCATTTGTTAGGGCTGAAGATCCTTACAGGTTCTTCACCTGGAATGTTACGTACGGCGACATTTATCCTCTCGGCGTCCGTCAACAGGTTGGTGCTGTACAATTTTGTAATCATAATAATATCGTTTCCTCTATCTCTTAACTACATCTGACTGCGAGTTCATTCTGCTTCTGTGTCGTAGGGAATACTGATCAATGGACAATTTCCTGGTCCTGATATCTACTCTGTTACAAACGACAATCTCATCATAAATGTTTACAACAGTTTGCCGGAGCCCTTTCTTATCTCTTGGTGAGTGATCCATTCTCTCTCTCTCTCCCTCTCTCTGAAGTCTGAACATCGTCACCTTTACCTATAGTCAGTCGTTTGATTAATAAATTTTATGTTAAATGCGAATTACATGCTTTAATACTTTTTATATTAACCACTTTTTTTATGTACGCCGTACTCTGTCAAGAGAATCAAATTAGTTCGCCGGATCTACATTACTTTTTTTCAACTGGCTTTAGTTGTTAGCGGAAGCGATTGAGAAACTTCCACGATAGCTGTCGAAATCTCCAACGAGAGGTGGACGGACTTTGTGTATTTGTCCGTTCTTGTCTGTAAATCGGCAAATTTCTACCTCAATTTTTTTTACCTTTGTTTTGACAACGAGGCCTTTCGTTAACTGACGACGGAGATTTGTGTCTCTAGCTCGTATCACTTCTGCTGCCGGTGCTGCGGTGGCGATGGTGGGGATGGTGATGGTCAGATTTGAACGCCGCGCTTCTGATTCCCTCAACCATTCCATCCATTCCTGAGCCCACCACTAGCACGGTAGCACCTGATCGATCGGCCATCTATCATACATCCATCCAATTTTAGTTAACAGTTAGTAATATTATTGCATTATTTCTATTTCTCCAGTAAGTAGAGACCTCAATGCCCAGGTTTACCTCTGAAAGTAAAGAAAAAAAGGCGGCCCCTAATCATCATTTTCTAGTCAATCACCTCCCAGAAAAGCCAAAGCAGATAAAACCAAAACCAAACAAGTGAGACATGTTCGATTGAACGAAAGACGGAGGTGACAGCTAGACATGTGTATACATTTCCTATCTTAATTTGTGGGAGTATTAGAGTTGAGATTCTAGTGCTCGACATCGTTATATGTTAACCATCAAGAATAAATATGTCGGCGGGTGCTTAAACAATGTGGGCTGTAGCTATGATGCGTCAATACAATAGGAAGAACAAAAGTTCCTCGTGGGTCCACATTTTTTTCTAGAATGTTAGATGATATTGAATACACTCACACAGGCAGCTTTTCTGTTTGCCGACACTTCGGCCCGATCCATTTTGCAAATGGGCCTGCATGTAATATTTAAGGTCCCGTTTGGTTCACGGGAATAGGAGTTTGGAATTGGAATTGGAACGGGTCTAATTCGATTTTAATTGTTTGGTTGGATGGAATTGAAATTTAATTCTCATTTCCTGTTTTTTTTTGGAAATAAAATTTCATTACTATTGATCCAATTCTCATTCCCATTTTTATTTATACCAAAAAGATTATAGAAATAAACCATTTTAATTCTGATTTAAAAATTTTGATTCCGATTCTAGTTATGAACCAAACAGACTCTTAGGATTAAGATTTGTTACCAACAAATGCTTTTAACACTGCCCCAACTATTAATGTAGTTACATATGAAATCAGATTTTACTCTCACGAGACCTGTGCCCACACTATTCTCACAATTACTTGTAGCTATGCGAAGTATTTCCTTATAAATAAAAATATATAAAAATAGAAATATTGTAAATACATGATTATACATGATTATAAGTGAGGACTAAATCCAAACTTGTTGCATATGAGAAACATCTTATCATGAATGAATGGTAAGGGAAATGTTTTCAATGTATGGCTACATTGACATGTTGGGATAGTGTTGAGTGTTTTATTGGTAGTAGATTCCACCGCCCTTGCACAGGCATATTGGAAATTGAGAACATCTTTCTATGAATGACAAAAAGAGATGTTTTTAATATGCGATATTTTTGGAAGTATTGGGGAGCGTATTGCATATCCCTACTCGGTTTTGTGAAAAATAATTCTTACTCTGTTTTGTGCACTCTGGGTCTCTTACCTACAAATTCTTTCCGATGAAAAATAATACTTTCTGTGTGGGAGATACTATTGCCCCATGTGCAGGTGCAATGTATTGTGGGCTGTTATGTCATGTGGCTAATTGTTGGGTCCCGTGTGGTATTTGAATGCGGTGAATAAGTCTAAGCCATATACAACAACACAAGAAAAGACAATAAAAATGACAGACACTTGACACTCGGATAATAGGCTGTGGGCGTGTTGAAGGCACTTGATGGTGCGACAAATTGATCACAGACAAGTGGGCAGAGATGTGGATAGGAGATCCGTATTCGGTTTTGTAGCCCCAAAATACTGTTGAGGCAATCAATGTAGGGACCAACGAGCTATTTAACTCCGCAATCTAAATTGGTGATGAGACCATACTAATAGTAAGAATAGGGATGGGGCGGGGCTGTATTTTCTAACCTGAACTCAAATCTCTTACCCTGTCTTCACAGGAGACGGGGATCCCCCAATTTGCTCTGCCCCACCTATAACATATATAAAAGGTTCAAAGTAACGATACAGGCTGATACGTTGATAAGATGTATCAGCCTATATCAATACTTTTTTTAAGTTTTATTTATTTTTTAAAATCAATTTAGAGGGATCGGTTGAAAGCCTCGTTATCCTCTCAATTAGTGCTTGATCCTATACAACCTTTGAAAGAGTATATCTACCATTACTGCTCAAACCCCAAGTAAAAAACTCACCCCTACCGGAATGGTGCGGGGCCTTACAGAGATGGAGCAAATTACCATCTCTATCTAATAGAGTTATTTGCGCACAAAAATACCACCGGAGCTACCTTTGACTTTGGTTAATGATACAATGTGAGTTTTATTTTTATTTTATTTTTTTGTGTTTTTACGGATGGTGTTTTCTGCAACTAATTTATGAGAAAAAAAAAAACAGGAACGGAGTGCTACAGAGGAGGAATTCGTGGCAAGATGGTGTTTACGGAACCAACTGTCCGATCCCTCCAGGAAAGAACTTCACTTACGTTCTTCAGGTGAAAGACCAGATTGGAAGCTTCTTCTACTTTCCTTCTCTTGCCTTCCACAAGGCCGCAGGTGGGTTCGGCGGGATCAGAATACTTAGCCGTCCCAGAATCCCTGTGCCATTCCCAGACCCTGCCGGTGATTTCACTGTTCTCATTGGAGATTGGTACAAGGCCAATCACACGGTAATTATCATTCATTAGTGGCAATCTCCTCTAAATTTTAGTTTTATTTGTTTATTAGCATGAATGTGAATGGAGCGTTTTAACTTTTAACTCGTATAAGTGATAACGTGGACGTGAGGAAAGGAAAGGAAAGGAAACTGGGATATTAAAACAAGACAAAAGATGGATAAATGAGATCCATGTGCTTGTATCGAACTATCGATAGTGGCAACCCAAGGGAAATTTATATTTGACCGAGCTAAATGGTTTTTTGTTTTTACGTTTATGCTCGACTGACAAGATATTATACAGCTGGATCTGTTAGTCCCACACTGGACAACCCCTTATTGCGCTAGTTGGATGATGAAGATGCCGCTAAGAAATCCGGCTTCGGTCAGGGAGATATTCCCAATGCAAGATTACAGTAGGCCTGACATGGGTTGGGGTGGGTCGGATTCGGGTTTAGTCAATACATTTTGAGTTGATTTCGGGTCGGGTTATCAAATGTTAGACCTTAGTTTTAAATGTTTGAGTTAGAGTTGACTCATGGGTCAATTCGGGTCATTCCAAAAAATAAAAAAAAAAATTATATGAAAAATATTAAAATTAAAGGAATTAACCTTAAAATTTTAAATATAAAATAATAAGCTTGAACATTTAACAATTTAAAGAGTAAAGACTAAATAGAAAAAAATAAAAAATGGAAACTTTTAACAAGGCATAAATAGCTCCAATTAGATTTGACAATCTAGTCAACAGGTTAGCCCATAACTCAATCCAATACAACTCAGTTTTTTGGGTTGGGTCGGATTATTCTTACATTCAAGTAGCTAAATATAACACTTTTAACTCTATTTTTCGAGTTAAATTATGTCGGGTCGGATTCACGGATTGGATCAACTTTTTGCCAAGTCTAATTGCAAGGGGCTCTTGGAAAGATGCGAACATCGATTTGCCCTGACAGAAGCGGAACTCTGCTGCTAGAAAGCAGAGATAATACTTCCTCAATTCTGTCTCCACGTGGTACATTCATGGCCATGGAATAAAACAAGTGGGGTTCCTCATGTGTCAGTATTCGCCGATAGCCAAAATTCGATCTCCCATGTTCTTAAACGATCGTAGATGAACGACTTTTTGCAATACCATTTCATAAAAACCCGGCGACTTCTCCAGTTTTGCATGTGGCTAACATGGAGAGTGGACCATCCCCACCTGCCCACCTCGTTGTGGGTCGGGATTTATCATTTATTTTTCTGCATTATCCTACACTCCTGTGCCATTACATGTGCTTGTCCCGTCCTGATTTTTATCCCATCCTATTCAATTCAAATTTTATTGGATCAAGCTTTAGGCCTACGTCATTAAATACATTATTGTTTTTCTTTCTTGGTTCATGGATACACAACCGGGGTAGCCCATCCCCCTCCCATTAACCCCCAACCCTGGTGACAGTGGGATTGATCCCAAGTCTTATAAAGAGTCGAACCTATCAGTTAAGCTATCATCAGTCGGTTAATTAAATACATTACTTTTTAGTATCTGCATATTATGTATGATGTATATTATAATCTAAATAATAATCCATGCTCGGTGTTTAGATTTTAGAATTAGGGACAACTTCATCAGAATGATTTCAAAATCATTAATAAGAGCCAGTAAGTAATTTATGATCTATCATCTATACGGAAAATTATATTTATGATAAAAATAAAAAATGAAGAATTTATATTTGTTTTTGTAGACATTGAAGGCCACACTGGATCGTGGTAAGAAGCTACACTTTCCAGATGGAATTCTCATCAATGGTCGTGGCCCAAATGGTGCATATTTCACGGTGGAGCAAGGTATTTTAAAATTCTTATAGTACTTTATTGCATGCTGCATATCTATCGTTAGTATTTGGAAACACTAGCGGGCAACCCATGCAATGCAATATAAATTTGGTAAGAGGCTTTGAAAGAAGACTTTATATACATATCAATTAAAAAAGAAGTGTTCAAAAAAATACAAGATTTAACAAAGTCATAAAATATCAATCAATGCGATTCCATGCAAAAAAAAAAATCAATTGATTAGCAGTGTTTAGGTAATTATGGTATATAAAAAGAAAAAAGAAAAAAAGATGAAAAGTAAAAGACATGAGCAGAAAACTTTCAAACTTGAACAACCCTCCCAAGCTTAACGAAATCTATTATATTTAAAATCATCTGATATATATAAATATAATTATATATTATGTTATTTATATAAAATTTGGGGGATGGACTGGATCGGGCGAGGGCAGAAATGATCAACTCAATCTTCAACCTGACTCTAGAGTCCCTCTATTAAATAATTAATGATTATATATTTTTTGAGTTGGATTTGGGCTGTAGTTGGTCCAACCCAGGTTGCGCTCTTAATTGCTACGACGAGACTATCAACTTGCCCAGTGCCGATTGCAAAGATTCGTCACTTGGACAGAGGCATGGATCCAAATATTTTAATTTGGCACAAGATAACCCATAATGTTATCTCATGGATCTAACCGTTTCTGCTACATGCTTGTCAACTAATGCAAGCTCATATTTGCATAGTACAAGGCATGCACCAAAACTTGTCCCACCATTTTTTTTGGCACTTTTCTCACCATTTAAAAGGGTCTAATTCCAAGATCTCCTATGTTGCATGTCATTGATCGGATCATGTCACCGATGGGAGTGTTG
Source organism: Nelumbo nucifera (assembly GCF_000365185.1). The sequence continues at coordinate 3,882,790 of NW_010729120.1, read as the reverse complement.
GTTGTCCTGCCATTCTAATTAAGTTTCATGTTTGGTTTGATAGAAACCAAGAGACTTCACAGTATTCCAAAAACTCTCTCAACTTTACGTTTGTCTCTTAATGAGGCATTCTGTTGAAAAACAATTTCTCTAATTAGTCCGTTTAGGACGTTACACATTAATGGAATGGTCTAGAATTCATGTTAAAGACCAGCTGCTAACAAGAATTATATTGCAGGAAAAACTTACAGGTTTCGGATATCAAACGTGGGGCTACAAAATTCACTCAACTTCCGCATTCAGGGCCACAGGATGAAGTTGGTTGAAGTTGAGGGAACGCACACCGTGCAGACCACATTCTCATCCCTGGATGTCCATGTGGGCCAATCCTACTCTGTTCTTGTCACTGCTGATCAGCCCGCTCAAGACTACTACATTGTCGTGTCAACTCGTTTCACATCCGTCGTCCTCACTACCACAGGCGTTCTACACTACAGCAATTCTGCCGGTGGTGTTTCAGGCCCACCCCCCGGTGGACCTACTATCCAAGTTGACTGGTCTCTAAATCAGGCTCGTGCTATAAGGTTTCTCTCTACGACTCTACCCCTTTGATACTCTTATTCTTGCCTACAATTAATATCAGAAGCCCATTCATTTAATATTAAGAATCTCAACTTTTATTTTCCTCTTTTCAGGACTAACCTCACGGCGAGCGGACCAAGGCCAAACCCACAAGGCTCATACCACTATGGCCTCATCAACACAACCCGGACCATCAAGCTTGTCAATTCTGCAGGTCTCATCAATGGAAAGCAGAGGTACGCGGTCAACAGTGTTTCCTTCATCCCTGCAGACACACCTCTAAAGATTGCAGACTTCTTCAAGATTGGAGGTGTTTTTCGCCTTGGAAGCATCTCCGACAATCCTACTGGTGGGGGGATGTATCTTGACACAGCAGTTATGCCAGCCGATTTCAGAGCTTTTATTGAAATTGTTTTTGAGAACCACGAAGACATCATTCAGAGTTGGCACCTTGATGGCTACTCTTTCTTCGTAGTGGGGTAAGGATGATGAGTTCTTCCCTCTATAAAGCTAATTCAACACGTATCATTAATTTATTTCCTTTATGTTTACATATCCCGTTATTCGATACGGGTGTAATTCAGTCGGCTAGCTTATCGAAGCAAAAATGCATCATGTATATGTTTCAACTTGAGCTTATACTTGTTTTGATTTGTATTGCAGAATGGATGGAGGATTGTGGACACCAGCTAGTAGGCTGCAATATAATCTTAGAGATGCTATTGCACGGTGCACTACTCAGGTGAGATGACGACTTAGCCTAGTCAAACAACTTGGGCCTGAAATTCTGAAGGCCCCATTTTGTAATCTATATCATCCGAATTGGAAAATCTTGCCCAACCTTCCAATTCGCATAGTTTTGTTTTACATTCCTCCCCTTTTAGGATTCTATCATTGTTTTCCAAGACTTGGGTTTGCCAAGGGAGGAATTTGCTGCCAAAATACGTATATGATTGGGGTGTCTGTGGATCAGTTTTGGGTTGGACTCGTCCAAATCAAAATCAATTTAAATGGATTAGAGAGAACAATAATATATATTGAATTAAACCATTCCAGACTTGATGGTCCAAAATATTTATTGGATTGAATTGGATCTGGTCCATCATAATAAATTTATATTGGATGAACTGGATTGAACCAATATCTAGTCTATTAAGAATACATGTATTAATGGACCAGGTTTAATTTTATCAGATTGGACGGACCTATCCAAAATGGTTCAAATATTCATCAGATTGAATTGGATCTGGCCCATTTATAATAGATTCATATGAACAAGATCGGAATGGGCGAAAACCAATCCAATTGACGTGTGGACCTATCTCCCTACACATGGTCCACACCACAGCCTTTGGTCTTATTTGGGTTTGACTCATATGACACCTCCACTTAGGCACTTGGCCAATGCATACTTGATTTTCTACAAGAGTTTGTCTTAAATTCCGGTTAATGATGAGCTTATCTTAACTCTTAAGCACTAGTAACATATCCAATTAGAAATAAACTCAATGACATCCAGGAATTTTTTTTTTTTAATTTTATATTCATGCCTTGTGTTGCAGGTGTATCCCAAATCATGGACAGCTATATACGTTGCCCTCGATAATGTGGGAATGTGGAACTTAAGATCGGAGTTCTGGGCACGCCAATACCTTGGGCAACAATTTTACCTTCGTGTCTACTCTCCGGTAGAATCGATCAGAGACGAGTACCCGATTCCAAGGAATGCACTTGTTTGTGGTAGGGCTAGTGGTAGACACACTCGACCCCTTTAATGTGAACCCCAATTAGCTTAGCCGCTTAGAGTAAACTAAGTAGCTTTGTTTGTTGCTTCCCAATCGCATCTTTAGGTGCTTATTTATGAAAATTGAAAATTTAAGAAAGTGAGCTCGCACCTTTAGAACTCTATCTAGATGACCCCAGCTCGAGGTCTCATTCTTTTCTACATGAATGTTGTATCTTTAATTTGATCTATCTTTATTTATTCGAAGTACATTTGTTTCGCTCTCTTTTTGGTGGAAAGTACATTGATTAATGTAGTAAATTTTGGTTATTCTAATATATTATTGTTTGGAATAAGTATCCTAAATGGATTTATACAACTACTTGGAGTACATAATTGTGGATCTTCTTTTTCTTTGAATGATATACTTGACAACACTCATAAGAAGTGATCAATTGCAAGTTTGAAGGGGATAGAAGGGTATCAAGGGATAAGGGTGGACCAAAAAGGACGTAACCAAAGTAGTAAGCATGGTTTTCAAAATTGGATTGGATCGGACAGTCGGATCGGAAAAACCGGAAACCGATCACTTGATCGGTTTTATTTTCCCCCAAAACCACATTTTTCCTCCAAAACCGTTGATTTTGGTTAGCAAACCGCTGAACCAGCCGATTAATTGTTTGAACCATGCGAACGGTTTTAATCGTTTTTCAATTTTTTTTTAATTTTTTTGTCAAAACGGGCCAATCATTCAAACCAGTAACCAGACCCCTAACCGGTTCGGTTTTAAAGACCATGGTAGTAAGACATGATGTTAAGTGTTAATAATCTAACAATGGATAATGACATCTATAAAAGAGGAAAGAGGGGATGTGAGGGGTCCTCTCACCATAAAGCTTACACAAACCTTTTCCTATCATTTCTCACACATGTAGTTAGTTAGTTTTATATTAAATTATCAAAAATATAAGAAAAAATAAAAGATCCTCTCCGTTTTAATTGTCTCTAAAGCTCAATTTGAAAGGAGTATAAATACAAATATGTACATTATAAATACATACAAAATATAAGGTTTTGTATTTGCACTCGTTCCAAACTATGCTTAATGAAATTCATCCATTACTTGAATAAAAACTATCTTAGGTCTTAATTTTTTCTAATAAAATCCATTATTACTCTTGCCAATGATCTCTCTCTCTCTCTCTCTACATGGTCAATGTTTGTAACATCTTTCTCAGTCCTTTTAAATCCCAAATCCATATCTCTATGGATACAATTGGATTCAAATCAAGGTATATTCAAATCCGACCCAATACACCATAGATCTGATCCTACTGGTTCTCATAATTACTAATTCGAATTTGAATCCGATCAAAATGGTAGATATCTGAATCTAATCTGATCCAATTTCATTTAAAAAATAATAATAAACTACTAAAAGGAAAAGAAAATATAGCAGATTAGACAAAGAAAAATAAAAAATACAAATATTTTTTCAACTATTTTTTATCATATATATATATGTTTTTTATAAAAAATATATCGGAAATTTTCTTAAACTACCCTTATGGTTTAGCTAATTGACCAACTCTACCCTTACTATTTACATATTGTCTTAAGTACTAACAGAAAAAATGAAATATCAATTTTGCCCTTCACTATTCTTCAAATTTTCAAAATAAAACTAAAAATTATCAAGAACTATTTTCCTCTTTCGGTCTTCTTCTCCACTAAATTTGCTGCTCTCAAGGGTTTTTCTTTTTCCTCTTCTTCTATTACGGAATCTCAGGTTTAGCACAGAATAGACATAAAATCAGAGGACCACCATTAACGACAACCGAGTAATGACTCCTCTGATTTTTCAAGGAGAGGAGTGAAAAAATAATTAAAAAAAAAAAACAGAAACAACCCAGATATCCAACGCTAGTGTGCGACCTCATTAAAGAAATGGCCCCATATATCTGCACCCCCAACCCACCGCCACTTTCGGTTTCCTGGGACTTGAGACATAAGACGACAAGAACAACGTTAGGCACCAAGGGTTATAGTCCCATTGGACATTATTGTCGTGGTTGTTTGTAGATGCAGGAGGGAACAGTTTACTACAACAATGGACATGACTGGAGAGTTTTTGTGGATTTTAAGTGTAGGGCCCATAAATATAACGGATTCTAGTAGTCTTTTACAAATTCCCATTAATTGCAGACTCCTCCTTGATTCTGGATCCCAAAACTAAAAAGCTTTTTATTTTTGTTTCTATGGCTTTGTAGCAAAGGTGGAGAGTGGAGAATTGCATATCCGTGAAAGGGGAACTTAAAAATTAAGAGGTGAGTAATTGGTTATGTTGCAACGATGATGGTCTTTCAGAATGACGTGCTTTTTGAATTTCAATTACTTGAAGCGAATTGTAATCTACATATCTGAATACGTTTTTCATGTAGAAACCAGTTAAGCATTTCATTTTAATATTTTCGGATTGTTTTGGTTTATGCATGAAGCTCTGCTTTAAGATCTTGCCAAGTAACTCCATAGGATTGGACCTTTTCTGCTTGATTTGAATTTTCATGCTCTATATACCGATTTAATGTTTTCAGGTTGGTTTGCTATTTTAACTATTTCCCAACGTCTTTATAAGAGTAATACTAAAAAAAACAATGAGAATAAAATGATTCAAGTGATGACTGATCTCTTAAATCATTTAAATAGAATAGAAAAGTTACAAGAGGATAACTATGTACAGAAGATAACAATTATAGAGTTAGAATTTATCTAGGAAATTACATGATAATGAGATAAGGTGATCAGTTATCTAGGATAGCTATCAGAGATACCCATCCCAGTTACAAATCTATCATAACTATTGAGATACTCTAAGATATAATAAGTGGGCTAGGGGAGGTGGAGTCGGGGGGTATGGGAATGGTCTGAGGAGAGGTGCACGGGTATGTAACGATAGGAGGGCCAACCACAGTGTCGGTAGCCGATTTGGGAGGTGGAGTTGGGCTGCCAGAAGTGCATGGGATGGTATGTTCATCAAAAACCACATTACGGGAAATATATAGACGTCTAGATGTTAAGTTCAAGCATTTGTACATTTTGTGATGTAAACTGTAACCCATAAATAACGTTTGGATCAATAGTCCAGCTTAGAACGGTTATAGGGTTTGAGATGCAGATAGCAAGTACATCCGAAAGTGCGCAACATAGTGTAATCGGGTTTAGTGCCAAAGAGACACTCCAAGGGAGAATTCATGTCCAGTATTGGAGAAGAGAGCCGGTTAATTAAAAAAAATGCAATCTCAAAGGCATCATACCAGTAATGTTTGGGCATTGAAGCCGTAGCCAGGAGGGTGAAACCCATTTCAACAATATGGTGATGGTGTCGTTCGACGGCCCCATTTTGTTCATGAATATGAGGACATGAGAAACGATGAGTGATGCCTGAATCAGAGAGAATAGGGAGAAGTGATTTGTATTTTGTACCTCTAGCCGTTTGCAAAGTTTTAATAGAGGTGTTTAATAAATTCTCCACGTTCTTCTTAAAAACAACAAAAATAGAGACAACCCGAGTTTTAGAGGTCATAGGAAAAATCCATATATACTTGCTGTAAGCATCAACAAAAATCAAATAATAGCGAAAACCATGTCTTTAGAGACAGGGGCTGGTCCCCAAACATCAAAAAATAAAAGTTCTAATGGATACTTTGCAACAAAAGTACTACTAGAAAACGACAAGATATGACTCTTGCCTAGTGGACAGGATGAACAAAAAGAGATGTCCTTATTTGAAACTGGAAGCTTAAATGAAGATAAGATGTGGGTAGTTGGGATGTCCTAGCTGCGAATGCCATACTGAAAATGATGCTTTCTCACCAATGAACGCCGATGGAGCTATAGATGTGCAATTTGTCTTTAGCTAATAGAGCCCTCCCTTAATCGGCCCTTGGAGGAGAGTTTTCCCGGTCGCTTTGTCCTTAACAAAGAAGCCATTAGCATCAAAAATAAAAATTGCATTATTGTTCTTATAAAACTGCTTGACAGAGAGCAAGTTCTTAGATATATTAGGAACTCTAAGAACATTTTTCAAGACAAGGATATGATCTGTTCCATGATACTCATCGTGAAGAGAGAGATTCCCAAGATCTGAAGTCATATGATTGGTTGCTCCAGAATTAGGATACCAATTTTCATCATGAGCAGATCATGAAGATGAGGCTATATGAGCTTGTTTGGTAGGCTTATTGGCAGTGAGTTCCAGATAACGGCGACAAGTAGCTGTTGTATGGCCAGGATACCCACAGAGTTGACAAACCACAGTGACGTTCTTGAAATTGGATCTGCTGCAATTATTGTTATTATAGGAAGTTTTCTGGGAGTTGTCAGAACCGCCATCATTATTAAATTGTCGAGGCTTATAAGAAGAGGATTGATTGCAATTGAAGGTTTTCTTCTTATTGGACAAATTAGTAGAAGGAGAATCCAATACAGATTGTGAAGAGTGATGCTCTAAGCGCTTTTCAAAGGTATGTAATAGACTTTGAATTTCAGCAAAAGAAATACTATTGAGTCTAGTAGTTACAGAGAGCACAAAGGTATCATATTCAGCAGGTAAACCACCAAGAAGATAATGAATTTGATCAACATCAGTGAGAAAGTGTCAGAAGCAGCTAAAGCATCAAATAAACTTTTAATTTTCTGAACATAATTAGTGACAGTGAGAGTACCCTTATTCAGATAAGCTAATTCTAATTTCAAATCATGGATTCAAGTTTTACTGGTAGATGAAAAAAGAACATGAAGTCGATCCCATACCTCTCTGGATGTCTTATAACCAACTACTTGAGCCAGAACTGGCTCTGTTAATGAAGATAATAACCAGCTTATGATCAACTAGTCTTGTTCGATCCATGCTGCATGATCTAGGTTGTTGCGACTGGATCCTTGGCTACTGCCATCTTCCAAGAAGAGTGGAGGACAAGAAAAAGATTCGTCCACATAACCGTATAAACAATGCCCTCTGAGAGTACAATCCAGTTTTACTGAGACTACATTCATAAAACTAGAAAGGGAGACCACCATAATGGTTCGACCATCTGTCGATCTAAGTTGCATTTGTCTCTGGACAGCATGAGCAGTGGTACTTGTTTCTGAAGCCATGACGTTTGTCAAAATGGCTCTGATACCATATAAGAGTAATACTAAAAAAACATGAGAATGGAATGACTCAGTTAGTGATGACTGGTCTCTTGAATCAATTAAATAGAGAAGCTACAAGAGGATAACTATGTACAGAAGATAGCAATTACAGAGTTAGAGCTTATCTAGGAAATTACATGATAATGAGATAAGGTGATCAGTTATCTATGATAGCTATCCTAAATAACCATGATCAGTTATCTAGGATAGCTATCAGAGATACCCATCCCAGTTACAAGTCTATCATAACTATTGAGACACTCTAACAGTCTTTTAGATGATTTATGAAGAGTTTTACATAAATTTAATTTTTAAATAATCTGTTTAACTACTTCATTACCCATGAGCGAAGCCTCTAGTAAGTGAGTCCTCCAAAGGACCTGATCCATAGATGTCACAATATCGAGCTCTGTTCCCCTGTTTTGGATCTTAAGGAGGCTTATAATGCTTGATGCAAGGATGACTGAGACTAGCATTGTGCCAATAATGGTTTTTACAATGGATGGCCCCTTACAATGTGTTGAATTACACCAATTGTATTCACTTCTGCTCGAAATTGTTGCTCTTGCTTTTGGGCATTTATAATTCTCTTGACAGCTATGTCTGTTGAGTTGGTGGTTTTGGTTCCAAGGGTCATTGCTAGCACGACGTCTGTTGAGTTGGACAATGTACCTTCGTAAACATAACCAAAACCTCCTTTCCCTACTTCCAGAGGATATGTTTTTTGGATGAATTAGAACCTACGGAAAGGGAGTGTGACGGAAAATCACCCGAATAGAAGGGTATTTTTGGAATTTTTGAAAAAAAAGTATCAATCACATGATATCATATATGACGGAGTGTGACAGAAAGTTAACGATAAGGGAAGTTTTAGACAATTGTCAAAAAAACTTAAGGGCACTTTAAGACAATATGTAAACAGTAACGGTAGAGTTAGTCAATTAGCTAAACCATAAGGGTAGTTTAAGAAATTTACCCAAAATATATAATATAAAAATTTACAAAAATGCAATATAAATAACATATTTATAAATAAATAAATAACATATTATATATATAGGATTGGATAGGGGTATCCGAATTCAATCCGGTTATGTAATACTAAGATCCGAAATAGGGATATCCAAATCCGACAAAATTGGATCCGACTTCGGATCAGATCAGATCATGATCCGATTAGTTTGCACCCCTACATATCCATATAGTAAAACAAGTTGTCTAAGCATCTTCTTTTTGTTTATTGATTCATTTGATTTTTTTTTCTAAATGCTATAAACTCCATCCTTTATAATGGCAACCACTGTTTTCAAAACCGAACCGGACCGGACGGTCGAACCAAAAAACCCGAAAACCGGTCACCTGACTGGTTCCATTTTCCTCCAAAACCGTTGATTTTGGTCAGTAGACTGCTAAACCAACCGATTAACCATTCGAACGGTTCAAACGGTTTTGACCGTTTTCCAATTTTTAAAATTTTATTATTTTTTTTTGTCAGAACAGGCCTGCCGTTTGGGTCGAACGATTGAACCATTTGAACCGGTAATCGAACCCCTTACCGGTTTGGTCACCGATTCATTTTTAAAAACCATGATGACAACAATGGTCTTGGGTGCTCATGGAATGAAATTTACTAATATGAGGGAACCTTGGGTGATGTCTGACCCAAGGTGTAGCCGATCCGTACATGCAACAAATAGCCCTGCCAACTTGGACGAAGTTGAGGTGAAAGGACAAGGTGGTGCATCGAATAGATTTGAAAATAGAAGGAAGTTAGAGGCCCGAGTGAGGTCCCCAGGGATGGCACTTCGATGCTCAAGTCAATAAGAAACACCTTAGGAGATTCCTTTAAATAGCCAAGTGTGTTGATTCACTCAGGCATGGTTCTTGTAGGGTTTTAGGGAAGCGGCCACCCACCAAGGTCTTTGAAATGATTCACCTTCCCCAATGTGGGTGTTTATCCATCGGAGATAGCACTTATCCTTATCCATTAGGGGTTGCACCTCCTCCAAGGCTTTTCGCTTACGGGATTGCCCGCTCTCCTTGATGAGTGGTGTACTTATCTATTCATGTAGACTAAAGTCGTCGGCTACAAAGTCGTCCACGTGGCAACTTCAACTAGTTGAGGCAAGGTCCAAACACTAGTCCCCCAGTTTCGAAGTCGAGGAGAGAGGTGTTCGGTTGTGATTGAGTAGGCGAGCTCCTATAGTGCTCAGTTGAGGAACTTAGTAGTTTTTGTTGGTCGTTCAAAGCGCAATTGTACCAAGTCAGGGAACTGTAGTGCTTGTTTGGGATTTTAAAACTTAACTGTTGATTGTATAATCCAACAATCACGTCATTTTGCCTTCCCGAGCTTAAGTGTGTGCACAGTGCAATGATACATCTAAACCATTCATCAAGATTGATCTTGACTATTGGTTGCCTCTATATAAGGAAGAGGGACAAGTCATTTACTTTGTCATTTTAAGCGAGAGCGTCCCTTAGACTTTGGATAGTGCTCAACTAGACTTCTTCCTCAACTGGTGCTTCAGGTGTTTCTGCGCTTTTTACTTTGGTAAGATGTCTTTGAATTCATCCTCTTTCAATTACTTCTTCTAATTCTAGTAGTTTTACCTCAAGGAGTGAGTGTAAGCCAAGGCCTCAACAAGGGGTCACTGGGGTTGTTGTTCATGAGACTGATGCCAATGTAGTCAAAGTCAAAGAGGAAGAGATAGGCAATGAAGAGGCGGTCGAGGTCGAGGAATGAAGGCATCGTCATTCCATGACTTAGATCAGGGAGGCATATAACATTCCCGTGCAGGTTGTTGGCCTCATTGGTGAGCACTTTACCACTACCCCATGCAAGCTGTTGGCTGAAGACATGACTCGGCTCAGGGAGGCATATAACATTCCCATAGAGTTTGAGCTGAGGTGTCCTGGATTGGTGAAAGGGCAACTTCAGCCCAAGCAAGTGAGCTATGAGTGTATGAGGATATCTTGATTGTGGGTCTAAGGTTTCTATTGGATAGGGGCATTGTGACTGTATTGAGGTGGCATCGCATCCTACCTGTCTAGTTGATGTTGAATTGCTTCCAGTACCTAATCAGGCTCCTCTGCAATTATACTCTGCATGACATAAAGATCGCTTTACCCATGTTCAAATATTTTCTCTACCTGAAGAAGCACCAGAGGAACTATTATTATTTCTCGGCTCAGTCGAACACCAAGGTGCTTGCCGAAACCCCTTCTTAGTTAAATACTGGAAGGAAGGTTTCTTCTTTGTTAAGCACCAAGGCGGATGGTCATTTGCTTCTAAGCTGGTCGTCCCGAGCATGAAAAAAAAAGGCCTTGATCGAAGCCGAGTTGACGGAAGAAGAGGTTGTGGCCCTGAGGTGGATTATGAGGTTGCATGTTCAACAGTGCACCTCGTCTGCCATGTTGATCCAAGCCGGATTAATGCCACCCTCAGTTGGTTGGTTTCATCTCCATAGGAGCTTGTAATAGTTTTTTCCTTCTTGCTTTCTTTGTTTGAGCACTAACTGTTTTCCCATACTATGTAGATGGAAAGATGGTTGGAAGTGAAGAGGAAAGGATGAGATGTCTATAGGCTACGACTCTATAGCGTAGTCATTTGCAATTAACTCCTCGAGTGAATCTCAAAGGGAATCACCATTAATTCATTTTTTTGCCCTAAAAAGCATACTTTTAAATAGATCTCATGCATCACATGGGTCACTACTAGTATATAATAAAAAGAGGAGTGTGTTGAAGCCAAGGGTCTCTCACCATAGGCCTCAAACAGAGTCTCCCCTTCTCTCCTTTACACATGTGTAATATTAAGCCATTCATAACCCTCCTATGTCTTAATTTTCCTTTTAAACTCTCTCATTACTTGTCTCTTAATAAAATAGTTCTTAAATCTTAACCCCTCCTCTCAATCTCTTTTCGATGGTCAGTGTTTTTAACATCTTCCTTATTAAATTCCTTATTTCCTATTAAATATCTTTGAAACCCTTTTAACTCTTTGTAATAAAACATGGGTATAAATTAGATGGGCCAAACAGGGCTATGGGCCAACCCTAGACTAACCTTGAACATGGACCTTGGCTTGGAACCAAATTGATGTCAAAACCTAAATTTGCCTACCCAAACCTAACCAAATTTTTATTCAGCCCCATGCACTTGCATGGGTTTACTTGATAGTTAAACACAATGGAATGACAAAACAAGATACATGTAGTTGACCCCATATAGTTAAGATAAGGCTTGAATAATGATAATGGTTGTCCCCTTTACATTTTGGAAAAGCTACTATTTATTGTTACCATTTATCAAAATTATTGTAGAGATAAATTTTGACATATAAGCTACAAAATGTTAATTTATTTGTAGAGGGTTATTTGTAACAATGCCATAAATCCAAAATTTGTTACATCCAACAGTAACAGGAATTCTCAATTCATAATAAGTTGCTCTCTTAAATAGCTTTTTCTATGTTATAAACCATCCCGTGAATTACTTCTATTAAGGCACTGAGAAATTAACCCTTCTAAAGTGAAACATAAATTGTATTTAGTAATCAAGGTGACATTGAGAAACCCTTTGTCCATACTTTCTTGAGGATGTGTTTTTGAACTTTCAAAGTTACCATAGTTATGGGTTAATGTGAATGGTTTATTTTCTATAAAAACCCTTCCCCTTCAAGCTCTAGCTACCATCTTGTTGTTACTTCGGCTTACAAAAGAGATTTTATTATCCAAGGAAAAGGATAGCATACTTTTAACACCAACAATCGTCGAATCCAAGGAAGTGGGCACCCCCATCAATCAATTGGCATTGCTTAGTTTAATTCCACAATAACCCCCCATTGCCAAGAGAGACCTTAGCTCAACCACTCCCAAACAAATTACAAGGGCCTCGACCATCACCACCTGTAAGGCTTGAAATTTGCAATTCTTAATCTCCACAATCAGTCTCTGGACTTTCTAATCACCGTGGAAATATTGCATGCCACCCGAACCTATATCAAAGAATGCATTTGTGTTTGCCTTGATCCAACCCTCTGATGAATGACTCCACTTAGATCTAGACTCACCATATCCAACAGATAATGACAATGTAAGCTTGTTGGTGAGGGGAGAAGGGGTAGGACTCACATGTTGTTCAACTGAAGACCCACTAGTTTATGGAGGTAGAAGGCCAGTATTTCAATCTAAAAGCCAATTGCAATCCAAACCTAACCACCACTAGGAATGGGCAATTGATGAATAAATAAAGCTTTGATTCCTCCTCTTGATTACATAGCTGAAAAATAGTCTCCTTGATCCCCACATTTGTCCTCTTAAAGTTGTCACTAGTAGGGAGAATATTATTGCATACTTTCCAAATGAAATTTGATTTCTTCAAAGGTTTGGACTCAGAGCTTTAACACATCTTTCCAACTGCCCCCCTAAGATCTCACCTCACCATTACCTTTGATTGAAAGCAAAACCAATAAAAGTTATCTTCATTTGGAGCCGAATAGGAATTTTAGTAACTTAAAGTTTGATGCTTCAAGTTTCAAATTGCACTGGATTTAAGGTAAAGTGTGATGCTTGGTTATGAAGCGAACACTGTTTAGGCCAAAATTGGTTCTATGGCTAGGAATCATTAGGGAGTGGTTGTCAATGCTGAAGGAGCCTGAGTTAGGTGACAATCAATTTTGGATGCAGAAGCCCATAGGATCAAACTGGGTTGTACTTAAGCTCTATCTTTGGGAATCACTAGATGTGTTGTGGAATCTGACTATTCTTAAGCTCTACATGCGATTGAAAATCCAAAAAAGCTCACTTTTTTCTCTTCTCTTCAAACTTTGGTCTAATATAAGTAGCCTTTCAAGGTGAGGAACCTTTAAGTTTTAACATTGTGGTCGTCAAGCAAATTAACTTGCCCATAGGATCACGAATGTTGCTTGTGTCCCTAATTCTTTATTGTTGTTTTCCTCTTATTTTCTTGCTTGGTTTGAGCTATGCTGGCAAACTTCATAATGAGGACTTGTACCCTCCTTGATTTTCGATGGCAATAAAACTTTCATCTTATTTATAAAAAAAATGCTTTAAATTACCAATCACCCTTGAAGATGAATGAATAATTCACTTTGTATTCACCATGTGGCTATATAATAATCAACTATTATCTGATTAATTCTTCTTAAGTTATTGAAATCATATGATCAAACTCCTTGTATCCATACAACAGGTTCGGGCTAGGCTTTGGACTTTTTTTTGGTAGAACTAGGAGGAGCTACCCAAAATGAGGGGTAGCTCAGCCCCAAGAATCATTTATGCAAATATACATTAAAGCACCAAGAAGAGAGAAAATACAAATAGGGAGAGGGTCTTGAGAAGTTGAGAGAGCTTGATGCGTCGTCCAATCCATATCTTGGTCTACTTCCCTAAATGAGTGAACATAAGAAACATCGCAATCTAGATTATCATCTAACTTCAAGCATTTATCAACTATGTTTTTCAACTTCCATGGAATATTAATTTGCTTCTTTAGGCATGAGATCACGAGGAGAGAGTCACATTCAATATTAATGGCATGATTTCTAAAATCTAGAGTAAAATTATGAGTTTCCCTAGAAGCTAAGCTTCAACTACATTTATTGAGGATCTGTCAATATAATACACTTTAGCATCTAGCACATCCCCCAAATAATTTCTGGCAATGCAAGAAATTGCACATTCACCGTTACCATTTCTTGAAGCATCAAAATTTATTTTAACATGCCTTCCCTTGGGGTTTTCCAAAATATGGGCCTCCAAGTTTTCATATTATTTAGACTAGTATTATTAGCATCAAATGATATAGATTCCACAAAAGATGTCAAAGCTTACTCGGTAATGATTGAAGAGGGTAAGCACCAATTGTGAAATACTTTTTCATTCCTATTTTTCCAAAGATACCATAGAATGAAACTACATTTCTCATAAGCCATAGGTTCCATTAAATCAGAACCATTATGCAAGTTTTTCCACCGGTCCCAAATTGACAAATCATTGACCACAAATGAAGCAAGCCCCATCAATGGAAACACCCCTAGCCATAAGGAAAGATTTTATTTGCAGTTAAGTATTTAATAGTAAGAAAAGAAAAGTTCTTAGTTTTAGAGGGATCTTAATCCCTCAAGTCTTACTTCGGACCATATTTGGTCCATCCAACCCCCTGTACATCACACTTTCTTCTTTATAAGTAGATTTAATAGACAAAATTCCTTTAGGATCTAATCCCCATATAATTTTGCCTTCATTATACGCAAATGGAAGGAAGACAAATCTAATACCTTATCTTCTCTCCAAACTTTTCTCTCCTGATTGATAAAATCACTCACACGAAGCTCATTAAGATCATTAGCAGCACTGGTCAATTCTATATTTATCATATCCTCGATTAAGTTGAATCAAACCATTTATATTTTCAAAAGCCGATATTTCTACCCAACACCTCTATTAAGTAAATTTCTAGAATTAAGATTTCCTCTCCATTCCTAAGGTATCCCATTTTTTGGAATAGCACTCCCAAAATTATCATTCTTAAGTAATTTTGGGACACCACTTACACCTAGAGGTTTTGCTTGTCATTTAATATTTTCCTTCATAACTAAGCAAGGCAAGCCTCATTAACCCAATAAGATTTTTTCCAAACCAAGCTCATCCCATTTCTTGGGTATGCAATTTTTTCCCAACTCATCAAGTGAATAGTTTTTTACAATTTCCTTTAGACCAAAGAAAGTTTACTTGACATGTATTAATATCATTAATTACATTATTTGGAATTCTAAAGGACCTCATGACAAATTGAGGGATACAGCTAATTACTGAGTTAAGGAGAGTAGCTCTTCCCACAAGAAAGGGGGTATTCTTTTTCCAGACCATGAGCTTGTTGTTAATTTTTTCTGAGATTATTAAAGGCTTTCTTGGATATTTTACCATTTATTATTTGAGTTCCCAAATATGTGTCAATCTTTTATCAAGAGGGATCTTATCATTCTTGACATTATCTTCTGAAGTTTGATTGTGATATTCTTTGAAAACTGTAGAGTTGACTTAGCAAAGTTAAGGCTTTGACCCAATGCTTTAGCACAAATCAGTAAAATTTCCTTGATTTTCAAACAGGCAGGAATAGTAGTTTTTGCAAATAACAAGCAATCATCTGTGAACTATGGAATTGGAATTAGGGTTGTACATGGGTCAGTTTGGTTCAATTTTACCTATTTTTTCCAACCGAACCAACACTATCAGGTTTGTTATTGGGTCAACCAAAACTAAGCAGTAATATCATAAAACTGAGTTTGAATTTTTTTGTATGTCTTAGTCAGTTTCATTGATTAATTAAGTAAAATAGAAGAAACGTTGAGTTCTATAGTTAACTAATAGAAAAGGCATAAGATATGCATACACACACACACACACAAAGGATGACAATTATCGCTCAAGTGGAAGAGATGTCGAGGGGAGAAATAAAAAGAGATGACGAATGACTAATTGGTCAGTTGTACCATCAGTCAGTGTAAGGAGATATGTTATTAACAGAGTAGGTGATAAAAGGAAAAAGAAAAAGTAAGAGATGATAAAAGTCTGGTTTCTAGTCAGTCCGATGTCATCATACTTTAATCCAAATACTAGTGAATGACCCCATACTAAGTACGGGGAATCGGTAATGTTAAATTTCTATTTATTAATATTTTAAATAATTATTAAAATTTTAAGAAATAGTTATTTCAAAAAATATTATTTCAATAGTTATTAGAATATGGATAGTTTTCTTTTTTTATGACACGTAGAGGGTTAATGATTAACTAAGATTGATGGAATGAAAATGATGGTAGTGGTTTGTGGGCTTTAACAGGAACTTCTCAGAAAATGCCACATGTATAGCTTTCTAGAAAAATGAGAAGGCCATGTGTCTGAATGGTGGAGAGCTTTAGCCTAGTAATGGGTTGTGGGCTTTAGCAGGAATTTCTCAGAAATTGCCATGTATCTAGCTTTCCAGAAAATGAGAAAGCTACTTACCTGAATGGTGGTAGTGGGTTATGGGCTTTAGCAACAACTTTTCAGAAAATGCCATGTGTCTAAATTTGAAAAAGCCACGTGTTTGAATGATGTGGGTTGTAACCTAAAAGCCTTCCTTTGATATATGCTAGTAGGGACACATGTGTAAGCACCCAATTTTTGTTTGGTTCCCTCTCTAACCCACTTTTTACACCCCCACATGCCTGATCAGACCTCGCCAACTTCCTCAAAACATGCCAAAACCCTAAGAAACCAAACCCATTACCGAGATTATGTCACATCCACCTTTAAATCCACCTTTGTTTGGCTCCCTCAAATCCACCTTTAATTCCATAAGATTCCCTTTCGATGGTCCAGATTATGTCACATCACCATACCCGTTACCCAATCAGACCCCATCACATGAAACCAAACCTTCAAACAACCAATCACACCAAATTTCAGCCTTAAATTCTTTGATCTCACCATTCGTACATCAGATATTCCATTTTAACACATCTCACACTACGATATTTCTCAAACAAAAAAAACCTATAATCCACACATCCTTGACATGACCAAATCCTTTCCACCACTTTGTAATTCAAACCCATGCCAATATACCAAGTTTAAACCTAAAATTCCCTCATTTACCCATTCATCAAGCCAAGATTCCATTTTGAACCCCTTCATTGGCCGAAAGACCCACGGAGTAAATTCCCAAAGTCCCAACATCCTTAAAACCATCAAACACTCCCGTTAGATCCCAAATATCCCAAGATATCCACCACCCAAATTTCATATCCAAAAATCTCCATTTTGCCCTTCATACATAGAGATTCCAAATCGACCACTCCCGTTACTCATTACACTCAAAATCTTAGATTTCAATCATGACACCTCTCCCGAGACATTCAAACCATCCCAAAATCTTCAACAACCACTTGATTGACCACCCACCAAATTTTAGACCTCAAAATGTCCATTTTTCCCTTTATCCACAAAGATTACAAATTGACGATCCTCATTAGCCACCACTCTCCTAATCCGAGATCTTCATTGAGATACTCCACCGAAGACATCAAAACCCCTTGATTGACGATGCAACTTTAAACCTCAAAATACCTATTTTGCCCTTCATCCAAAAAGATTCCAAATCGACGATCTTCGTTGACTACCACTGTCCAAATCAAAGATATCCATCATTATACATCATCTGACATCTCCAAATCCCATCAAAACCTCCCGATCGACGATCCATCACATTTCATACCCCAAAATTACCATTTTACCCTTCACTTAAAAAGATTCCAAATTGACTATACTCATCGTTTGATACGCCCCAAATTCAAGATTTATCATTAGATATCATCTGAAACCTCCAAAAACCGTCAAAACCTTTCGATCATCAATCCGTTAAACCTCAAGCCTTAAAATTACCATTTTACCCCTCATTTATAAAGATTCCAAATCGATGGCTCTCATTGGCCGCTACTCTCCTATTTCAAGATCTACATTGCAGTACACCCTCTGAGACACTTAAACCACGTCATCACCTTCCTAGACACCCAAATACACCATCCTCCATTTTTAGACCCAAAATTACCTTTTTACCCTTCCATCAAGAAAATCCTAATTCAACAACCCCATTGCTCAACACACTCCAAATCACGATTTCCTACTTTGACACACCCCTCAAGGCCATCAAACACCATCATTGCCCTTTTTAGACACCTTAGAACCCCCTTGAAAAATTTTGTTACAAAATTCCCCATTTTACCCCTCTATTTAGAAAGATTCCAATTCATGCGATCTCGTTGGTTGAGAAAAACCCTAATATCTTGAGTTTTAATCTCAATCCTTGAATCCTGCACACCATACCCCTTAGACTTGCCCTTTCATTGCAAAAACCCCTTGCATATTTTCAATTAGGACCCTACACATTTTCGAAAATCACCTAAAGCCCCCCACTAAACCTAAAATCAATCCTAGCCCTAGAATTGGGCCCCTCTTGTTTCTCCACCCTAGGATTGGCCAAACCCTCACTTCCACACCCCAAAACCCTAAATTCTAAAACCCTAGCGAATTTTAAATTGAAATATAAAACTCCCCCCATTCTAGGCATTAAAGGAAAGGGGACAAGGGGGAGAAAATCAAGGGGAGTTGTCCCCAAGGCATTAAATTCGATCAAAAAAGGAAAAGATCAATGAGAGAACAACAAAGAAAAAGGAAAAATGTGGCAGCCCTCCCATCCCTTAGATTAGTATAAAAAAATCATTGCCCTCCATTTCCTTTCAAAGCCTAACCCTAAAACCCTAACCTTCCCTAGTCAAACCCTAACTAGCCCTCTCTAATTTGGTTTAAACCCCATCCATTCGGTCCTAAACCAACCCATCCGGTCCCAACCAAACCAAAACAGCCTAACCCATCCGGTCCTAAAGGAAGGCCTAAGAAAGAATAATAAAGGAAAAGAGGAAAAATCTAGATAAAACCTAACCGAACCAACCAAAAGGGGGGATTTTTGGGATTCTCTCTCATACTCTCCTCCTCTCTCTCACACTCTCTCCATTCTCTCTTTCTCTCCGTTCCCCCTTCCCCCTAGCCACTGAATTCCTCCTTCCTCCATTAAAGAACCAGCCAAGACTCTCCTTCATCTCCATTACTCATCCCCATCCTCTTTCTTCTCTTAACCAAGAAAAAGAGAAAGAACAAGGGATCCCCATTCGGCCAAAGGAAGCAAGGAAGAAGAAGAAGAAGAAGAAGGAAGAGAAGGGATCAGCCCTTCATCATTCTCAACCAGGTAAAGAACTCCACCTTCCTCCTCTCCTCTCCACCTCCTTCCTCTCTTCTTCCTTCAATCTCCATGGTTAGCCACTAAAACCTCTCTCCCTTCTTTCCTTACCACCGAACCAGAACTCATCTCCTTCTCCTCCTCTTCTCTCTCTCCCTCTCTCATTTTAATCTAAACCACCGAATCAGTAATCCCTCCACCAAACCTAAGCTCCCCTCTCCAAGGATTCTCAAACCTGAACTAAACCCTAGTCTCTCTTCCATCATCTTCTTCCTCTCACTTCATTCGAATCCGAACCAAACTACCCTTAATCTAACCTCTCTCTATCCCAAGAATCTCCATAGCCGAGGCCTTTTTTTCATCTTCATCATTCTCCTCTAAGAGCTTCCTACACCAGGAAAGAGGGAGAAGAAGAGATGAAGTCACATGAGAGGATATCTCCTTTGCGGTAAAATCCTCTTTGAATCTAGAAAGACCTTTAGGCTATCAATTTAGCTTGAATTATTATTAGATTGGCATTCACAAGATAAGAAAGGGAGAGGGGTGCCTAACACCTTCCCTCTCCCTCCCTTTGATGCCTATAGTCTTGCCTTTACCTTGGATTGGGAGTCTTTTCTTCTTTTATGTTTCTCAAACAACAGAGGCCCATCATTCCCTTATTCAATTTGTTGATGGGTGGCAGCTCTTCTCATAGCCATTAAGTGATGTCCAATTTCAATTTGGATGTTCACACCATGTCGATGCAGGGGATCGCACGGGATTTGTTAAGCGAAAGCTAAATAATAGAAAGGGTCATTTACTAAAACACCCCTTATAGTTTCATGAATTTAGTAAAATTTACCCTATCGTTTGTATTTTACTAAAACACCACTTATAATTTACCATGGATTTAATCAATCTTCCATTAGATGATAGTGGAAAATGACAATGTCGACCCTAATGTTAATTTAAATAAATTTACAAGGATATAATCCGCAACCAAATTGATTCATCAGTTTTTAACATTTACAAACTGGAATCGACCACTTCAAGTTGAATTGGTTCGGTTTGGTTGGTTTATTCTATTTTATAAACAACCCTAATTGGAATGCACATAAAATAAAATTTTAATTAGGGACCACCTCTTAAGGCTCTACACCCAATAGGACTCTTGGGTTTGTTGGTCTCCTTAATTAAATTTTTAATCAAAGCTTCATCAAATAAAATAAAAATATATGGGGAAAGGGGGTCACCTTGTCTAATACCCCTAGCTATTTCAAATTTTCTTGTTGGTGATCTCATCAAATTTTCTTGCATTGACTTAATGCAAGTCATGACCCAATCAATCCATTTCTTATGGAATCCAAATTTGTTAAGGACTTTCTCTATGAATTCCCATTCAAGTTTGTCATTGATTTTTTCCATGTCAACCTTACAAGCCTTAATACTTAAGTTCCCCTTTTTCTTTTTCATTGTATGCTTCATTTCATGTGCAATTAAAATATTATCATTACTTGCCTATTTTGGATAAAAGCATTATGAGATAGAGAAATGATGGAATCAATAAAAGATTTAATCCTATTAACCATTTTTTTGCAATAATTTTATAAATAATGTTAAAAAGGCCTATTGGTTTGAAATTATTAAAACTCATGATTTTTTTTTGACTTGGGGATTAATGTAATAAAAGTTTCATTAAAAATCTTGTTCAACTTCTCATAATTAAAAAAATTGTTATCACAACATTGTAAACAAAGTCCCCAATGATACACCAATACTTTTTAAATTATAGAACATTAAGACCATCCGAGCCTAGACCTTTAAAATATTTAATCTTATTCAAGGCATCCCAAATTTCCTTATTTGTAACTTCCTTGTGGATCAGTTTATTATGTTCATCCAAAATACAAGGGGTGATATTACATATGAACTCATCAACCCAATAGACACCCTTAAACTTGAATCTGTCTTCAAACTTGCTTATAAAAATATTTGAAATTTCCTCGTGATCATAAATCCACTCACCATCATCCTTTTTAATTTTGTAAATTCTATTAGTATTCCTTCTAATGATAACCATTTTTTGGGAAAATTTATTATTTTTATCTCCAAACTCAATCCAATCAGTTCTCTTTTAAGCCAAAAAAAAAATCTTCATGTTTCAAGATATTATCAAGTTCAGTTTGGAGGGCACATTCAAGATTAATTAAGGCCCTACCATTTGGGTTATCTAAAATTATGTTTTGGACATCATTGATTCTTTATAAGAGATTTTTCAAATATGTTTCCAAAATAGTCCTTGTTCTACTTATTTATGTTTTGGATAAACAAATTCTTCTCTTGATAAATTATAATGCTCTTGATCTCATCATAGCAAGGTTCCATAATTGGAAGATAATATCAAAAAGCATGGGATCCTCACACCACATAGCTTCAAATCTTAATGGTCTAGGATCCAATAGGGCTAAATGATCAGTAGTTAACAAGATTGGAGATTGATCTGAAGAAAGAAAGGGGAGATTATCAAGCTTAGAATCAACAAAAGTCCCTTTTCCGATCATCATTTATAAGAACCCAGTCAAGCCTCTCCCATGTGAAGCTATTTTTTCATGTGAATTGGATTCCCACTATGTTCAACTCCATAAGATTATAATGCTTAATGAGGTTATTAAAATCTCTAGTGTAGGAAGCAAGCACAAGTGTTCTTCCCCACTTATTTTTGTTAGAATAACAAGTATTGAAATCTCCAATCAAACACCATGCTCTATTGGTGTTATTGGCAAAATTCCTAATCCAATCCCGAACAAATCTCTGTTTAATCTTGTTTGGAGGTGCACATACAAAGATACAAAACCAATACTTATCAGTAACAAGGGCATGAACTAAATGATCATTTGACAAAATGGCATCAACATTATATTTGTTCTTATCCCATAAAATCCATAAGCCTCCAAAGGATCCAACAAACTCAATAATGAATCATTCTTTAAAAGATTAAAAATATCTAATAATATTGTTTTGATGTACTAGGGTTGACTCAAGTTTTTACCTTTAAATATAATATATTATGTGTGTATTATATAACATAAATTATTATATATAATAACATATTATATTATGTTTCATAATATATAATATGTTGGGGTTCCCTTCTTATATGCTTCAATATACATCTCAATCTTATAATAGGCAAAATAGGTCAATGACCTAATATTGTATCCCGGATTTCTTGGGGTCATTGGGTTCAAATGGAATTTAATGATGTTGACAATGAATAGTGCCTAAGGGCATCAAAACAAAAGGTGTAATCACTTTTATGTATTTTTGCTTTCGTAATTAAGCACATATACTAATAAGATATGTTGTGAGCTAGGTCGAGCCTAAAATATTAGGCCTAGGTATGATGTAGGCCCCAACTTGAACATAGAACCTAGGCCACACCAAAAATTTCAAGGTTGGGCCAAAAATGATCAGCCCAACCCTCTTTTCATTGGGCTATACAGTGGGGGTAGACCATCCCCATACTCGTAACTTTGGATGATCATAGGTCAGGCTGGGCTTTGCACATATGATAAGGGCTATATCTTAGGCTCAAGCCCTACCCGAGTTTAAGGTTTGAAACATAAGCTTGATTTCATCATAACGGATCCTAATTGAGAGCACAAAGAATATAGGTTGTCCTCATTGGGCTTAGAGAATAGGATTTTTGGTAAATTAAAGTGGTTTGTAGTTAAAATTAAAATCAAAATCCCTAGGAATCGGATTTGAAGTGGTTTATTCTCTGATTCTCCCCACTTGTTTGGTTCAGATGGGAATTTAAAATCAGTTGGAATGGAATTTTCATTCCTAAGGGAGGGGTAGAAAAATGGCCATTCTCTCAAATGGGGGAATGCCATCCCACCAGGAATGGGAATTAGATTCCAATTATGCCAAACTAAACAATTGGAATCAAAAGGACCATTTTGGTTCTAATTCCAGGCCCCTATTTCCATGAACCAAATGAAGCCTTATGTATTATGACATATAACATATAATATTATATATGATATAAAATATTATATAATATGTGTTATCATAATATATAATATTTTGGAGTTCCCTTTTGTATGCTTCAATCAATGTACATCTTAATCTTGTAATATGTAAAATAGATTAATGAATGGTCATGTATCTCAAATATCTTGTGGTCATTAATTTCGAATGGGATTTAATATTTGGATGATGAATGGTGCCTAAGAGCTTCAAGAAAGGGGCAAATAACTTTTATGTCTTTCCAATATCATAGTCAAACCCATATGCTATATAAGGTATGTTGTAAACCAGGTTGAGCCTAAAATATTGGGTTGGATCAGTGTAAGCGTCGAAAAAATGGGTTCACTTGCCACTTGGGCTAGAAATGGAGTCGCCACCCATCAATTATGGAAATGGAGGTGATGAGAACTCCGTAATGATTTTAAAACCGTCTATTTTAATAGTGACTCCAATTAACCCAAGACACCGGTCCAAACTAGTCTGGGTAGGTCTTGGATGGGAAAGGGAAGAGATTAGGCACCCCTCTCCCGGGTCCAATAGGTGGGGCCCACATGGGAGCACAAAACCCTCCAAGAGAAGTATGACTACTTAAAATAGATATCTAATTAATTAAAGAAAGCCATTAATGACTAAAAGAAGGTTCAGCAAACCAAGCTGCTCGAAATGATGAACACATGCATACTTTCTTTTCTCATGAATTTGAAGATACTATCATTAGCATTTCTTTCCTAAACAAGCTTTAAGAAATACTGAGAAAATTCTAGAAACATAACCAAATGAAAGCAAACTAGAAGTAGGGGTCTACTGCTGTATTACCATCTTATTAAACCTGAATCAAAAGCTACATGTTTTGGTAAACTTCCTGAGGTTGCCACTCCAACTGATTCAATTAAATGGTAATAAGAGGAAATAGTGTGACCACACCATGTGGCAGGTCAACTATTAATTTAATAGTGAAACACAAGCTTTTAGGAAGGAGATAGGATTTCTACGAAATAAATCTTACTCTAAAGAAATCTAACTGAAAACATACTACCAAGAAAATATTAACACAAGGAAGAAAGAGGATTCAATGAGCACCTTAAAGAGATCGATCTAAACACAATTTTAACTTCAAATAACAGGATGAGGAATCTAATAGTGAAACAAACTCACATTCATAATACTATTCGAGACATATACAGATTAAACCTGAACAACTATCATCACTAAATCTAAAAGAATAAAATAAAAAATAAAATAAAGAACAAAAGAAACAAAACAGAGAACAACTGAACAATGACACAACATATGGCAGTACGTATAGATCTAACCACACATGATAGCAGACAATAAACTAAACTCTAGGTCAGGTTCAGCTGGGAACCGACCTACTGGAACGAGTCCGGTGGAATCTGCTCCATCAGTCTAATTCCCAACCTTGAACCCTCTCTGTCAAAATGAACTGACAAAGAGGCTAGTGTGAGTTACTTGAAGGATGTCCTGACCAGAGGTTCGATGCTGCGAGCGAGAGTCTAGATAAGCTTGGTGTGTTCTACAAGAGACGATCAAAACTATGGCGTTCGTACGGATCCTCCTGGCCTCCTGAGGAAGTCTGCCAAACAGGGGAGTTGCAATTCGTTAAAGGGTGTCAAATATGCAGTAATCTTCCAAAGAACAAATGGGAGAAGTGATGGTGTTAAGGATGACGAGTCTGGCTCTGGATTTCGCAGGAGGAGGGGGATTACTGAGAGAGAAAAGGTGGGTGTCATCATTGTTCACCGGAGGAGATAATGAACAGTGAGGAGCAAACAAGGGGCTTTAAACTATAGGCAAGGGAGGAAGGCGCAGGTGGAAAATAGGGGAAAGAAATACCGGTGAAGTCAGATGAAGAGGAGGACGAAATCGTTGCTGGCTCCGACGGTCTGGGCAAAAATGACGATGAACACTAAGAGCTTCCCTCCTCTACTCTGTGTTGCTTTCCTTCGGACCAAAATGAAGGGTTCAGTCCCTTTTAAAAAGGTGCCAGGGGGTTTTGTAAATTCAAAAAAGTTGAAGGGGTATTTTTGTAGTTTTATGATTTCAAACCTAAAATGGTTCAAGGGGGTGGTTAGACCGGGGTTTTTGGTTCAAAGATGGGGTTTGGGTCAGCTGACAGAGGGTTAAAGTGGGTCCGATCACAGAGAGTGGGTTTGTGTGTATGAGATAGTGAGATTGGTCGAAATAAAATATTTTTGGACGGAAGGGTTAATGAGAGTATCATTGGCTAAAATTTTATAGGGTGAGGCTTTTGGACATTCTGAGTTGATTGGTGGGGTCAGACTGGCCTAACTGGGCCTAGACTGGGGAGATTTGGAAAATTGGTCAATTCAGTTAATCTAGGGGTTCGAAATGGAATCTTTGTGTGATGAAGGGCAAATAAAAGCATTTTTGGGTGAAATTTTGTAGGGTAGGTTTTTAGGCAGTTTGAGGTGATTGGTAAGGTTAGATTGAGCCAATTGGGCAGATTTGTAATCCAATCAATATAGGACCTTGAAATGAAATCTTGGTATGATTGAAGGTAAATGGAGGTGTTTTGGGCTGCAATTTCATATGTAAGAGTTTTCTAGTATTCTAGGGCAACTGTAAAGATTTGATTGGTTTAGATGTGTTCGGATCAAGTGGATATGGGTTGCGGGTGCGAGAAGGGTCGAAATGGAATCTTTGTTTGATGGACGGGTGAATGGAGGAATCTTGAGTTCAAATTTTATGGGTATATGTTTTGGAATGTCTCAGGTTTGATGGTTGTGTTTGATCTAATGGCTGAGGTGTAAGTGAGGGTCAATCGGGGCCGTCGAATAGGTATTAGGCAGGTTTAACGGTGGATCTAAGGGCTATCGGGGTGAAATTCGGGTTTTTTTGGGAAAGGTTGGATGAATCTAATCAGGCATTTAGGATGAATTGGGGGGTACAGATGTCAGACTGAGCAAAAATCGGATGCTAATAATCAAGCCTAAAAGATAAGTTTGTGCCTAGGCTGGGCTAATGCCTACATCTTTTATATATAAAACATTACATATATAATTTTATTTAAAAAAGCATATGATATACTTATAAATTTATTTTATACATTATATAATATAAAATATTATATATAATATATATTATAAGTGTCATATTATAATAGTTATATATAAAATATATAATATAGCATAAAATAACATACTTATATATTATGTATACAATACATACATTTAAATATATGTGGGCCTAGCATTTGGAAAACATCTATGATACTCTCTAAATTTGTTCTTTGATAGAAATGATTTCTCATAAGCTAAGGTTGACGAACAATCAACATGGTCTTTTCAATATTCAAGCTTGGTTAGATCAGCTTAGGGTTTATTGTTTCCTAAAGCCTAACTATTTCATGAGACCACTGTCCTCTTCTACTTGTCACAGAATGTATGAACTCTCCTGCACTTAAACCTTTTAGAATATAACACATTTGGCTTTCTCACCTGAACTTTGTGATTGTAGTTAGGAAAACATGGAATACTCCTACATTTGCTGCTACATATCACTATGTTCAGGTAACTAATTCTATCCATCAAAAGCTAAAACTTGGAATAGAAATACATTTGCTAACCTGTTTACAAAGAAAATGAAAAATTTTAGTCGAATTATAGGGGTCTAGAAAGCTTCAAAATCTCATGAATCGAGATTTATGAGAAACCTAGAGAAAAGCCTCCAACACGAGTATTCTTCCACCAAGATCCAATGGATAAAAGAGGGTGATTTGAATTTGAGGCTATTTCATATGACTACCCTCAGAAGAAAACAAGCTAATTGTATGATAGCTCTCAAGAAAGATCAAAACTCTTGGACCCAAGACCCAAAGGAAATTAAAGAAATGATTTTTCAACACTTAAAGTCTATTTATGGAGGATCAGATGTATTAAACTTGTCAACTGACTTGTATCCACACACACATAAAGTAGATTCATGACATGTATAGAGGTGCTTTAGATAAGTCACTCCCAAAGAAATAAAAGAGGCCTTTTGGAATCTCCCAAAAAATAAATCACTAGGACTAGATGGCCATATAGCAGAAATTTTCATAAAGAACTGGGAGATAGTAGGGTTCATAACTGTTGTAGCTGTCATGGAAATCTTTGAACAAGGGGAGATGCTAGCTGCATTAAACAATACCTTAATTGTTTTAATTTCAAAGGCTAAAAATCCTGAAAATGTCACCCAATTTGGCCGATTAGTCTATGTAACACAATATATAAAGTGGTGACTAAAATTATAGTTTCTTTTTGTCAAAACTAAAATTATAGCTAGTTGGCTTTAAAACTTTTATCACAAAAGTAATATCTCCTACCTAAATGGCTTTCATTCTAGGAAGGAACATACAGGATAATATAATGATAATGCATGAAGTGATCCACCATTTCAAACATAAAAAAAAAAAAAAAAAAAAAAAAATTGGGATTAATGGGCTTGAAATTAGACTTAGAATTTTAAAGAAGCAAATCTTCGAGCTCTTCAAGTTCCCAATAAATGGCGTACCCTAATCATGCCACGTGTCACCAAAACCTCTTTCCAATTAGTTATTAATGGAGAGGTCCTCCCAAGTTTCTTGCCAAATAGAGGAACTCACCAAGGAGATCCACTTTCCTTATATTTATTTGTTCTTTGTTTAGAAACTCTATTAGGCATGTTAAAGCAACTTGTCGACTCAGAAATTTTGAAACCTTGTAAAATCTCTAGAATTCTCTATCACACTTATTTTTGCTGATGATCTGTTTCTAATGACCCATGCTTCCCTTATCCAAATGAGAATTTTATTAGACATTGTCCAACATTTGTGTTCACAGGCAGGGCAAACTATCAATTTAAGTAAATCTTTAATGATTGTATCCAAAAACTTATCGAGAAGACTACAAAGAGTTTTGTCTTCAAATTCAAGTGTTCCAATAACAACAAAGTTGGGGAAATATCTGGTGTTGCCTACCCTTGAGGGAAAGGTTAGGATGAAACCATTTAATTTCCTATTAGATAAAATTAAATCGAGATTGGTTGACTGGAAACAAAATACTCTTTCACTGGCTGGTTAACACACTCTCACAACTAGTGCTGTAGAAAATCTACCAAATTATACCTTTCAGTGCTTCAGAGTAATAGGTAAGGTCGACTCTGCTAAAAAAGAATTTCTATGGGGGGTCAGGGTAGAACTTCTAAACACCATGTGGGAATTGGGACGAAAGTCTATCATAAAACCAAGAAATTGGAGGATTAGGTATTAAAGACATTAACTTAATGAACAATTCCTTTCTAATTAAACTAGCTTGGAGATTAATTACCAATCATAATAGTCTATGGTCACAAGTTTTACTAAAAAAACATGGTAAGGGGAGGGATAACTTGGACCTAATTAGTAAGCCAACAGATTCATGGGTATGGAAATTAAAGGAATTATTAAAGGATTGAATCTTCTCAAAAAGGTATTAGTAGAAGAATTGGGAATGGTCTTAGTACACAAATCTAAGTATGACCCGGAAACTTCAAATTCTATCAGATTACAAGGGCTAGTTTTTAGGAACACACCAACATACGTGACCGACTGTATAAACAACAAGGATTGGAATTTGGAACCTAATTGAAGTTATCTCTTGCAATCCACTATAAACCAAATAAAAGCCATTCCAATAAGCAATAACCCAAACATGGAGGATAAGTGGGTGTCCACTGCCCGTAAAAATGGCCAAATTAATGTCAAAACTGCTTATGAGTTTCTATTACAAAAAAATAAAAAAAATATGGTCACCATGAAAGTATTCCAATTAAAGTATGAACAAGGTACAGCAATTTATCTAGCTGTGCATAATGGGAAAGCTACCAACAAGAAAAATACTTAGATAATCGTAATATTCTATTAACTTCAATTGCACTTTGTGCCAGGAACAGCAAGAAGATTTAGGATGTATTTGGTTCGAGAGAATAAAAGCCTAGAATCGGAATTGGAATGGCCCATTCTGATTCTTGTCATTTGGTTGAGCAGAATGGGAATCCCATTTCCATTTTAGGTGGAATGAGATTCTCCCATATGGGAGAATCGGCATGTATCATACTGTATCGGGCGATACGCACCAGTACGAGAGGATACACGCGAAACGCCACGTCTCTACTTCATAAAGACTGAAGCTTTGCCGATTTGAACCCAAGTCATTCAGACACACTATCTTATGCAACACTCTAAACCATCAAGCCAAGCTTTATCTTGTGTTATCAAATAGAATCAAATAACCTTTATTAAGCTTTTGTGTCAACATACAAAAAATACGTGCTTATATTTAACAATTCTAGCTATTCTAAGCAATAATATTCAAAAGTAGTATTTTATAAATTAATAGAACAAATATTTTATATCATTTTTAATATCAATAAAATTATACAAATAAAATATTAATAATAAAATAATTATTTTAATAATCAAATTGCACATGATATGCAATCTAAATTTTTTATATATTTGTAAAAATTATTAATTAATATTTTAATTTACATTAATAATTAATAACAACATATTTATTATTTATAACAAATAAAAATATTGTTTACAAAATATTGAAGAATATAATATTAAATTCAATCTATCAAATTCACTAATCTACATTTATTTAAAAAAATGGTTTTTTTTTATTTCAAATTATTTATAGAAATAAAAATATTAGCAATTGAATAATTATTTTAGTAATTAAAAATTATGAATTTTATAGGATATGTATCTTAGAAATTTTAAAATTTTGATATACTTTAAGTTAATATTATATTTTTGTGAATTATTAATTGGTATTTTAATTTTCATTTGAGATTTTAATATTTAGTTGATTTTTTTGTTAATGTTAAAAAATTAAAATAGTAAATAAAAAGTGATATAATAATTAAAATATAATATGCACATGTGTT
The DNA here is from genome assembly GCF_000365185.1 of Nelumbo nucifera. The sequence continues at coordinate 3,852,567 of NW_010729120.1, read as the reverse complement.
TAGTGTCTTGGACTCATGATTGATGCATTATAAATAAAATTATATGATATCTAGGCACCCGATATATTAATTGTAATATATTTTTCATATACACCATTAAAATATACATTTTCTATTCATTTATATACTATTTGTGACTATTTCGATCTTAAATTCAGTGTTATTGATATATTTGTGAAATTCGTATGTATTTCCCGAATGTATCCATCTGTTTTCATATTTTTCGTTCGTATCCACGTGTTTCCCAAGCGTAGCTGTATCCGGATTCTCCGATATGATACCTGATATTGATACTTTAATCCTTGCTCTTAACTATTGACACCAAGAATTGAACTTCCCCTACAACTTCCATGCATCTCTTGTTTCGATTGCTTTCGGACACCATGAACTTGAGCTTCTGAAGACACCTCATCTGCAACTATGGCAACAACATCATTGAGTATTGATGAGGGCGGATTTGGCCCTCCAATGACATTGTGACACGTGGCAACTAGGTGACATCCAGAACCACTTAGGCAGCAACTTGCCTTAGCCATGTCCCAGCTGGCGCCCTGGTACAGGCGCCGACCTGGCGACCTGGCATAAGCGTCGAACTAGTGACCTATGAGACATGCTCACCGACAAATTTGGCATGCATATCCCAACACTCCCACGATCCTTGGAAGTTGGCCCACGTACCGAACTATCCGGAGGGTGGTCAACGTGCATGGCGGTTGCCTCCGGGAATCTCGGACCACTTAGGCAACCTCTCGAAAATCTCGGATATGGTGCGTGAAGCCCATGCCAAACAATGCCTATATAAAGGCACCAACCCCAATGACATGAGGGGGGCAAATAAGCATATTCTAGCTCTCATACTTTTTGATTTTTAACTCATAGTCTACTATGAGAGTACTGACTTAAGCATTGGAGCGACCTCTCCAGGTTAGCCACCCCGGGTCCTCTGACATTGATTCCTTGAAGGTCTCTAAAGAACTACAAAGCTCAACAATCAATTCAGCTTGGCACCTAATAGGCAGCTTGGCACCTAATAGGCAGCTCGACACTCTGGTAAGCTCGACACCTAATAGGCAGCTCGGTACTCTGGTCAGTTCAACACCTAACCTGCCCAGCTTAGCCCAGTCAGTTGCCCCAGCTCGGCTCAGTCAGCTCGGCCTGGTCAGCTCGGCATCCAGGTCCTCATCCAACAAAAGTTCTCCACTTTAGCCTCTGAGCCATCAGCCACTTGGAAGCAAACCAAATGACGAGGTACTTAGTACAAAAAAATTGATACATCACCAAAAATTGATTCATCAATTGGCGCCGTCTGTGGGAAACGCTTTAAAAAGCTAAGTTCTCATCCTCCGAAAGGCTAAGTCCTCTTCTTCCAAAAACCTAAGTTCTCACCTTTTAGAAACTAAAAGCTCTTACTTTCTAATTTCCATTTTTTATGAACTCAAAGACTAAGTAGGAAGTTAATGGCCAACAGACTAAGCAGCTCTGCCAACTTTATTTCAACTCGGATAAAGCCTCATCAGTCCTCTTCGCGAGGTACCCTCTACAAAGATGAGCTCTTCGTGGCTTTCGCGGGAGTTGGCGGCCAACGGACTGCACGGACGCCCCTGCCGGTTGAGCCTTCCAAGGCTCCTGTGTGAGCTGGTGACCTAAAGTCAGTAGTGCTGCCCCCGTAGGTCAAGCTCCCAGTAGCTTCTTGTAGGAGTGGCTGACTGGTGTCACTAACGAGGCTGATGCAGCGCAAGCCGTAGTTCTAAAGTGCCGAACTGATAAAATACCTCTGCACCACATAAGACCCAGTCGCCTCTTCAGCATGGGCAAAGTCAAGGAGAGTGGACTGCAAGTCGCTCCCAAAGCCCAAGGGCTAAAGTACCGAGCTGATAAAAGACCTCAACGCCACATAAGACCCATTTGCCTCTTCGGCATGGGAAAAATCAAGGGTAAGGAGAGTAAACTGCGAGTCGCTTACAAACCCCAAGGCTACAAACACTTGGACTCTTCCGACTTGAGAAGCAAAATTAGATCGACGCTTACGAGCTCATCGAATTAGGCATTCCAGGCCAAAAGGAGCAATCTACTCCCTTCGTCGAGTTACTTTCAGCTCGGGAGTGGGGGCAATTGATGAGGGCGGATTTGGCCCTCCAATGACATTGTGACACGTGGCAACTAGGTGACATCCGAAACCACTTAGGCAACAACTTGCCTTAGCCAAGATGATGGTGTCCCAACTGGCGACCTGGCACAGGCGCCGACCTGGCAGCTTGGCACAAGTGCCGAAGGCGACTTGGCACAGGCATCGAACTGGCGACCCGCGAGACGTGCTCGCCGATAAATTCGGCATGCATATCCCAACACTCCCACGATCCTTGGAAGTTAGCCCACATACCAAACGATCCGGAGGGTGGTCAATGTGCATGGCGGTTGCCTCCGGGAATCTCGGACCACTTAGGCGACCTCTCGGAAATCTCGGATATGGTGCGTGAAGCCCCTGCCAAGCAATGCCTATATAAAGGCACCAACCCCAATGACATGAGGGGGGCAAGTAAGCATATTCTAGCTCTCATACTTTGTGATTTTTAGTTCGCAATCTACTATGAGAGTACTGACTTAAGCATCGGAGAAACCTCGTTGGGTTAGCCACCTCGGGTCCTCTGACATTGATTCCTTGTAAGTCTCTAAAGAACTACGAAGCTCAACAATCAATTCAGCTCGACACTCTGGTAAGCTTGACACCTAATAGGCAGCTCAGCGCTCTAGTCAGCTCGGCACCTAATAGGCAGCTCGACAGTCTGGTAAGCTCGGCACTCTGGTCAGTTTGACACCTAACTTGCCCAGCTCGGCCCAGTCAATTCGGCACCTAACCTCCCTAGCTCGACTCAGTCAGCTCGGCACCTAATTTGCCCCCAGCTTGGCCTGGTTAGCTTGGCATTCAAGTCCTCATCCAGCAAAAGTTCTCCACTTCGGCCTCTAAGTCATCGACAACTTGGAAGCAGACCAAATGACGAGGTACTTAGCACAAAAAAATTGATACATCACCAAAAATTGATTCATCAAGTATCTTGGCGATTTTGGCCTTATTGACGGATGGCTTCAGTGTCAAGAACCATCCAATCCCTTTGGAGGCATTGAGGGTGCACCATGCTTGGATCAATCGTCAGAGGGTGTGGTTTGGAGTTAAGTCAACATTAGACAGACTTCGTATCTCCTGCCCACAAGAACTCTGTCCACACCTACCCACAATACACTACCCCCCGTGAATTGGAAACATCTCCCCCTGCATAATACCATGCAGAGGATGAGATGTTCTCCATGTGTGGCTACGATAAACATGAGCAGAGTTCTCGTGGGTAGGAGATCTGAACTTCATCGGACAAGACATGTTCAAAATGTTCCTGTCAATAATGGAGACCCATGCTAGAAAGCCATCAGAAAGCATGCATTGATTATCAAAAGCCAGGAACCTATTTCGGTAAGTTTGCTTATTGGTGATGTTCAATAATGGATGCCTTGTGTTAACATAGCATTCTAGAGTCATTAACAATGAGATTGTTGAATGTTGTCATGTTTGGCGTTCACTCAAAATAGCTTAAACCTTTCCCAAAAATTATCAAGAATTATAGATGGGTTACTTATTCTTCTTCCTCTAGTTTGGGATTGGTCATTTCTCTACTATTGCCATTGAGGTTCTTTTAACTAGGGTAAAATTGGAAATTTAGGCTGATTCCGATTCTGGCTTCTTATTGAACCAAATAGCAACAATCGGAATCCCATTCTAATTCCTGACTGAACCAAACAGACATCAGGAATAAGTGATTCCGATTCCGATTCCGATTTCGATTCTAATCCTGCCTACGAACCAAACGGACCCTTAGTCCAACCATTATTTTGTTCCTCAGTTACTAAACCGATATGGAAATCGTGCTCTATTGTCTCACCCATGGTTCAGTTAGATGAGCGAATAGTTTTTTTTTTTTTTTTTGGTTTGATGAGCAAATAGTTAAGCAGAAGAATCTATCTTTGTTTTGCAATATTATGTGGACCATATGAAAGGCTAGGAATGATTCTGGCCCTGAAATTTTGGGCCTAGGCCGGCCCTGAACACAAGATAGGCCCAAGCCTGGAAATTCCGGGATGGGCTGAAATGGTCATCCCTACCCTGCCCATACTCCCATAGGCCATAACCCCCCAATCCGTGGTGGCAACGGGATTCGATCCCAAGTCTCTGATGGAACAATCCATCAGTGGGTTCGATCCCAAGCCAGCTGCTACTGTTTAAAACTTTAAACAGAGAGAGAGAGGAGAGAAGTGATCGCATAATATAGCGACTATATACTACCAATGTTACCATCAATCGCACATTATCATTGATCACATCTCCCAATCGTAAACATGGTCCACATTGATCCCAACTTTTTCTTTTAACGGTGCTGATCGATAGCTGATATACGTTATAGACGGTAGTCCGTAGCAGTGTAGGGGATCGTCCATTGAAAATATATACGATCATCTTGTATCATATTCCAGACCGAGAACTGGGGGAGCCCATTAGCCCAACAAGAGTGTGACTTGACGGGCATCAATATCATCTCAGGAAACGTATTCGAACCCTAATAATTCCAATCGATCATTTCCAACAATTTCCAACTCCGTGTCCGGTGTCTCTGCAGTCAGGTGTGTTTCTCTCAATCGAGCTCTTTCTAGCATTTATGTCCAAAAGCTATACTGCTTCGAAGGCTTCTTGTGTTTAGGGTTTTAAATTCATTTCCATTTTCTTCCGTTGTTTTATAACTTCAGTCTCTGCGACATCTATGCTGTGGTTACTCATTTGTATCTTAGCTTAGTTCCTTCAGTTTTTGCCTTTTTTTCAACAGCCTAAATTAGTTCAGGTAGCCGATCTTTTTATTGGGTAAGTAATCTGCATTTCTGTAAGGTGCCCCTGTATAGAAATTGGAAGCTCAGGAAACGTATTCGAACGCTAATAATTCCAATCGATCGTTTCCAACAATTTCCAACTCCGTGTCCGGTGTCTCTGCAGTCAGGTGTGTTATCTCTGAATCGAGCTCTTTCTAGCATTTATGTCCAAAAGCTATACTGCTTCGTAGGCTTCTTGTGTTTAGGGTTTTAAATTCATTTTCATTTTCTTCCGTTGTTTTATGACTTCAGTCTCTGCGACATCTATGCTGTGGTTACTCATTTGTATCTTAGCTTAGTTCCTTCAGTTTTTGCCTTTTTTTTCAACAGTCTAAATTAGTTCAGGTAGCCGATCTTTTTATTGGGTAAGTAATCTGCATTTCTGTAAGGTACCCCTGTATAGAAATTGGAAGCTCAGCTATCGAGTCCTTAATATGTATTGCAGTTTATTTGCAAAGTTAGATATTTCGCTAACGCCTAGGCTAAGTGAACTATTACCATTTGGAAAAGTTTCATTTACTTTTTTCTTTGTTGAAACAGGCTACTTTTCTGTGCGTCTCTTGGTTATTGATTGCTGATTATCATTGTTTCCCTTGGTCTTTAAGGTTACTTCGTAAAAGAAAATTGTTAGTTTCACACAAGTTGAAGTAGAGGGCGCTGAATCCAGATCACATCTGTTATGGCGGTATACTTTTTGACTTTCACTGATGTTCCAAAAATTTGAATGTTTGAGCTTTCGGTTGATTCTGCATTTACTTTTTACTTACTTTGATAACTGTTGTAGATCGACAATCTCTTTAAAGATGAAGCTACTGAAGAGAAAGGGGAGCGTGCCAGAATGGTGAGTCTCGTTTTCTCCATTTTATGTTGGGTATATGGGAAGATACCCATGAATATTGATGTCTGTATATGCATCCAAAGCGCTGTGAATTAGGATGTTTTTGTACATTTGCATATATTCTCATGCATACATAGTGTTTGGCTATTTTTTGTGGCTAATTTATTTTAGGTGGCATCTGTTTAATGTGTTTTTTGAATGCTTCTTTTGAAATCGTGCTTCTTACCTTGATGAGTACAGTCTCTTGTTTTTGTCTCTCTAGAGACTAATCTGTGCCTTTTCTTTTGCCAAGAAATGCCTACTATTGTTCTTGAGTTGTGGTTGTAGCAGCTGCTACTACAAGACTACCTTATGGAACAATGTGTATTGTGCTCCTTTAGATTTGGGAGATCTTTCTATAATCAGATTTATACAATGTTTTTACTTTCTGCTGAATTTAGTGGTTCTACATTCTTCTGTATGTTGCTTACCGACTTGTATATTTTAATTTAGGCATCATTTGTTGGTGCTATGGCAATTGCTGATTTGGTCAAGACCACTTTGGGGCCAAAGGGGATGGTAAGTCCCTCCTCCCTTTCATTCTATCTTTAATATACCAATTGTTTGTTGTTAGAAGTCCACAATGAGAATATGAGATTTACATTCAATTTGTACTTGAATTTAACCCAGCCATTTGCCAATGCATTTCCTGTGTAGGATAAAATTTTGCAATCAACAGGTCGAGGTCGCAGTGTGACTGTTACTAATGATGGTGCCACTATTTTAAAGTCTCTTCATATTGACAATCCTGCTGCCAAAGTCCTTGTTGGTATCCTTTTTCAATATATTTGTTATCCATTGACTTACATGCCATCAGGATCTTAATTTGTCTAATTCTCTATGGATGAGCTTTGATTGTGGGTTTGAGGGTTGGACTGGTTTAGTTTGTAACTTCGTAGTATCGTCAAAAGTGTATTGATTGCATTAGGCTTCAACTTTCCATTATACCAGCTTTTACTTCTCATTAAATCCCTGCGGAATAATTCACCAGTCAGTCACCTCCAGAGAACTATCAATTTCTGCAGTGTTATGCTTGTATACAATGTTTGATGCTTCCCCTTAACTCAAGGGTATCAGACATTTCAAAAGTTCAAGATGATGAAGTTGGTGATGGGACCACCTCGGTTGTTGTCTTGGCTGGAGAACTTCTAAGAGAGGCTGAAAAGTTGATTGCAACAAAGATTCATCCGATGACTATAATTGCAGGTTTACTTTATGATTCTGATGGTTTCTTGAACAACAATATTATATGTATAACAGGAAGCAGTGTATGCCACCTCTAGTAAATAGATCTCTTATTTTTGTGATTCAAATTTTTTATCGTTTTTAGGTGTGCCTCTTAGCAACTTTTAAATGATATATTATCATTATATGTCACTTGAAAGAAATCATTGGGTATAATGCAATTTATTAAAGTTATATTTGTGGTTCAGGTTGGATTATGGATGATTGTAGTGTTTTCTTAATGCTATCTATGTGTGCACATGCTTGTGTAGTGTTTTCAAAACCACCTATTTGTTGGATTCTAATCAAAATTTGCTATTGTTCTCGAAAAGGAACTTTTGGCCTTCCATTGTTATTCTTTATCACTATAGTTTGATTAATGTAAAATTGACGATTTATGACCATCATTTTCTTGTCGGAAGGCTGGTAGCACCTACACTACAATCTCCCAGTGGACCCTGTCTCTTGTGGCAAGTTTGAAATTATGTAGGTTCTGAAGCTTTAGCAATGAAAATGGGTATTTTTAATGTCTATATGTAAGCGACATATCTAGAAAAAGCATAAATTGCTGGTCAGTCAGGTGCTCATATGGTCCTAAAGGCTAAACAGCTTGGCTTGACACATTCCAACAATCTAAAGACTTTTGGCATATTGGTCAAGTATGTAACAATTGGTATTAGTGCCTACCACCATTTCTTGAGTTTGATCCATGGAAAGGGCTACCTGGAGCAGAGTGAGACCTATCATAGAAAGGGCTACCTGGAGTAATGTGAGAGCTGTCATTGGGAAGGGCTATCTGCCACTAGAGTGAGAGCTTCCAAGACATTGGCTACAGAAATGTGGTGGCATGCTATGGTTCTAAAGGTTAAATGGCTTGGCTTGACATGTTTCAACAGTGTTAAAGCTTTTAGCATATTGGCCAAGTATGTAATGGGTGCTTTGATGCCCTGATCATGAAGGATAAATTGGACAGGTTATGGATGAAAATGGAAAGTGTATGCATTAGGGAAAATGGAATTTGGGATTAGAGTAATGTTTAGGGGTAGTAGTGTCATTTAAGTGTAGCTCCACAAGGACTACAACAACACCTTAATATAGCAAGAATGAACAATGAATTATAGTAATAGAGGGAAAAAGATTGATATAGCTGGTGAGAATACTAACAAAGGGCAAAGGCATAGAAGAATAGAAGATTGACATTAGAAGAGTTGGAGAATTACTTAAACAACATATAAAGGAAATGGAGGATTGACATTAGAATAATTAACATTAAAATGCTAAAATAAGAAAATCACAAGAGTTATTTATAATCCTAGGGACTAGGGTGGGGCATGGTGGGAGCTGTGCATTCTCTCTTGTAGTCTCTATTTTAAATGATAGTGGGTTGTTCTTGTATCATTTGGTGTACCAATAGTAGACATGTTCTTGATGGGCTATTTGGTGTTTCATTTCATTGATAGCAACTAGTGAATGACCCCGTACTCAGTAAGGGGAATCAGTAATGTTAAATTTACATTATGGAATCAATACTGTTAAATTTATATTTATTAATATTTTAAATAATTATTAAAATTTCAAGAGATATTTATTTCAAAAAATAGCTTTTCAATAATTATTAGAATATGGATAGTTTTCTTTTGTTATGATATGTAAAAGGTTAATGATTAACTGAAAATGATAGAATATAGGCAGAAGTGGTTGTGGATAAACACTTTTGCATTTTTTTAGGAATGGATTGAAAATGGTGGTAGTAGGTTGTGTGTTTTATCAGCAACTTCTCAGCAAATGCCATGTGCCTAGTTTTGTAGAAAAATGAGAAGGCCATGTGTCTGAATGGTGGGGTGCTGTAGCCTGGTAGTGGGTTGTGGGCTTTAGTAGGAATTTCTCAGAAATTGCTATGTGTCTAGCTTTCTAGAAAATGAGAAGGCCTCTTATCTGAATGGTGGTAGTGGACTGTGGGCTTTAACAGCAACTTCTCAGAAACTGCCATGTGTCTAAATTTGAAAAAGCCATGTGTCTGAATGGTGGGGGGCTGTAGCCTGAAAGCCTTCCTTTAATATATATATATATATGTGTGTGTGTGTGTGTGTGTGTGTGTGCGTGTGTGCTTGTGTTTTTTTGAATAGTCACAAGGAATTGTTATGACTATGTGAACTCATGAAAACTAAATCACTTCTGTATGCATTCACTGGGTGATTTGGTTTATCATTTGATTTATAGCATGTCTAGCCTTTTTTAGAGGCCACAAGAAAGTGTATAATAATATGAACTCATTGCTCCACATGTTAGGCTACCTTCATATTTCTTGATATTCCTAGAGGAAGTATCCATTTTATCATATGATAATGGGTAGTTCATGTATCACTTGGGGTATCAACAGCAAGCATACACTCACTAGGTAATTTCGTCTTTCATTTGATTGATAGAATGCTTATGCTTTATTGGTGGGTTGCAAAAAGTGTTGTGACCATGTGGACTAATGAAAACCAAATCACCTAGGCATGCACTCGGCACACTCACAAGGTGATACAATTTTAAATTTGATTATTAGCATATTCATACCTTATGGAGGTCGCAAGAAAGTGTTGTGACCATGTGAACTCGTCGAAATCAAATCAGGCATGAACTCACTGTTAGGCTACCTTGGAATTTCTTGATTGTCATATAAGGTAACAGACCTTAGAGCTAGTCTCTATTTTTTCATATGTTAGTAGGTTAATATTGTATCTTTTGGGGTAGGAAAAAGGCATATACTCATTCTATGGTTTGTTTTTTCATTTGATTGATAGCATGATTGTGTTTTGCAAGGTGCCAACTAGCTGGTTGGTAAGGTCTCTTGCTGGTCGTAGCGGAAACTTGGGGTCTAATCCCGCCTGCACCTGGGTTGGGGGATGGGCTACCCCCCCGTTGTGTAGTCCAAAAAAAAAAGATATCATGCTTGTGTCTCATTGGACTGTTGCATGAGTGTCGTGGTGGTGTGAACTCATCACTCAATATATTTGGTTACCCTAGTATTTCTAAACTGTCATTGTAAGGTAGTATACCCTAGAGTCTATCTCTATTTTTTCATATGTTAGAGGGTTGTTACTGTGGGTCATTTGGGGTAGTAACAATAGTATGCGTTGATTGGATAATTTGTTTTTTCATTTGATTAGTAACATGCTTATGTTCTATTAGAGAGTCACAAGTAAGTGGTGTGATCAGTGATTTAAAAGGCATGCCTAGGTGCATAGGCGTGGTACATTTTAGGGTATGCGCCTCAGCGCAGCCTTTTCAAAAGGCACATGCCTAGTGCGCCTAGGCGTGCACCTTTTGAAAATTTGACGTTTTTTGAACCTAGCAGCTGGGCTGGGGGTGAAGCACCCAGACCCTCATGCCACGCCCCTTGAGGCAAGCCCAAACAAGTCCATATTAGGGTCCTAAATTCTTTATTCTCATATAAAAAATAATGATTTTATAATTTTAATTGCTTTCTAAGAAGATAATTTATTAGGATAAATGAATGAACAATATTAGCAAATAGGTGGTTCCTGGAGCTTCGGTGAGCAAGCAAAGTGAGCAAACCGGAGCTCCACATGTTATTTTTATGTATTTTAATTTTAGGTAATAGGTTTTTTAAAACATTTATTTTAAAATTTAAGTGTATTTTTATTAATATTATGTTCAATTTTTTTTGACATTTTTTGAATTTTTCTGATTTTTTTTTTGTATTTTTGTGCCTTGCGCCTTGCGCTTTTAAAACATTGGGTGTGACCATGTGAACACATTGAAATCAAATCACTCAAGCAAGCATTCATTGTGTGATTTAGCATGTTGTATTTTATTGGGGGGGGGTCAAAAAAAGTGTTGAAACTATGTTTAAGCTATTTTTGTATTTCTTGATTGTCAAAGTAAGGGAATGGACCCTGGAGGAATAGTTTTCAAGGCATTAGGGCGAGGCTAGATGATTTTTTTTTTCAGTAAAACCCATCTTTCACTATTAATTGTCACCTAGTTGCCTAGGTGATTTTTTTTTTTTTTTAATTTGTTGAATAAAGACCATGGATCCTGGAGTAATTCCTTAGCTTCCATAGAAAGCAGCAACAGTCTTTCACTATTAATTGTCTAGTCTGCATAAGATATGTATAAGTTTCATTTGAAACATAGAAATGAACATATTCATGAAAAAATGGAAGAAAGAAATTTCATAAAATAGAGGGGTGTTGGACCTCTATTTTTGTCTTAGGAAAGAAGAAAAGAAAGGGTGAAAGAAGAAGAAGAAGATGATGATGGAAATAATCAATATTTGTTGATGGGATACAATTGAGTTCTTCCATGCTTATTAGTTCATGTTTTGAAGTCTTCTTTGAGGGTTCAAGGTAGTATACATGTTGATTGAATAGTAACAAATGAGAAAAATAATAAAAAGAAACTAATTTTTAACTTAAAATGAATAATTTATTTTAATAATGTCTATTTTATTTATTGTAATCTCAAAAGGTTGAGAATATCAAAGTATCCAAGAGCACTGTGTAAAAAATATCTTGGTGATTGAACAAGCCAACCCTCCATGAGCGCCTTGTGTGGGCGTTGCCTTGACATTTGATAATGATGCCCACCTAATAGGTTCAAGCCTTCATGGCTTCACCTTCAAGAATGTCTAGAGTCTGCACCAAACAAAAGAAGCTGCTCATAAAATGCATTTCTTCTGTGTATTCCCTTATAAAGGTTTCTACTTTATTTATTAACTCGTAGGTTTATCAGAATATACTTACTCTAAGGTCATATTGACTTCGAAGGCTAAGCTAGAAAGAAACAAGGTAACTTTTTCGATCTTTTAAAAGATCTCCCAAGATCCCTACCTATTTACTAAAATCTCCTTGAATCAATTAAATGTAAATACTAAACAACAAACATAGAAGAAAGCTTGCTAACAAACCTGGCAACTAAGATTATTGTATATGGTGGGCCCATGAATCATGTGAAGCCTACGGGAGAATCCTCTTCTGTTTTTTAGTAGATTTTAACCTACCATCGAGTTAAAACCCAACAGCGAGCATAAAAGAATAGCTTTATGTTATGGTTTGTCCCATAGACCCTTAATAAGGAGGCTTGTATGATATCCCAAAACTAAAAGAATTTCTTCAAGAGCCTTCAGCCTTGGCAGATAATTGGGTTACTTAAAAAAAGGTCGTTCCTAAGGGTGGATGTGGTAGAAAAACCCTCAAGAGAAATCTCCCTAAATTTTAATCATTTATTGAGAATTTTTCTTCTTTTCATGGCATCAAACATGCACTTAGATGTTCAAGGAGGATTAAGGTACTTTATAACAAAGTGAAGGGCTTTGAAAAAATCAAAGGAATTTGGAAGCATTTTTGGAATTTTATTTTCTATTCCTTAAATATTTCAGCTGGATAGGTGGCTTCAAACCTTCATGCAATCATGTATTATAACATCCATGGAGTGCTTTTCTACTTTATGTTGTTCGGTGGGTTTTCTGACTTCTAAATTATACTTAATGTTTTAAGAATTTCAAATTACTTTCAGTATTTGCCTACTGCCTATCAAGCCCGAAGAAAATGAATAAAGAAAGTAAAAATCAAAATATCTCATCCCGAAAAATTGATCTCATAACTCATAATTTATTGTCTTGGTGTTACCTATAAAAATGTTTCTGTCTTGGTATTCATTAGGTCCTGGAATGCTTACAGCTTTTATCATTTATCATCTCCATTTATTGCCCCCAGATGCTTCTTACATTCTCATTGGCTCCCAATGTTTTATTTCTGGACTTTCAGGTTACAGGATGGCAGCTGATTGTGCCCGAAGTGCTTTGTTGCAGAGGGTCATGGACAATAAAGAGGATGCAGGTAATTGCTTTGACTTTATTTTGAATGTCAAACACAGATTCTCATTTATGTGACATTTCGTACTTACTGATTCTCAGTTGCTAACTTCTCTCCTTGTAGTAGTCTGTAAATATAGTATTGTGAAATTCTAGCCATATCGTTACAGAGTAAGCTATGCCAATTATAAATTTGGGGACCTTGTGCAAGATGAAACTCTGCCCATCTAAAACTCATTGTTAGGTTTATGATTTATTAAAGGGCCTCACACGAAGGTGAGCTTCTCATGTTTTCTTGGTGTCAGATGGGACGGATGACAATAATTTGGGTATGGCTATTAAGTAAATTCTTTTCTGACTTAAAGAAAATTCCATCTCACCGATGGACCTCTTTATTAACTAATGACCATTTTCACTACGAGTATTTTGGAGTTTGCCATTAGTGATTATATTTATCTTTTTCCTTCTTCTTTGCAATTTTTGTCAAATATATAAATTCTCCTGTATTCTATTACTTGGTGATGCAGAGAGATTCAAATCAGACTTGATGAAGATTGCAATGACAACTCTGAGTTCAAAAATCCTTTCTCAAGATAAGGAGCACTTTGCAAAACTTGCTGTTGACGCTGTTTTGAGGCTTAAGGTATACACTTTCATCCTGTAGTTTAAAGGCTTATCACAACATTTTATGAAATTTGTGCCATCTTATTTGTGTAAACAATGTTGCCAACTATACTATTTGGTCTTCATCAATTATTCAAATTTGCTCTATGAATCTACCAACCATGACCAATATGCTCTGTTCTGGTTATTGTCTAATTTTGTTAAAGTTCACTTTTCACCTGCCATCTTGTCATCATAATCATATCATATGTTTTGGTTGCTTGCACATGTTATTGACATTTGTTTGCGTGAAACCAGTTTTCCTTCTCATAGTTTCAAAAGAAATGCATCCATAAACCCTTTGTATGTCCTATTAAAATCCCCAGACCCTAGCTTCTAAACCGCATCCCATCTTTTGTCCCCATTCTGTATCTCACTTTTATTACGGCAATACAGTGGCTTCATTTTTTCCTATGTCAGTGGCAATACAGTAGAAAATACTCATGTGCAAGGTTGTTTTGATATTTGAATCATTCTCCTCCCATCTGTTCCTTTTTTTTGTGGCATCTGATTTACTTAATTCTTTATTAATTATTACCTCTTGGGTAATGGCAGGGAAGTACAAACTTGGAGGCTATTCAAATTATAAAGAAGCCTGGAGGATCTTTGAAGGATTCTTTTCTAGATGAAGGGTGGGTATCAACTTGTAGACTTCATTGGATGTCTCAAAGGTCTAGCTGTTTATTATTGATAAAAGCTGCTATAATTTTTACTTTGCCGCTAGTTCATTTTCTTTGGATCATTAATTGTGATAATTTGGTCATAATGGGTCTTATGTGTAATTTGCTTTATCTTGTTTCTGGAAATGTCTAGAAAGGTTTGCTACATGTTTGTTGCATGCCTCCAATATTTGCTTCTAGTCTTCCAATAATGTGCTGTATACCTTCCCTTGTGCTCTGTTATTTTCTGGGACATAAACTATTGCTTCTCCCATCCTTGTATACACATCTCTGTTCTTAGTTGGAGTCCTATGATCTGCATGCAGATTTATTCTTGACAAGAAAATAGGCATTGGCCAACCAAAGCGTATAGAAAATGCCAAGATTTTGGTGGCAAATACTGCAATGGACACTGATAAAGTGAAGATCTACGGGGCCCGTGTTCGTGTAGATTCTATGTCAAGGGTTGCCCAGATTGAAGGGGCTGAGAAAGAGAAAATGAAACAGAAGGTGCAGAAGATCATAGCACATGGGATTAATTGCTTTGTTAATAGGCAGTTGATTTACAATTTTCCCGAGGAGCTGTTTGCAGATGCTGGGATTTTAGCAATTGAGCATGCTGATTTTGATGGGATTGAACGTCTTGCTCTGGTAACTGGTGGTGAAATTGCATCAACCTTTGACAATCCAGAATCAGTTAAGCTTGGCCACTGCAATCTCATTGAGGAAATCATGATTGGTGAGGACAAGTTGATTCACTTTTCTGGGGTTGAAATGGGTCAAGCTTGTACAATAGTATTAAGGGGTGCAAGGTATGTTTTCTGGTAATTTTTGTTTTTAATTTAACATATTTGAATCTTTCTTTCATCATTGTTATTTTGATATATGAGGTATTTGCTTGAAAGTTGAAATGTTGTTTATGATCTCATTTATTTCTTTTTATCTGTTCATCTTGTTTTGTTATGAATCCATTGTGATTTTCACTCAGCATAGAATGATCTAGTGGTTTCTGGGATTGGAGTCCTGCCAAGGTTTTAGGCTGTGATGTGCTTATATGAATGCTAATATAGAAGTGGAAGGTTTTAGGTTCTAGAATGTATTCTGACCCCTCCTTTTATCATATCCATTTCTGGAAGTATGACTCTGTATGCTTTCTGGCGATTTTAAGTTCATCTTCCCCTTTGGCCTTTTTCTTTTTAATTCGAAAAAGACAGTAATTCTGAAATTTTATCTGTATTTTTATCAGGTTCACTACAACTGTGGTCATGCATTTGTATCCTGGTATTGTAGATGCTAGACATTAGATATAGTATGACATACAGGGAGTGGAGATTAGGAATCTG
Organism: Nelumbo nucifera; assembly: GCF_000365185.1. The sequence continues at coordinate 3,837,072 of NW_010729120.1, read as the reverse complement.
CTGATTAACCAAGAAGACATTCTCAATTCCTGTAGTCAGCCAATGTTCTTAGTGGAATCTTGTTCACTGTTTCTCTCTCCTGTTTTCTTTTATTATTTTATGGCATTGATGTTTTTGTGGACAGAAGGCGTTGGCCCCTGGAACTTACATTAATACCCCAATTTGAGTCCAACTGAAAACCACCAAAGTTGGTATGCTTCTATCCAGTGTTGTCATACTTGGACCGGACCCAAGACCATATTGGTTGCTTGGTCACTGGTCGAATGGTCTTACCGTCTGATTTGACTGTTAAACTTGGTTAAATGCAGAATGCAAAACAAATAACAATTAAAAAAAATGCATATTGTTCCAGATTATCGTTTAAGCTATTTTCATCAAATGATCAAAATAGGCTTAAAACAATCAACGTTGTAGTTTATAATAATTGTTAAAACATGTATTTACGGTAAGTTTGACCAAGTCAATCTCTCTTAAGAATTTGGCAACCCCCAAACTGTTTTGGTTTCTAGTTTCTGATTCAAGCAGTCCGACTGTCCTGTTTTCTTTCTTACACATCAATCATCAATGATGATTAATCAAGAAAAATGGTGAAGTTAACAAAAAATGCTATTTTCTTCTTTGCTAATCTAGATCCTGCTTGCTTACCCAACAAAAATTTTATTTACCCATTTTACTTTTCTATATGGACGAATATCAAGGTTTGGGCATTTGTGGTTTTACATACATCGAAACTGGAATTCTAATACCAACCGAGGGCTGGATCATTGGTATGTTAGCTGGTTTGTTCCAACGTCAAATCCCGCAACCAGCACTTTGGGGAAAAAGGGATTAATGGTGCATTGCACCAAATAGCACCAAATACCAAAAAAAAAGGAAGAAACTGGAATTCTAGTAGTGCTTTGTGATCTTTCTTTGGGCTTGAGTTATTGAATTTGACATTTCTGATCTTCCATTTGCAGCTTTCATGTGCTTGATGAGGCAGAAAGGTCTCTACATGATGCCCTATGTGTACTCTCCCAAACTGTTGTTGATAGCAGAGTTTTACTTGGAGGTGGGTGGCCTGAGATGGTGATGGCGAAAGAAGTTGATGAGCTGGCCCGCAAGACTCCTGGAAAGAAGTCTCATGCAATTGAGGCATTTTCACGGGCCCTCCAGGCCATTCCTACAACTATTGCAGACAATGCGGGTTTGGACAGTGCAGAGTTGATTGCTCAGCTTCGTGCTGAGCATCACAAGGAGGGGTGTACTGCAGGGATTGATGTCATCTCTGGAGCTGTAAGTGATGACAACAAAACACTATGTATCAACGGTTGACTGACTGTAGAAGGAGGCTTTATTGGCTTACTAGAGAATAGAGTGATTGATAGAAAAGATCTAATTTTACTCTTTTCCTTTCTGTGAATTACATTTACTTTCATACCTTATGCATGTTTTCTTGTTTACGTTTGTCAATTATCCTATGTGGCCACTTTTACTATCTAGGAAATCCCGTGGAGTGCCATATACCCTTATTATCATCCCAGAATTGTTTTACAAAAAAAAAAGATCATCCCATAATTTGTGCTGTTATGTTTTTTAATCCTAAGAAAGTAGCAAGTTGGGGAAAACAGTGCATCCTTGGTTTATTTCTGATGAAAGTCATTTGATGTTTTGATCAATTCCTATATTTCTTCCACTCTTTTCACATTATTTCTAGATTTTTTGTTGAGGCGTATGGACTGGTATCTTGGGATTTTCCATGTAAACTCTTGGTATTAGTTGTCATGCGTCTCATACTTGGGTTTAGGATTTGTAAACTATTTGTTTGATAATTTCTAATTTCCATCCATATTATTGTTTTCACAGGTAGGAGATATGGAGAAGCTTGGAATCTCAGAGTCATTCAAGGTCAAACAGGCTGTGCTGCTTTCTGCGACTGAAGCTGCTGAGATGATACTCAGAGTTGATGAAATCATAACTTGTGCCCCACGGAGAAGAGAAGATAGAATGTGAAAACTGGCAGGCAATTTTGAGCCTCATAGGCCTGCCCTTTTTGTCTAACCATATATTGTCGTCGGTCCACAGATTGAGTTCCTGCTACTTGATCAGGCACGTTAAAAGCTGATTTAATGGTGTGTTACTTTACTTCTATTTTGAGAAACGAAATTTATAGGGTGGTGAGTTTCTCTTTTATTTGGTGTTGGGTGGGGAATAGGGGTGGGGGTCAACAATATGGTCTTTTGAAGATTGTTGTAGCTTAGACAACACAAGTTTCTCAAGACCTGCAGATTGGGTTAAATAGTTAATTACTTTGTACTTGTCTTGGTTGAAATGAGGCCACTGTTTTGAAAACAAAGGATGTTCTGCTGCTTTTTAAGGATTTTGATTGGATTTGTCATTTGTGAATGGTGCCAAGTTGTAGGCATGTAGAAGTTTAGACTGTATTGATTGCCAAGCAATGTTTACTAATTTGGTGCTCAGCGAAGGCACATTTGGTGAATTATCGCATCATAAGCACTCTGGTGGACGTTTTAAATCCTTACTCAAGTGAGGGTGGACAAGGCCGACCGGCCTTAAAACTAAGTCAAGCTGATTCAGCACCGTCTTAGGTGCTTGGTGACGGATGTGTTTCATTGCACTTTGCACCAGATTGCCACATCAGTATTCAGGTAGACTTTGGAGCCAGAAGTTAATAACGTTTTGTTTGTAATTGGTAATTTTTTGTCCTTCACATGTATTCTTCGAAGGGTACAGATCCAACGTTTTCCAACAGTCTGCAACTTGATCACGGAGCAATTGGGTCCGTTGGCGACGATGCCATCTGGTCCAGTCGACGGTGTTTGCAGGGTTTTTGCTTGCAATGCATCCCGTAACTCGTCGATTGAGGCCCGTGGAACGGGTCCTCAGTAGTCAGTACTGTCTAATCTTCTGCATTTTGAGCTTGGAATCATTACAGCTCAAACTTCATGGTCCGGCTTCGAGCTAGGTTTTGCCTTTATATTAACAAAATATGTTCAGGCCCAAGCCTGACCCAGCCTGATCATCGGGTTTAGATTTTGAGCCTGAGGCCCTGAGCCTGATCTTTGTATAAATGCCTATAAGCCAGTCTTCTATGGAACTTGTCCTTTAGTTTGATGGAGTTCGTGTTGATGTGTCTTATCTTCCAAAGAGTAAAGATCTGCTTAAGACTGGCAATAACAAGATTGAAATCCCCTTCAGTAATGATAGGATAATATCTAAAATTCAAAGCCAAATTATGGGTTTACTAAGCCACCTAGGTCCTGAGTCTGAACTTGTAGGTCTAAAATTTTGCCCAAGCTCAATTAAGAATGGGCCAGGCTGGCCACTGGGGCTACCTGGCCATGAACAGGTCTTCTTTCTCATTATTCACCACTGAGTTTGGATCTGCTCCTTATAGCGCATCTCACTGGTCACCACCACGTAACCTCTTGATTTTTTTTTTCAGATGGATGAGAGACCGGATCTGCTCCTCACACAGGGCGCCTCAAACGTGCCTCACGCATATCCTATCATGCATTGGGAACATACCTGTTCATGGGCCGGGTAGCCCGATGGCCCGGCTCGGCCCGGTCTGCACCTCGGTCGGGCTTGGTCATGTAATTAGGCTCGCGGGCCTGACATCGGGCCTAACACAGTAAGCCCGATTGTGTTACGGGCCGGGCTCGGGATTTGTCAAAAAAGCCTGGCCTGAGCTCGGCTCTGCTCGACTCAGCAGTAGTAACAACATGGGCTAAATTTCGGGCTCGAGCTCGGGCCTTAGAAAAATCTATTAATACAGAGTGAAAGCTCGACCTGAGCCCGGCCCATGAACAGGTCTAATTGGGAACATTTCCCGTACTCAAGGTTCAAAGTATCGACATGTAACAGCCTATATTGGCCGATATGTATCGTTCTGGGACCCCTCCAATATGCCCTATAGTGGGTGTATCGGGGGTCTGACCGGTTCAAGGGGTGGAGCCCTAAACCGGTTGTGAAAAAAAATAAAAAAACCAATAAAAAACAGCATTGATTCTCTCGATACGCCTCTACCGGCGTATCGGGCATATCGATATTTTGAACCTTGACCGTACTTATAAATTATTATTCACGGGAGATGTTCCCAATGCATGGTGGATGTGCATGTGAGGCGCGTGACGGAATCTGCTCCTCACAAATGGGCGTCTCACATGCACATCCACTATGCATTGAGAACAACTGTCGTGAATAATAACTAATAAGTACGAGAGATGTTCCCAATGCATGATAGGATGTGCGTGTGAGGCGCTAGGTGTGAGGAGCAGATCTGATCTCGTGAGGCGCCCGTGTGAGGAGAAGATCACATTCCGATGGATGATATTTGGTTTATGGTCCAAATAAGGTCCAAATAAGTAAATCGGTGGGACTCGTTTCACGGTGGGCATAGTGTGGACATGCAAATTGAAGGGCCCCGTTAGTCGTTTAGCGAGAGAGAGCGAGAGAGCGAGAGAGATGGTTTTCCTATGCTGGACGCGGCCGTCTCATCGACAGCAGCAGGAGTGCATTAACAAGTAAATGACACACACTCACTCTTTGGATCAAGTTGTTCATCTTCTTCTATATCGATAAAGAAAGTAAATTTTTAGGTTAGAAAGAAATGTTTCTGAGCCAAATTATGTCCATCTTTGCTCTTAAAGATGGATTTGCTCACTCTAGTCTCTAGTGATTCACTCACAGGTCAGGGGACTTCAACTACGACTCCAAGTACAGAGGCGCCACCTCCAAGCCCTTCTCCGCCCTCCAAAATGATGGAGACCTCTCGAAAGACGGCTTCTTCCTCAATCACAACCGCATATTGGTCGGTTGCGGTCCCGAGACCTATGAAAAGAGCAAGACCGCTCTTCAAACCTGGAGGTTTTTGTTCCTTGATTAAATTAATCTCTGAAGGGACTCAGAATAGAAACCCTAGTTGAAAATGAAAGAAAGAGGAAATCCTAATTCTTCCTCTTCCTTCAATTTTGCAGGCATTTTGGTTTGAATTGGGCATTCGTCGATCCCAAGACTTCTATCGCAGCCGGGGAGAAGTTCTGTGTCTGTGCCAAAATGTTTCTTCCCTGGATTATGATGCCTCTCCAGGTAGCGTACATTAAAGAAAATAGAGACCGGAAAAAGCCCAAGGCCTCTTTCGGCTTCGGCAGCGGCACCCTTCAAGGTCACCTACTGGTTAGTAGTATCCATCCATTTCCACTTCCACTTCGAGCAAAATTGACAGTTGATCTCTAGGGTTTTTCTTGTCAATAATTTTGCTAACCATCCATTCTAGAGCTAGTAGCTCTTGGACATGGTTTTCTAAAGGGCCCTTTTCTAAATACCCAAAATAACACAAGTCCTTGTCTTGCTTTATAGGAAAATTTTGCCCTTCATCCATTTTTTAATTAATATTATAAAAGAGAGCGTATTTCTATTCATCATCTTGTAACCAAGGATTTACAGTCACCATGGAAGTAGTGTTTCAAAAGCCAACCAATCTTGAAAATCAGATTGATGTGCAAACTGCAAAAGTTTCAAGTAGTCTAGACTACTAGACCAGGGAAATGGTATAATAGATGAAAACTAAAGATATGGTCCATCAGGTTGGTGAGTGAATATGATTCATGTAATTTCCATTCTTCAAGTAATGCACCAAAATTTCTGAAAACAAAAAAACCAGGCCATGTAAGTAAATTATGTAGATTTGGTTTCCCTCCGTTTTTCTAAAATCAGGTTGGTAACTGGATATGGTTCAAGTAATGCACTTACAAAGAATGTTTAAACTCCGTTGTATATCTTATATCATAAAATTCTGTTCAATGCAGGCTGGTGAAGAACGGTTTTCCATAGAGATGGATGAGAACAACCAAGTTTGGTATGAAATTATTTCCTTCTCAAAGCCTGCCCATTTCCTTTCTTTTATGGGCTATCCATATGTACAGTTCAGGCAAAAATGTTTTGCTAAACAATCTGCAAATGCAGTACTGAAATATGTCAATGCTAAAAAAACCACAATGTAGTTGTGTCAAGGAAAATCCACATCACATTTTTTTATATAATTTTCAGATTTTCCAATTTATGGGAAAAATACATAGATCTAACAAATTTGGACCAGAGGTGTAATTGGATATATGTTGGCGATTCAAACTGTTGGGAAGCCAACAAAAACTGTCAAAAAAGTTTGGATGATTATTGAATAGCAATTTAATAATCTATGTTGGCACCTTCGTGGTTAGAGACTTTTAGTGGCGGTTATGATCATCACTATAGGTCCATTAATACTCAACGGCACAAGTACCATTTCCTTGTGCTGTTGAGAAAATATGGTTTTTTTTTAAATGAGGACATAAAAATCACAAAAAAATAAAGTTTTTATTGTTTTACATGAAGGAAGAATTATAATTTGGATATTTAGATAATCTGCCATACCCATGGATCCATTAAAATTTATTTAAAAGATAAGATTCTTAAATTTTTTGTAATGTACATATACAAAAGTAAATATAAATTAATTATTTGAATAATAAAACTTTATGAATTCCATAATTGTATATGATTTGTATATTGGATTAATGAATTTGTGGTTGCCCTATCATTATTCTCACACATAAGCTATTTATAAGTTAAGACCGATATTTTCTTTAATTACTAAATAATTTAGTTTGTAGAAGGATTTTAGCTAGTATATTAAGATCAGGTTGACCATGTGACTTAACTTCTAGCAATTTACAGAAATAATAATAGATCCAATCTAAAATGTTTTCTAGTATTTAAAATTCAATAGTTGAATTTGAAACTTTGAACATGAACATGATTTAGGCGAGTACTAAAATATAATTGACTATTTGACTTTAGTAGTTGCATTTGCGTATGTTTGTTTTTTGATAGTTGGATTTATGAATATTCTACTATTATCATGGATATAAATCTAATATATATTTAAGAGTAAACATATAATTTCTATGGTTACTAATTAAGAATTTGATAAATAATAAAGAATATTTTAATGAGTTAATACATATAGTAATTGATGATCAGAAATGAAGTTATTCGTAGGAACTTAGGAGTAGCTTCGATAGGAGATAAAATGAGAGAAAGTAGACAAATGGTTTTGGTCATGCATACAGAAGACCATTAACAACACCCATAAGAAGCACCATCTGTTACAAGTTGAAGGGGCCAGAAAGGCAAGCGGTAGACCAAAAAATAGATGGATAGAAGCAAAAGTAAAAATTCAAAATTCATTTAAGCACTAATAATTTAACAATGGATATGACATTAAAAAATGGATTGGCAAAACAGAATTCATGTAGCCGACCCATATAATCCATCCATATAATTGAGATAAGGATTGGATAATAATGATGATGATGATGACATGTAGTAATTGATGATGATTAAGCATCATAATATATGATGCTGATGATAGATGCATTAAAATGTATTTCAAAATTTTAATTAATTGGAAGTTAAAACGTTAGTCAATGCATTATTAGTAATGTTGCATGATGTCTAAATTTCCCATATGTTGAATGTAATGAAATTCTTCCTATAGACTACCAAAGCATTTATTTCTCATATGTATTGTCTTATTTATAGTCATTTGAACAATATTATTTAGGCTGCATTTGGCAAGACGCTCAAAATCTGCTTGGTAAGGTGCTTTTTTCTAATAAAAAAACACTTATTTATGAACATTGCTTGGTTCAAAATGTGCTTGTTTCAATATAAAGACAATATTACCGTCCATTGTTTATACATGTATAAACAACATTTTATTCCTATTAAACACATTTTCTTTGCCACCAATAAATTGCCTAGTCCATGGAGGTTCTCGCACAAGCTCCACATGTCCTAATGACTCAACCACATTACTCAATATAATTTAAAAAACAAACCAACGTATCTAATGACAAGGGGATTTCAATCAATCCATGCTTATTGTATGAATAAAAGGAGAAAATGTATCATCATACCTGGTTCATTGCAAAACCCACTGTTGGAGGTGTTTTATTCAAAACAAATAACAATAACAGAAAAAAAAAAATGAAGGGGTGAGATGGAATGATGAGAATCAATATTCATTCAAAGTCCTCTGGTGAGAATCTACGTGGCGGCTTGCAAAGTCTTCTGCTGTCTTGGGTTCGCGTGTGTTTGGGCACATGTGGGCCTCGCCGTGGGCTTGGCCTACTATCCTTTCTATTCGTTATCCAAAGTGGGCTTGCAAGTTGTGAGTTTATTGCACGTTGTAGCGGGTGTGGTTTCATCGCACACTTAAGTGTGTTTAGGTCTTTTGGATGGGTCTTTCTGAGGTTTATTTAGGTTCGGGCGTTAACTGAACCTGGTGAGCTGTGGGTTTATCGTAACTTTGTTTAATGTTTTGCGGGTTCATCGCAAACTGCAAGTTCATTGCAGCATGGGGATTGAGTGCAAACTGCTCATAAGTGGTTTTGTGGTATTACTCTTGGTGTTTGAGTGTTCTTTGAGGGTCTGGGTGAGTTGTACATATCTACACCCTATGAGTAGGGGTGTCAATCGGACTGGATTTGGTCCAGTTCATTTAGATCCAACGTTGGTCTATTTACAAATGGATTTGACCAAATCCAATCCAAAAATCTATACAAACTGAATTGGATCCAGTCCATTTGAAATGCAAATGGATTGGATTGGGTCCAACCTGGTCCAAACTAAATGAAAATTCAAAAAATACTTGAAAACCCAGAAAATGTGAAAAAGTTACAGAAATGGTTTCTTGAAACAAATAGTTGGCCTTTGGACACATCTTGTCTGCGCAAGCCAAGCTTTCTACTTGGTTCTAGTAGTGATTGATGTGAATATCTCAATCTCAAAGTATAGGAGTATAGAATCAAAGGAGCAATAAGTCCCCATTCTATTCATCAAAAAAAAAAAATCCCCATTCTATTTGAAATTTTTAATAGCTGGAGGGTTCCACCACCTGTTCCAAAATTCTAATCTGAAGGCTATCAAACTCATTGCCTTGGCTGTGCTTTGGAACAGCAGATCATCCCACTGAGACATAAGAGTCTAACTAAGGCATCGATCATCCTGATCATAAAGGTACATCAGTGCTGCTACCAAAGCATTTTGTTCTTTTAAACCTTTGAAACATACTCTGAAAATCCTGTTTGCTTCAAAAGTATTGTAGCTGAAAGCCTGGTCCTGTAAGGCGATCAACAAGTAAATTCTATGTAAGGGATATCAGTACAACACCTCAATAATGGAGGCATGAATGTCATCATGGTTCAGTTTCTCTGTAACAAAATTTCAGAGCTAAATTCCAAAATTTCACTGCAGCGCCTTTCCTCTTCCGCCTTGACTTGTGATTTGTGAAAAAATTCTACTGTAAAATCGAAACCCTCGAACATTTAATTTTTGATAATTAGCTGAACCATCCGGTCAGGTCCAGGTGTGACAACTGACAATACAGTTTAGATGTATTTATAGGTTACTTTGAACTTATCAAGAGAATGTTTTTAACTTTTAAGAATTAAGACCTCAAAAACCTAATTTTTGATCATCTCTTATTGATGGCATTTACTCTCCACTGAGAAATTTCCGGGCTCCATGGCTCCAGCCCTGGTGGTAGAGACGAAAGATTAAAGATTAGAGACGTTAGCTTGAGAGTAGAGTGCGTGGGCAAAAAATGTTAGTGACTAGTTATAAATGAAATTACAAGCGTATGGCAAAATGGCCATTCTCATGTTTTCGTGCTATGCGCGTCTTTCAACTCAGGTGCCATTTATTTTCGATTACATGGGTGGGTAACTAAGTTCATGTAGTCAAGTGTTTTTCAGGCAACAATAACTTCAGTGCCAACGTTCTTCTACATATTCACTTACCTGTGTAAAGAAAGAGGCGGGAAGGGATTAGCATTTTTGGGGGTGGCCGGTGGGTAAGCAATTTTGCCACCCTTCAAGAGGGTACCGTATCGGTTACTCCAGAAATTTTGTTTAATGTGGGATTCATTAATGCAGGAAAGTAGGGCAATTACCCCACTTGACCAACTTACATCCCGTGAGATACCAGCAAAGATATCAAGATAGTCGAAGTGCTAATAACATCGGCAAGTGAAGCCCAACATCCAATTGACAAGGGCAGGTGGCTAGAGCATCTTAATTTGCCATAATCCTGCCATTAACATTCTCCCATATATTCTTGTTCTTTTTATCTGCTTTGTCTTTTTTTGTTTTTTTGTATTTCTTTCCTTTTTAGGCCCTGACAGGGGTTCAATACTCAAGGTTCAAAGTATTGATATGATCATATTGTGTCTTTAATTTTTCATATATCTATTTTAAAGTGTTTTCAGAAAATCAATGTTTATTATTAATTAAACAATATAAAAATGTTTAAAATTGAAATTTTGAAAAAGCTAAAAAAATAAAAATCGTAGGATAAATAGTACCGATACACCCTGCAGACGTTATATGGATGTCATTAATACATAAGTAGGGTTAATTATTTATATACCCTAATACATTTGAGAAACTATTTTTATATACCCTGAGCTTTCAAAATTAACTTATTTGACCAGCCCCACAAAACATAAATAGGACTTCTATCATTGCACTGTTTAGAGCCATTAACAGTTCACTCCAAAGGTTTTTATAATACCAAATTTGCCCCTGAATATTGGAAACATTGGAAAAAAAGCATTCTTAGTGTCTGTCTTTGGATGGATTTTCTTCATTTTGGTTATACTTTACTATTTTTTCAGAGCAACGAAATAATAAAATAGAAGTTTTTTTCTCTGTTGCTTTTTCTCGTATTAAAAGCTTAAAAGCTGTAGTTTTCTTTGATCTGTCAGTGCCAATAATTTAAAAAACTTGCAGAAAACTCAGATATTGAAAAGTTAGCATATGTAGTTTCTCTGTAAATTTCTCCCATGAAAATCGAGTTTGGTATTTTTTTTCCTTGGAAAAATAAATAAGGAGTGTAGTTGTCTTGAACTATGAAATTGCAGAGAAAATAATCAATAGGCCAGAGAAATTGAAACCAGTCGATGAAATTTTATCCATTAGTTATTTATCTATCTTCTCTGTTTCAAATGCCGGAAAAAGGATTAAATCCCATCTCTCATCCATGCGTTTTCTAGCCAAACGCATGGGTACAGAAGCGTTTTCTGATTTTAACAGGGGCAGTCTTTCCAAGTACGTTTGATCATTTGGAGCATTGGTTGATGACTTGATGTACGATCAGCGACCGCATTAATTTTTGGTGGAACCGGCTAGATTATGACCCTGAAACTTCAGGTCACATTTAATCATTCCCAAGTGTGCTCTCAATTGGAGGTGGCTATTTTTCTTTTACAGAAAAAGTGGGAACATGTTTTGAAACATTTAAGGTGAATTTTCTTTTAGGCTGTATTTGGTTGCAGATGAGAAACTACGGCAGTGTAAATGTTTCGAGTGTAAATTTTGATTAATTTTTGTTTCAAATTTTATTTTAGTTTGTTTGGTTGCTGAAATAAAACAAGACCTAAAGCAAAATAAAGTAAAATCCAAAACAAAATTAAATCAAGTTTTGCATATTTATCATTTGCATTTGCATTCCCCATATATTTGAATTAATACAAATAAAATTACACTGCAACCAAACACAGCCTTAAGTTTTATCTGTTAGATTTAATCTTTGAAAGGTCGAGAAGGCATATTTAAATTAATTTTAAAAATTCAGGATATATATAAGTAGTTTTTCAAATATGCTATATAAGTAATTAATTCTATATAATAAATCCCTGGGCCACCAAAGAAGGCCTTATATTCATGGATCTTCTGTAAAAAGTTCGCATTTGCCTGGTTGTGTGCAATATAATAATGAATAAACTTGTGCTGCAGTTGATAAAGAGAGCGACCGAACATCTATTATTTCAAATACTATTTCGTCTCCTTAATATATACAACACCTGCCAACGTTTTATTGCCAGCGTAACAAATAAATTGCAGGCTAAGTAGAGTGGCCAAGGCGAAACAGATTGGAATTAAAAAGCATCACTCCAGGACCCGGTGAGGAAAAATACCACAAACTCATACAGCTCTGTGGGTCCAAAGTTCATAGGAGCAACATATAGAGAAGATACAGAAGCTAGAGAAAACAATAACCCATGGAGGCAGGCGAGATGCAATCACTCCGCTACCTGCACATGCAAATCAGCCTATGAGTTCAAGTCTTCAAGAGGAGATTTAAGATTTTATACAAGGCTGGCAAGGTCTCGCTTGTTATGCAGAGAATTGGGATCAACTCCTTCTGAGTGAATGTTGAGGCACGAATGGCAATCCGTGACCGGTGAATGATCTCATGGATTGCACATTGAGGCACGAATGGCAATCCGGCAAAGCTCCCGGCCCAGCCATTAGACTCAAAAAAAAAAAAAGCAAAAAACGCAAAATTTTAAGAAGACACACAACTGGGCTGAGGCACAAGGCCTAGCCACACCAGGCATGCACCTAGGATCTGGGCAAGGCGCATACCCCAAAATGCACCTCGCCTGTGCGCCTAGGTGCACCTTTTAAATCACTGAGTATTAGAACCCAGTACTGCTTTTTTTGAATTCTATCATCACATGCCTATAAGTAGACAGGAAAACCACATATAAAAGGTGCCATCTAAAGGATCCATGGGGTTGGAATTTGACACATCCACCATGAATGGACCCCTCTCTCTCTCTCTCATGAGTTACTTTTACGGTAAGTTGTTTTCTTTTCTTTTTTTTTCCCCCCTTTTGAAACTATAAAATCACATGGTTATAACCTGCAATGGGCAACATTTTTTGACCCCATAAAAATCTAGCTAGTGGGGCTGGACAAATGAATATACAGAGGATCCCAGAGTCATGTATCAGTCCTATCCAAATTTAGCCCAACATGTATATCATACAGTCCTGGGACATCCAATCAGGCTAACTTTGAAATATGGGATTTCCTTTCTCATCTTTGTTATCTGCATATTGAACAAGCAGACAAAGAAAGCTGTTGATTTGAAAAATATACTATCTCTAATATCCCTTTAGACAACCAGTGCCTAAACTGTTTATGTGCTGAAAGATTCTTCATTCTAAATGGCATGGAGGATCCACGTCAAAGAATTCACTATATATTTTACTGTAGGAGCAGTGAAATAAATCTCTGACAAACAGCCTCCTGAACCACTACTACCCAGCCTTAAACATAATTTCTGCAAAGTTTTTGCTCCAAAATGTCTACCTAAGGGTCTGACTAGACAAATATACCTACCTATTCTACAATATTTTATTAATACAGTTAGAGCATCTCTAACCATGCAACTTATATGACCCACTTGAGTGCTTGCACATGTGTGTGTGCACATACACACACAAACCAATGAGAAAGATGCAATGTTACTGAAATAATAACAATAACAACAACAACAACCATCTGATGACTGCAGCAATCAAGCAACTAGTTATTAATACAGTTACGATGGCCCTCAACTGATTTAGTCAGTTGACTAGTTTTGTAGTTAATGTTTTGATCATACTAGCATAAAAACTTGAAAATGCTAGCCACATAACATAAAATCTTTAAGATTATCTGCACTCAACAATAACTTCTTTTCATATCTGAAATCCCGGAAAACCTTTTTGGCTTCTTTTTTTTTTTTTTCATTTTCACCGGAGGAAGAGGACAGATCATCTTCCAACCAGAATCTTCTTACCTCTCAAGGAGAAAAAAAAGGATCCAAAATTTTTCATTAGTATTGCTCTTCAAAGATTTTAAAAAGTAGTTATATTTTCCTCACGGAGAAAAACAAATTTATCTTTTCAATCTTTTCTGCAAAACACATGCAACTAAAGCAACAAGATCTGCAATTTTTCAAGTGGTTAGTGATAACAATTTAAGATAAAACACCATTTATACTGTATGAATAAACTAATGAACATTTTAAACTGCTCACATTAAAAGTAGATAGGTTTCTTAGCAGGACTTCCATGGGACCTGAAGTCACCATCTATCAAAGCATGTTGGTGTAACATTGTCAATAATAACAGTAAAGATCAGAAAACTATTAAAAATGATAAACAGCCAAGAACTTGGGTTCACAAAGTGAGAAAGGATTATAGGGGCCTAGCATAACTGCACGAAGAAACAGGGATTGCATTGCCAATCCAAATAGGTGGAATAAAGTAGAGGATAAATGATGATCATGATGACTCAGACTATCAAATCAACAAATAAATTCTCAAGTCTATTATGGGAAGCTTACCTGGTTAAGAGGGTTATCTGGAGATTTCTTCCATAGCTTCCATATCATGTCTTTGTATTGAGTGTGGGTAAGACCTGGCTTTTCTTCCTTCAGTTTGGGGAGCTCTGCTTCTTCAAATGCCTGTATGTGTTGTAAAATTCAATAGATGCCACAGTAAGAACAAGGAAATTCAAGTGGCAATTGGTGGAGTACAATAACCACAATAAGTCAAACAATTCAATGGAACTGTCAACCCACCAGTTTGTATCCAGATAGGAAGTAATTATTAACAAGATTATGAAACTTACTTCTCTGGAATAACTCAAGCCTAGTCACATCTACCTGATAAATAATTGCATATTAAAAAAAAAAAAAACAAGAAGGAACTATTACTCATCATCAAGTGCTTTACTAATTGTGAAAAGAAAAACATAATGAACTCCACCAGGTTGGAAGATAAACATTTTCTGGAAAGTAATATTTTTTTGAAAATGCATTCTTCCTAATTTTCCGTAAACCATTTTTTGAATAAAGTACTTTGTCATCAACTACCTCTCTAAAAAGACAGAAGTAATACAATTTAAAGTAATCTGAGAGACTTAAAGCCAATATACAGACAGCATATGGATCAGAGATGAAAATTACTATATATATTTTTTTTAAGTTATGCTGTAAAAATTCAAAGGTTGGGTAATGGTCTTTTTTTCATAATGTTGTAATTTGTAAGTTGTTCAGGTTACACCACATTTTCGATTTTGTCTTTGAACTGAAAACCTTAACAAAACTTGCTAAGTTCTAAATTGTTTATTATAAGTCAAAATATATGATTCTACTATGGATTGCAACTGCAGTACCTTGTGCATTTTAGTTCTAAATAGAAAAGATATTTATGGAAGAAATGTCAATTAATCAAGGTAAATGCTTATTATGACTTATCACTCCATGCTCAATATTTTTTTATCAATAACTTTAAAACATTATTGATTAAAATACTTTAGGATACAAAAACAAGTTACAAAAGAAATCAGCAAAGTAAGCTGACCCAGTACAGAATTACAAATGTGCCCAAAACATATACGTTCTTTGAACCCCTTGCTTTGCTAAGCTATTTGCCAAACTGCTGGCAGATCTCCTTACCCATCCCACCTGAATTGACATGTTCCTTGACATCCATTAAAATCTTCTGAAATCATTCTTCAACTGCCATGTCACCCCTTCCCCTTTCTGCAACCATTTTATCACAGTTTTTGAATCTCCCTCGATGATCAGTCTATTGATCCCCAACTCTTTAGCCTTCTCAACCCCATATACTGCAGCTAGAAACTCTGCCCTTGTCACATCACCTACCTCCACAGGACCGGAGTACAGGGCAATGATGGAACCATTTTTGTCTCTAATGGCCCCCCCAATACCTAAAAGGCCTGGGTTACCCACACAACTCCCATCAAAGTTTAGCTTCTTCCAACTATATGTTGGAGGGGACCAAGTCTCAACAAACTGTCGTCTCATAGATGATGAAGCAGCAATAAGTCCCCAAACCCTGAAGAAATCTTCGACCTTAAAGGCTGAAAACAGCTTCAAACTTTTTACCCAATGAACCACCCTCAATGTTATTGTTTCAACTAAAGCTTCCTTGCTTTTTTTTTTTTTACTTTCAAATATCCTATTGTTTCTTTCCTCCCAGATGGTCCAAAGTATTGCTGCTCTAGTACACCTCCAAAGAATCCTTCCCCTCCAAAGAATCTCTAGTACACTCCATGCTCAATATTGATGTCGGGACCTCATTAAAGCCTTCATCAAGAGTTTTCCATACCATAGTTTTCAAGGTGCCAAGCTGAGGCTAAGTCACCTAGGTGATGTTTCTTTTTTTTTTTTTAATAATATAAAAACCATGAATCCTAGGGTAATTCCCTAGGTTCCATATCAAGCAGAAACCATCTTTCACTATTATTGTCCATAATCTTCATAAAAAATGTATAAACTTCGTTTAAAAATAGAGAATCAACATATTCATGAAAAAAAAATTAAAGAAAGAAAAGAAATTTAATAAAATAGAGGGTCTGAAGAAAATTAATGAAAAGAAACCAGTATTTTAACTGAAACTGAATATCTTAGTTTAATAATGTGCATTTTACTATTATAATCTTACAAAGTTTTTTTTTTGATAATTAAAAATAACAGTAACTAGTATTATAATCTTAAAAAGTTGAGAAAATAAAAGTATCCAAGGACACCATATAAAAAATATCTTGTCAATTAAGTGAGACAACCCTCCATCTTATTGCCTAAGTGTCACTCTACATGTTAAGCTAACTTGGTATTACCTGATTGTCATAGTTTGGTAGTATATCCTAGATTCCCATTTGGTGTAGCAATACCAAACATGCCTTCATTGGGTTATTTGGTTGTTCATTTCATTGATAGCAGCATGTTTGTGTTTTATTGGATGGTTGAAAGAAATTGTTGTCATGAAAACCAAATAACCTAAGCATCTACTCACTGGGTGATTTGGTTTATCCTTTGACTTATAGCATGTTTGGTTTTTTTTTTTTTTTAAGAAGCCAAAAGTGTTATGATTATGTGAACTCATCATTCCACATGTTAAGCTATTCCTAGTAAAGGTAGTGGGCCTTAGAAATAGTCTCTATTTTTTCAAATAATAGGGGTAGTTCATGTATCACTAGGGGTAGCAATAACAAGGATGCACTCATTGACCATGTCACCATGCAGACTTAACCAAAACCAAATCACCTAGGCATACACTCACAAAGGTTATTTGGTTTTAAAATGTCTGTGACCTATTAGAGGGTCGCAAGAAAGTGCTTTGACCACATCAACTCATCAAAATCAAATCACCCAGGCATGCACTCAATGGGTGATTTGGTTTTTCCCTTGATTAATAGCATTTTAGCATTTTATTGGAAGGCTAAAAGAAAGAATTGTGACCATGTGAACGCATCACAACACATGTTAGGCTACCTTGGCATTTCTTGATTGTCATAGTAAGGTAGTAGACCTTAGAGGTAGTCCCTATCTTTTATATGTTAGTGGGTTATTTTTGAATAATTCGGGACAAAAAAGGGCATGTATTCATTAAGTGATTTGATTTTTCATTTGATTCTTAGCATGTTTGTGTTTTATTGTAAGGCTGCAAGAAAGTATTGTGACCATGTAAACTCATCGAATCCAAATCACCCCAACATGCACTCATTCATTGATTTGGTTTTTCATTTGATTTATAGCATGCTTGTGTTTCATTGGAGGGTCGCATTACCCTAGTATATCTAAATCGTCATAATAAGATAGTAGACCCTAGAGGCAATCTCTATTTTTTCATATGATAGTGGGGTTATTAGTGTGCCATTTGAGGTAGCAATAACAAGACACATTCACTGGATAATTTGGTTTTTCATTTGATTAATAGCATGCCTATGTTTTATTAGAGGGTTGCAAGTATGTGAACACATCAATTCATCGAAATCAAATCATCCAGGCAAGCGCTCACTAGGTGATCTAGTTTTTCATTTGGTTGATAGCATGCCATGTTTTATTTGAGGGTCAAAAGAAAGTGTTGTAACCAAATGAATACATTGCTCCACATGTTAAGCTATCTTTGTATTTCTTGATTCTCAAAGTAAGGCAATGGTCCCTATCAATGTTTTAAAAGCGCAAGGGTCAATTTGGACCCGGCGCAAGGCGAGGCATGCACCTTTTTGAAGCAAGGCACAAAAATACAAAAGAAATGCCAAAACAAATGTCAGAAAATTTAAAAAATGCAAAAAATAAAAAAATATTAAGCTTAAATTTTAAAATAAATGTTTAAACCTATTATCTAAAACTAAAATACATAAACATAACATTTAAAGCACATTCAAATGAAAAAAAAAAGTCTTTTACTTTACCATTCAAAAAAATGAAAATTTAAAAATAAAATCAAACATATAAAACATTTTCAAGCATGTAAAACCCACAATCTCTTTTTTCCTCAATTGCATTACTTCAAATAGCTAATGTGATGTAAAACATCTTGCATTCCTGATTCTACAAGCCACCCTTGTACCAAACCCCTTGAGGCAAGCACAAACAAATCCTCCAAAATACTACCTATGTATCCAAATTCCAATGAACTACTGTAACATTACATTTCATTATATTATTATTCCATAATAAACATGTGTTAACTTCCTTGCGTTCTACTACTGAATTATATCAAGTACTAGTTTTACATTATTTACTGGTAAGATTCTTCTCCTTTCCCCATATTTTATCCATCCAGACCTTCTCTTGATACTTTTCATAACTCTTAAGTGTAGCTGTGCTGTGATAAAGAAATCTAGCAACTTCTTTGAGAACTTCTATGTATTCTTTTCTTGAAGACCATTCAAGTTTTAACTATTGCAAGTCTTTGCTTCCATCAATGTATCTTTACTATATAAAGCAGACGCCCCACTTCTACATGCATGCAGAAAAATTAATATAGAGAGGACCTCTTATCATTCTGTCAAATATTGATATCATGTACAACATGCAACTCATGTGCCTCCCTCGCTTGTATCCATAATGTCAAATACTCATCCAATGACTGATCCAATTTATACTTCAACTTCTGCCACAGATTTGTCACATACCTTTTAACAAGTCTCCCATAACGAAACCCAGTTCTATCTATCAACTGAGCATTGGGCAGACGGACCAGAGGCAACAAAAAAACTACATCAAGGAAAAGGAAAACTAATTATCATTCTTCCTAAGCATGTCCTTGCTTGGATACATAAAGGATGATGGCATCATTTCCCTATGGCGAGAAGCCATCACTATTGTCTTATGTTCAATAGGTCCACCAACCATTCCTTTCCTTGATAGATTGATGTATGAGAAAAGAATACGCAATCACCTTTTCTCTTTCATTTCTCCTAAAATTGATTCTTAAGGAAAAATGGACAATTGCAATTATAAGCACCCATAATTTATTCTTATTCCACTTTTACAATTAACAAAAAAAAAAGGTAAAGAAAAGCAAAAAACCGATAATAAAAAGCACTAAGAAATGATAAATCAGAGCTCTATTTGGCTTAGTGCAACAATCTATCCTACTGATGATTTCTACTTAAGCATGTCCGTCAAAAGTTGGAGGCTTGGAGCAGAATATGTATGTGTTTTTTTCCCTGAAAATTTCTTGCTTACGAGTATTTGATGTTTAACTAAAACCCAGAGAATGAGAAATTCAGCAAGAAGAGTCCAAACAAAGCCCGAATTGCTGAAAGCAAAGAATATCAGGTGGAATACTTTAAAACGAAAATAATAATAATACCTTAAACGATGCCTTTAGCCTCTTCTCTGGATGCCGGTCGGGGGGAAGGTTATCTGAAACGGCCATACGAGCAATAGCGTCCTCAACAGAGTGGACCTCGATAAGGGAATCGTCACGGTTAGTATTGGACACGAGCACCATGCGCTCATATTCCTCTTCGTTGGCAGTGTGACTCTGCTGCTTCTTGACTTCCTCAGCGCGCTGAAGGATCTGAAGCCTCTCCTCCTCGCGACGACGCTGGAGCTCAGCTTCGGTGACCTTGGGGACAGGGATAGAGACTCGGTTGGCCTTCTTGTCAGGCTTCTTAGAAGCTTTTTCGATCTCCTTCTCTTCGAGCTCGGCGAGACGTCGGGCTTCGGCCTTGCGGGCAGCGGCCTCTGCACGCTTCTCGGCTTCCTCTTCGCGTTTCTTGGCGGCTCGAGATTTGGTGCCCTCGGCTTCTCTCCAGTATTGATCTTCCTTCTCGCGAGCCTCTCGATCCTTGCGCTCCGCCTCTGTGGCACTCTTTCGTGCCCTAGACGCTTCGGCTTTACTGTTTATTCCCATCTTCTTCGGCATCTTCACTCTCCCCACTCTCGCGCCGCGCACGCTTGCTCCGTTGGCTCTCTGTCTGTGACGCTGTGTGCCTGTGTCTGAAGAGGAGAGAATCCGATGTAATAGTCTGTTGGAACTTGTTAGAGCGGGTCGATACGGCTCTTCCTGGTGGCTCATCCAGATATAACCCGGTCGAACCGATAAAGCAAGATGTATACTCTGAAATCTGTGAACGGGACCGGAACTACTTGGTCCTTTATGGTTGTCCTTTGCTGGTTTACCCAATTCGGACAGACCACGTGTGCCCATTTCCAATCCAATAACTCCACTCCAGGTTCGGTTAGGTTTGACACTGAACCACGTGCCAATTTAATGCATACTGTTACCTAGCTGTTAAGTGGCATGTAAAAGGACACTAATGCCCTTCGGATGTCATCTACCTTTTTTTATTAACCACATCTTTGCATTAGTTTTAATACGTGGAAGATGACGTTGGAAAAGGAAATACTGTCGTTAAAAATGGATATGATAAGTCAATATTGTTTTGGTTTAATATTGATTCTCGAGGAAGAAGATGATGAACATTGTCTTATTTTGGAGGGTAATTTTGGCATTTTTAAAAGTTCTAAGTCACACATGTCCTCACGTGATAGAGATAATTGATGGACCACAAATGACAAGGACTAAATTGACACGATTTGGAAGTTTAAGTATTGCATTGGCACATTTTCAAGTTTGGGGACCAAAGTGAGAGTAGGCCCAAAGTACATGGTACTAATATGTAATTTTCCCTTATTTTATTTAGGGGTGAGCATGGGTTGATTCGTTTCAGCTCCATGGCAGAACTTGAAACCTACCCTATAGAGGTCAGTTCTGGGATTTTGGAACTAGAACCTATCCTGTGAAGGTCGGTTCCAGGGTCTACCCGTGGAACCTATTCTTCCTATTCTTTATTTACTTTCTCCCTTAAAAAACATGTTCTTTAAAAACTTGCTTTCCAATATATACAATTTCATTATCTCTATTGAGTAAATTGAGTAAGTTAATATGTAGACTATCATTATATGGTTCAAAATTTATAATTTAAATTTAAATTTTGTAAATATTACCTTTTACATTACTTATTATATACATTCAAATATTAACATGAAAACAAATGATCAAATCATTTACATTGGTCAAGTGAGACCATGGCCTTTTATAACTATGAGTACTTGGGTTCAAACATTCACATCCCCAAAAGTATTTTGGGGTTTATTTCAAGGCAAGTTCAGTTCCAGGGTAGGTTCCACCAAAGGCAACCAATGTTGGTTCATTGGGTCAGTTTAGGAACGGTAAACCCCTAGACCCCAGAATTGGCCTAGGTGGGGGTCAGTTACAAGAATTTGGAACTAGACCCTACCATGTAACATATTTGGTAGGGTCAGTTCAAGGTCAGTTTAGGAACGGTAAACCCCTAGACCCCATAATTGGCCTAGGTGGGGGTCGGTTACAAGAATTTGGAACTAGACCCTACCATGTAACATATTTGGTAGGGTCAGTTCAAGGTCAGTTCCATTTAGTTCTAAGTAGAACCTACTCATTTACTCACCCCTAATTTTATTTGTTGGTTTATATTTAGGGTAAATTGTAGATTAGTACCCTGTATTTTGGGGCTAGTGTCATGAGGTGACAAGATTGATTAGACCCTACAGAGAAGGAGGAGGATGGAGGAGGTAACACTCTAGAAGCTAGCAATCAAGCATTGTATCCCTCTCTTGAGTAATACAAAGAGTTCTTTGAGTTCTCCCTCTCTCTCTTTCCTTGTGTGCTTTGTGCCTTGTTGCCTAAGTGTGTGTCTCGGTGTGAGGGACGAGTTGATAAGCTACTTAGTCCTAAGAGCCAGGAGAGTGCTCTAAGTAGAGAAGGCTGACTTGTGGAGCGACGGACTACTGCCCAAGTGCCTGTTATGGGCCATGACCAGTCTCACTTTAGCATCTGAATTTTAAAACATGCTACTACAGCATTTAAACTCCTAATTTAATATCCATTTTTAGCATTTTGTCAATTATTTATATCTATCTTGTGATGACATGTGCAATTTAAATTTTGGGCAAATTTCTTAAACTACCCTTACTATTTAACTAATTGGCTAACTCTACCCTTAAATATTTTCTTAAACTACCCCTACTATTTCTAACAATTGTCATTATTGTTAAATTGTAACATAAAAAATGAAAGGTCCATAAGTTAAGAAAAGAGTGCGGAAGAGGCAAACTTTGGGAAGAGTCCAATCTAGTCTTCTGCATTATCAGCTATGCCACACAAAGGGAGATCTGAAGCCATTTCTAAAGATAGATCCAGAACAACTGTTGCTGAGAGAGAGAGAGAGAGAGTAGGGGCGGAGCTAGAGCTTTTTCTTGAGCCAAAAGCTAAGAAATATAGGTAAATGGTCAAAATATAAGTGGGATTTAAATGTGTTTTATTGGAATTTTGAAGGAATGGGGGGCCATGGCTCCCCTACGCCACCCTTGGCTCCACCCCAAAGAGAGAGAGAGAAGACCGTTGTCGTGAGTTGCAGTGGCAGTCATGGAAAACAAAAATAATAGGAACGGGAGGTGGTAGAGAAAAAGAAAAAAAGACAAAGAAAGAGAAAGAGAGAAGAAGAAGAGAGAGAGAGGACAAGAGGTTGAGGGAAAGAGAAAGAACGTCACTGCTATGAATTGTAGCGGCGATCGCCGAAAACAAAGGTGGTGGACCGCTGTTGTAAGTTGGCACCAAGAAGCCTGACAGACCACCAACAGTCCCCATAACAAGTGTTTCCATTTTCAGTTTTTAAGGATGTTATTCACTAAACAGATATAACCGGCAAAACTGTGCAAGGGAAAACAAAAAAAGAGAGAGGATTGCACATTGTAGTGTCAACTTCAAATTTGTTAATATCTTCAATATTGTGAACTTCCAAGGTACCCGTGGTCCAAGAACTGGTTCGTCACGAGGGTTCAACAACGTGCCAGAGAGCTTACTGAACAATTATTTAGTCAACAACGTTCCCAGAAAATCCCCACAATCCCTATTGATGATTCATTTATACTTTAACCCTTCACCCTTTTTTTATTAACTTTTGACCCCCTAATCTATGTTCATTAGTATTTGACCCCCTAACATAAAATCCCAGCTCCGCCCCTATCTCCAAAACCTCCATTGTCTCAAACTTTTGCCTGTGTTTAGATATGAGTGTCAATGTTCAAATAAGCACTTATTTAAGTAATTATTCAAAAGCCTATTTAGAAAAAAAGAATGTCACTCCCACCAGTCATAGGCTTTTTATGTTTGGATGCTTCTAATATCTCGAAACCAATTGGTGTTCCATCTGAGAAGATTGCAAATGCAAATGCCAAATTGCCAATTATAAATTCATAACATCTCACTACGGGACCTGCATACAAAATTGTATCAACTGTAGCGTGTGCACCCTTTGTAGTCAGATATATGGTCGGAATTTTCAAGTCATCTCTTATCTTCTTATTAAAAAAAAAAAAAAAGCAGCATCAAATTCATAGATTACTCCTGATTTTTCCATAACTGTCTTGCCCATCCTTGTGATTCTCCACGACATTTTGTCTTTATGTCAACAGTTCATCAAATTACATCTTATTATTAATATATTAACTGATTCTATTTAAATTTATTTTACAATTTTTTTTCTATAAATGATGTCATTATTTATAAACCAAACGACTCATATCATATTTTTTGGATTTAATTTTTACAAGACGGTACTCACAGCTCCTTGCATTGCAGCTGTACATCGGAAATATATCTCCATCAATAAATACAAACAAATGCAAGAACAAAGATGTTCCTAATGCACAAAGGCTGTGAGGATCAAATATGAGTTCATTGTATTGATCATTGGTTTGTATATAAAAAAAAAGAAATAAATTACCCATCAATACATTGTTAAATATAGGAAAAATTCCTGATCAGTACTTTGTATTTTGGCTCGAGTGACAATTTGGTCCCCGAACTTTAAAATGCAATAATCCAGTACCTAAACTTTCAAAATGTGACAATCCAGTACCTACCGTTAATCAGTCCGTTAATTGGTCGTTAAGTGATAATTTGGTCCCCAAAGTTTAAAATGCACAATTTAGTATCCGAACTTTCAGAATGTGACAATCCAGTACCTATCGTTAAGCAGTCCATTAATTAGCCGTTAAGTGACAATTTTGACCCCAAACTTTAAAATAAGACAATCCAGCACCCGAATTTTCAAAATGTGACAATCCAGTACCATTGTTAACCAGTTTGTTAATTTGCCGTTAAGTGACAATTTGGTCCCCAAATTTTAAAATGCTACAATCTAGTATCCTGTACTTTGGCTCAAATGCCATCTAATTCTCTTTATCAACCATCCAAAAGTTGACAAAAAACTGAACAGTCCCAAATCCTAGTCTATTCTTTTCAAAATTGTTGGTGACGGTTTAGAAGAATCTAGAATTTGGGACTGTTTATTTTATTATCAATGTTTGGATGGTTGATAAAGAGAATTAGATGGCATTCTTAAGGCATTTTTTACTTTTCAAATGTCACTTAATGGTTGATTACATTTTAAAAGTTTGAGTACTAGATTGTCACTCGAACCAAAGTACAGAGTACTGATCGGGAATTTTCTCTTAAATATATAGATTCCCAACCAACGAGTGGATAAAACTGACAAGGTGTCTATTCATCTCCCATTTGATTTTTTTCCATGAAGAAAAGAGCAATCGTGTTTAATACAATATCATTTTGGATAAATCCAATGTACTACTAACAAGGCGCCCCTCATACCAACCTCACGGTACATTGCAGCTGTGAATTGGAAACATCTTTTTTATGAATGACAATATCAAATGCGGGTGCTCAATGCACAACTGAAACTTGGTGTGAAGAACAAATTCGGATTTACCTTTTGCAATATAAACTTTTAATTTGATAGAAATGTCCCCGAAAAATAGAGTATCAACTTCGAAACCTAATGCAAGGTGCTAACTGGCCAGTTGGTAAGGTCTCTTACCAGATGTAGTGGAGACTCGCCTACACCAAGGTTTGGAGTTCACATCAGTGCCCCACAATGTCCCACAGCACATCCCCGCCTTGTATTGGTAACATCTCCCAATGATGACATCAGGTCTGGTATTATCATCGAGAGATGTTCCCAAAACAAGGCGGGGATGCACTGTGGGACACCTCGTGGTGGGGCGCAGATCTGAACTCCAAGGTTTGGGGGATAGAGCCTACCCCTGTCCCCGTTGTGTAATAGCCTCATGGAGCCCAAAAAACACAAAAATAAAAAGAAACCTTCAGAATTCACCCATCAATTTATTCACCAGGGATTTTCTCCATTTCTAGAGGAGCTCCAGCCTTGTGCTGTGGGACGTTGTGGGGCACCCCTTGTGGGGTGCTGATGTGAACTCCTCTCTTACCTGGGTACAGCATTCCCCTCTATCTTACTCCTCACAGAGTCACAGACCTCCATCCACTTTCCTCCCAACTTTTAGAGTTTCATACCACCTCAGCTAATACCATCGTCTTACACTCAAAAGGATTAGAATATCAATGCGCATCAATTGGGTATTGATGTCTATCCATAGACCGATATTCTTATTTTTTTTTATTTTATAATAATGAGAATGTCTTAAAAGAGGTCTAATATCCTTTTCAAGTGTATTTGGGTGCATAGATACCGATATGATATGCCCATACAGGGCACGGTACTTTTAATCCTTATTTACACCTCTTCCACCAACTACCAACGGGTTCAACTACGATATGGAAAAGATATAATATCTGAAAAACTTCTGACCGATCAACTGGGATCATAAATGTGATAGTCAATCATGTATTATTTATCAAAATTTATGGGTGGATTTTGATTGGTCAAAACTCTTCCAATACCATATCTTTTCTGCATCATAGATTTTCCCACTACCAATTCTACTCTTTTATTTCTCACGAATGAAACAACCCCTTTATCACTTCTCACGTCATCTCTCTACTTTGGCATCACAAGTACAATAACGCTATGAATATGATAGGATTAGAAACATATAAATGCTATATCATTCAAATGGCTATGGCTTAACAACAATACGATACCTCACATTAGGGACATGTAGGATTGCCCCACTGTAAAATATGGATTTAACGTATACACTTCAGACATGAAAACATGTTCTAAGATTGCCCCACTGTAAATCAAAGGCACTATATATTACAGTAGACAGTCAAATATGGGATTGCGGTTCAAGTTGCAGACTTTCATGCAACATCTAACCCACCCACCTCCTTATCCCGGTGATATCGATGAACAATGTGAAATCTACTTTCCAACCCAAGACTTCATTAACACAAACCTCAAGCAGTGGGCTCCCAACTATACCAATATGAATTCAAGTATGTAGTGTATTCCTTTAACCTAATCGCATTTCAACATTGTTGAGTTGTGAGCCATAATCTAAAATACCAAGATTTAAAACCCGTTTTATCAACACCTCTTACTTGATCCAAGATGCACCCAACATCTTAGCCATAAAACTATACCGGTCAGCAGCTTCATCAATCTGCAAGACAAGGACCAATACCCAGCAGATTAAGCAATGAATGAGATTTAAATTCATGTAACAATTATTATTAGGAGAAAATATTAAAGACAAAGAACAAAGACCCATCAGATCATGCCAAGAATGGGATATTAATTTCATCCAAAAACAAATACTATCAAGAGAAAAATTCAGAGCAAATGATTACCAATTTCTGAGTAGGACGTCCAGCTCCATGCCCAGACTTACGATCAATCCAACCAATGATCGGGTTGGTTTGTGGGCTCTTCTCCAAGCTGTTGCAGAGGATATATTGCATGGTCTGAGGGTGAAAGAACAATGCCGGTGTAAACACAATGAAATGTTATAACATAGACATACATTCATACATATAAATAAACCAGTGTTTTAAACGGCGTGGGAGGCATACGCCTGGAGGCGGTGCGCTCCCAAAACGCCCTGAGGCGTATGCCAGAGGCACTAACACCTCTAAGGCGTACGCCTCAGGTGCAAGAGGCGTAACTCTTGCGCTTTTTTCATGAGGCGTGCTAGAGGCGTATGCCTCATGCACATCTTATATAAAAAGACAAAAAAAAAAGAAAAAAGAAAAAAAAGCAAAGGAAAGGAAAGGAAAAGAAAGGGAAGGGAAGTGAAGGGAAGAAAAGATTTTTATTAAAAATGTTACGCATCTTTCTTCTTCTTAATATAAACGAATTTTATTAAAAATAAAGAAAAAAATGAGATCCCCCCTTACTCTTCATCCTCCTCCTAACCCCCCTCCTCTTAAGCCTCCTTGTGTTTGGGAGGCTTGCGTCTCTTGCGTTATGAACTACGCCTCATGCCTCTAGGTAGTGGAACGCCTCACATCACACCTCTGCGTTTTAAAACATTGAAATAAACATGAATATAGGAAGGACCTACTAGCTCGTCAGTTGAACATTAAAAACAAGTCCCATCATTCTAAACCACAAGTTGCATAACGTTTTGATAGTGGTGCAAATTAGGTACCCAACATGAAGAATTTACACCCCTTAGGTCAAGCCCCTTCAAATTTTAACAAATGCTCAAACCCAGGCCAGCCCATGTTGTGCCCCTAATTGAAATTATTTCACCCATCCAATTTGATAGCTTTTTACTTGATTTCCTTCCTAAATTCGGTATTTCAATTTCCCTCAAATATTCTACCAAAAAAAAACTTGCCCTAAAATAAATAGGACATCAGATTCTATTGTCACACAACACTATATATATATATATATATATATATATTGTCAAGATCAATTTTTCTTTGTCCTTAAAGTAAATGGCATACTAAAATCCCTTATTTGTGACAATTTCATCTCCAGTCAGATCATAATACTCTACTTTTGTTTCACCTTCTATTAGTGAGTAAATCTATTTTAGAAGCTAAATTCTCAAAACATTTGTTATGAGGCTCTAGTGGAGAGCTTCACCAGTATACGCAAGTAAAAACATGCAATGCCTAGAAATCCTTAATTTTACACCTCTTATTAGCCAAATATGAAAAGAATTATAAAAGAGATATGACATTTCAGATAATGATAATTCAGAACTTACTGCCAATAACTTCAATGAATGTAGTGGTACAACACGATCATCATGGTCAGCTGTCAAAAGCATTGTAGATGGGTACTGGCAAGTCTTATCATGAAGTTGTTCCCATGGTCTTCTAACGTTATGAAGCGGTGAGTATCTGAGAAATAAACAAATGACCTCATGTCCCAAAGGTCTCAAAAGAAACAAAAAGAAAAGGAATGTATTTCACTTGACAGGGAAGTAGCTTTGGTCTTTGGATACAATATACCACTTCTGGTGACATTTAGATATTAACTTAAACAATAAGACAGTTCTGAAACATACAGAAACTGCAAACTCAGCATTGAACAAAAAAAAATGCAACAAGAATGACTCACTTAATTAGCCACTGGAATTCTTCTTCCTTATCTGAGCAACCAAAATCAGAAGTCCATGCATGGCCTGGAAAAAAATTAGGTAAATCAATATGTCACACTATGATATGCTAGCCAATGGACCAAAAGAATGTAGACCAACCTATTGTGAACTTGTGGAAACGCAACATGTCCATAACACCAACATGAGCCAGAGCACAACCAAAAAGATCAGGCCGCTGCCACCAAAAAGATTTTGTGATTTTCACTAAAAGATAATTTATCCAACAAATTTATGAATAAGAAGCACTACAAAAAAAAAGTTACCTGACTAATGCAAGCTGCAACAAGAAGTCCACCATTGCTTCCACCTTCAATGCATAGCTTCTTTGGTTGGGTATAACCAGCAGAGACAAGAAATTCTGCAGCAGAAATGAAGTCATCAAAGCAATTCTGCTTTTTTGCAAGTGATCCTGCTTTATGCCATGCTTCTCCATATTCTCCACCACCACGAATGTTGGCTATGCAGAAGACAGCACCTAAATGCCTCATAAGAATGGTGCGGCTGACACTAAATGATGGTGTAATGCTAATATTAAATCCACCATAACCATATAATAAACAAGGATGTGACCCATCCAAAATGATATTCTTCCTAGACACAATGAACATTGGTATCTTGGTACCATCCTTGCTACCTACAAAAACCTGGAAATAAAGATCCAATTAGTAGAAGAAAAGGAAAGAAAACAAGCATCACATCTCTCAAGGAAGTTGTACAGTATCTAACCAACATATAACACCCAACCAGAAAAAAAATACACCAAAGACAGGTGGTTATTGCTCTAGTACACTACAAGTCTAATTTAATTCTGGCAAAATAATCATGCTCACTAAGATGATGACTTGATTTTATTATTACTCCACTAACATGGTACCAGTTTCCTTATCCTACTGAAAATAAAGACAATATCCTATCATTCAAATTCAAACTAGAAAATAACTTTACAAAACAACTCCAAGCTCTATAATTCTTGGCAAAAAAAGAGTAGTAGATAAATACACATCATGGTCACAGTAATAAAAAAGTAGTATTATTACCTGATTAACCTGGAATTCCATGCGATCAAATCCAGGAACAACAATTTCCCGGAATATCTTCATTTCTGGGACCTCAGTTTCTAAATTGCACTGATAAATAATACCAGGTGTAAGGAAGCTGGTGAACCCAATAAAGATCTCATTGTCTTTGCGCCTTCCAGAACTCCCATATACCGTGCCAATATCAATAGGCAAATGATGTAGCAGTGAACCTGTTTTCAGGTCTCTTATCTGCAGAACGTACTTGACATCACTCAAGTAGCGTACCAGAATCTGGTTACTGTTGACAGCATTGGCTGATACTAGCACATCCTTTTCAGATTCTTCGAGGACATTAGTCCAGACACTTGGTTCATTGAGATCCACCCGAACTAGCTTATACTTTGGAGCTTCTTTATTAGTTTGGAAGGTAAACAGGGTTCCATCATTAGCAATAGCATGATAACTGGCATCAAAATTGTCAACAAGCTTGATAAAGGGAAGCCTTTCATTTCTGCCTTTAAAACCTTCAACTCCATCTGGAAGTGCAGATATGTCACAGTAGTAAAGCTTATTGACTGGATCACATCCCTCCTCTATATACAGTAGCACATACTGCAAAATAAGAGAAAGAACTGAGTCTATCCATAGAGAATTTTAAAAGAATTGTTGCAAACATCAATTGAAGAGTGAACACATAAAGACATAGGCACAGGAACACACACGCACACATGTATAATAAAAAAAGGCCTGGTAAAAAAAAAAAAGCTCATTAACAATTGAAGAGTGAACGCACACACACACACACACACACACACAATATTAGCAAATACAATAGCAGGGAACAATTTGTGCAGAAATCCCAACCTATAGTCATTTTGGTTACTGCAAAAAATGGTTAAACATTTACTGCTATAATTTATAATCATATGTGCAATGAACCATTAAATGGAAAAGAAATCCAGACTAACAAAATAAAGACCACCCAATGAATAGCATTTGAAATTATTTTCCTTCTTGAACTTATAAATATCCAAGGATTATTTGTTATATAAACAAACTCAACAAAAGGGGTGAAGCTTATTCCTAGGAATGAAATTTGTTAATGAAAGTAGCTTATTTTGATTGGGATGATTCCAATCATATCATCTCTATCCTTTAGAAAAATATACATTATCTTTGATTTCAGTTCCTGACAATGGTCAGCATTATCTCTTGAAAAGTATCCCCTTCCCCTTGAAGTTCAACCAGCATTACCAGAAAATAGCCCATATGATATTTCAAATTTGGACAAAGGGATACAATGACATTGAAAAGAAATATAAGGCTGTATTTGGAGCAAGCACAAGGAAATGGAAATAAATTCAACTTATTCCTAGATTCCACTCATGTTGACAATATTCGGATGGTACATTCCATCACCACCCCCAAGAAAAAAAAATAATAAGCCAAACTTTCTCATCCTGCTCAAATCAAAGGGATTACTCGCAGACATGAGGGAACCGATTACCCCAAATAGTTGGGATTCCTGAGTTGAGTATAGTATGAGAGAATCAACTCCACCTCTGCACCCTAGTTCCAAATACAATTAGAAATATTCATAGCAGTTCCAGGGAAAAAAATCCCATGTACTGGTAAGGAAACAAAGAGAACACCATATTAGAAAATCAAATATCATTTTCCTCAAGGGATTTGAGAGAGCATTAAAAGCATTCTACATCAGGTTATCAACAAGTAGGCTATGTATCACTTATACCTCTTCAATTGTTCTGTCAGACTCATTCCCCAAATTTGAGTTTCATTTCAAAATAGAAGATAGGATGACAATCAAAAGATGAAGCTGGAAACATAAACATCAGAAACAATCTCCCGGTCCCGGTATGACGTTTGGGATGGATGTATCCTCCCATCCTTGGTCGAGTTTGGCATGAGTCCAATGTGATCAAACCAAAATTGACAAGGCAAACCAGAGAATTGGAATAGGCTGTTTGTAAATGTTACCAAGAGAAGCGATTTACCTTCCCGTCGTCCATTACTTGGGCTGAAAACAGATATTTTGGATTGTCGGAATCTTTCCAGCACAGAATGTCTTCGGATTGATCCGTACCCAAGAAATGATAGTAAAGCTCGTGATAAAGATTAACATCCGTCTCGGTACCGGCATCTAACTTTTCTCCTTCCCTACAATTCAATACCCACCATCGTCATGAATTTAATATGCCAGACCCAGAACACCACAAATGGGAAGGCATTGATCCATCCTACTTAGCGGTTGCAGAAATAACCAAAAAAAGTTGGATAGCAGCTGTTAAAGAGTCCTTATTCCTTACTTAGGAGCCGGAAAGCGGCTATAGAAGAACCCTTTATTATCATGAGTCCAACTGATAGACGAAAATTTAACCTGTAACAAGCAGATACATAAAATGAACTCGTATCTACCAAGAAGAACACTGTTTGAACTATTCCATTATGTGTATCTGAGCAAATGCTTGTTCACTCACCCAGGATAGAGTATCAGGCTCGACGGTCTTATCATCGACCCGCATTACTTTGATTGTCACCCAATCACTGCCACTAGAACTAAGCCCGTAAGCTAAGTACTTAGCATCCTCGCTAATGGCATATGCGTTCAGAGCAACAGTTCCATCCTCGCTAAGCGCATTGGGATCGAGCAAAACCTCTGCCTTCGCATCTAAACTACCCTGAAATAGGTACACGTCAAGCCATGAATCCGCAGACCCATTAAAAGGTCACCTACTTTCTCCCTCTCTTAACATTTCAACTTTAACTCGAGCCCATCCACAGTCCACAGACCTGCACATAGAGGACGCTCTGCGCTTGAAGACCGGTGTTATGAGAGTAGAAATATTTATCCCCCCGCCTGAACGGGACATCGAACCGAGGGTGATCGAAAAGCCTCGTAATCTCCTGGCGAAGTTTCTCTCTCGTATCACATGTAGCAAGCACCGAATCCGTCAATTTTACCTGCTTCTCAACGAAATTTTTGACTTCGTCGGCATCGGGGTCTTCGAGCCTGACCAGAAAACATCAAATTCAGGACAAACTATGCAGATGGGTGAGAAAGAATTGCAAAAGAAGCACAAGTACCATCGATACGGATCAGATATCTTAACGCCATGATAGTCATCGACGACCGATTCATCTCTTCGGGCGAAAGGGTACTGTAAGGGAAAATCTGCGACGGTAGATTGAGAACCCATACTAGGATTGGAAGAGAGAGCGCGAAGGAATGGGAGAGGTGGGAGACGAGAATGAGAAGGTTTGGGAGGAAGGAAACGAGTTGAATAAGATTTTGGTTCTTCATTACTACAGCTGCACTTAAAGCAACGGAAGATTGGTGGCAGTCGCCGTCGGGTGTTGAAGTTGAAGGTAAGAAAAGGGAGGATGTCGTGGGGGTGGCGGAGATGTGAGAACATAGCTCACCGGTATCTATGGCCGTTGCTCGCTCATGCCCATCAGCTTATGGTTTAGGAGGGAAAGATGTCGTTATGGTGTCGCCATTTTTTGTTGGGTGTGTTGTCATCAGGACCATCAATGTTGTGGTTAAAGCTTCGTATCTTGGGATATCATTTTGATACATACTTCACGCTTGCTCGTGGTCGTGGGATAGCCCTACCTCCAAGTAACAAATGGGTGTCATCTAGAATTAGAGATTCTCATCTATAGATCCCGTTGACATAAGGAAAACGGACAAAAAACCTTACCTGAGTTTTCATCCTCACAGAAATGTTCCCTTTAGGCTCCATTTGATATGGGATGGGATGGGATGATATGGGATGGGATGGAATGGAATGAGAAAGTGTACAAAATTATTTATCCATTGGTTGGTTTTATATATGGAAAAATAATAGGAAAATATTATTATAAGGAAGAAGAGAGAAGAAGGTGAGGAAGAAGAGAGAAGAGGAAGATGGAGGGAGAGACAGAAAACTTCATGACAGAAGCTTTGATCTGTGTCTCCGAACCCAGATTTAAGTTCTACCATGGCAGAAAACCTTCGATCTGGGTTCTAACATGGCGGAAACATCTTCAACCGTGGTTACCAATAACAACGGTAGTTACTAGCAGCGACGATGGTGCAGCAACGGCAGTGGTTACTAGCAGCGGCAGGGCTAAGGATGAAGATGAAGAAACTAGAGTTTTCTCGAGTTTTTCCACCGGGGTGGCACATCCACAATTTTGGGATCTCGCATCCCACTTTTTTTTCATCCCATCCCCCTGTTCCCCTTGAAACAAATGAGAAGAAAAGGGAATATTCTCATCCCATCCCACAAACCAAACGAAGCCTTAGTTCCGATACTTAAGGGAAAATTCCCATCAGTATTTTATACTTTGTGCCTAGTGGCACTTTGGTCCTCGAACTTTAAAATAGGAAAAGTCAGTATCCGAACTTTCAAAACATGACAATCCAGTACCTGTTGTTAACTAGTTGTTAATTAATCGTTAAGTGACATTTGAAAAAGACAAATGCCCTTCAAATGTCATCTAATTTTCTTTATCAACCATTCAAACATTGACAAAAAAATTAACAATCTCAAATCCTTGCCTCTTCTATTCAAGAAAGTTGAGGTCACCAGAATGCCCATTCAAACATGAATCCCGACTTTATTGAATGGAAAAGGCAAAGATTTGGGATTGTTAATTTTTTGTCAACATTTAGATGGTTGATTAAGAAAATTAAATAACACTTGAAGGGCATTTGTGTCTTTTTCAAATGCCACTTAACGGCTGGTTAACAACTACTTAAAAGGCAGGTACTTGATTGTCATATTTTAAAAGTTTGGGTACTGAAATATCACATTTTAAAGTTTGTGAACCAAAGTGACACTAGGCCCAAAGTACAGGGTACTAATCGGGAATTTTCCCTTTCTTATTGTATTTGTATTTGACAATAAACATTAGTGAAATGCATTAGTTTTTCAAAAATATCCATTTTATTAAGACAGCGATGGAAGAGAGGTAAATGCTGTAGGGATAATTTTTGCTAAAGTGAAATCTTAAGGGAGGTTATCATGATTGTGGGGAACTTCAAGAGAGATTATTAAGATTGTTAGAAACTTCAGCGGAGGTATTTATGTTTTACCCTAACTTTTATTATTAATCATGACAAATGCTAGCCAATGGGGAATTCTCATCGACTCACCTCACCTAAGGCTCTGTTTGTTTACTGAGAAAGGGATGAGAAAAGGGAATATTCCCGAATGATTCTCCCTTTCTTGTGTTTGTTTGTTGGTAA
The DNA here is from genome assembly GCF_000365185.1 of Nelumbo nucifera. The sequence goes on along the minus strand of NW_010729120.1, from coordinate 3,802,209 downwards.
ACAATGTTTTGGGATGAGAAATAAGAGGGATGCGGGATCTCAAAATTAAGTGAGCAGGGTCGCACCAAAACAGTGCGACCCCGGTGAGAAAAGAAAACGCTAAGAAAATTGCTCGGGCTTTGTTAGAGCAAAAAGTCGATCATCTCCTCTCTCTCTCTCCACCACTAACCATCTTCTTCCTGTTATCAGCACCTCCACCATCGCCGCCGATCATCACCACATCCTCCTCCAGCATCCCAACCATAACCTCCTCTCTATTCGCTCATTTGCCTACTCCTCAGCGGAGGAGGCTGTTGCTGAGCATCACCGCCGGAAGCGCCGCCTCCGTATTAAACCCCCACTCCACACCCTCCGCAGAGATCCTAACGCACCACGCCCACGTCCCGGAGACCAGACGCACAGACAACGCTTTTCATCTCTTTCTGTCGCTGTTGCGAAGTGGAGCCTCTCGCTCCGATGGCGGAGAAGAAGCCCTTGAGTCTCAACGATCGCCACAGTCGCCTTCTCGAAGACTTGTCTTCCCACCACCAACCACCCAAACCCTCCCAGGACCCGGAGCAACCTCACAAGGTCAAACTAGAGGGTCGACGTCGACTCTGCAAGCTCTCGTCGACTTTGAGAGATGACGACGATGAAACTGTGTTCGATGCACCTAGTTTTGCAGGAATCACGGATTTTGATTCTCTGCCTACAAAGAACGCCACCGAGAGTGTCCCCAGCTGTGGTTACGAATTTAGGGATTTTGATTCTCCACCCGAAAAACCATTGCCAATGACGTTGCCGGCGGTGGAAACGAGATTAGAGACATACTCAACGAGTTAAGCTCTAGATTTGAATATCTGTCGATTGAGAAGAGAAAACAAATCCCTAAAACGGCTGAACCAATTGAAGGATCTGCTAATCTTTTTAGAGATGAAGTGCCCAAGAAACAGGAGGACGTTTCCATTGTTCCTGAATACGCCAATGCTTCTTCCCCATTCCCTCTCTCATCTGACCCATCTGGTTCCTCGTCGGACGTTGTTACTTAGTTTAAGGATGCAAAGAATGTTGGGCGTTGTTGCTCCACGCCTGCCTCCGTATTGAACCCCCACTCTCTGCTGGAAGCTCAGCCATTTACTCCTATAAATTTTCTTGCAAAACAAACACTAGAAAGTGGATTTTCTTACATAAATTTTCTCAGCAAACAAACACATTATAACTAATTGAGAAATTAAATTTTCCTCTTCTCATCCCAACATTTCTCATCCCATCCTTTCTCAGCAATCAAACAGACCCTAAAGGTGTAAATCGGGCTTAGGTGGCTCATGCTTTTGGTGGGTTGTGTCGTGTTAGTCAACGGATTGGTTCAGGCTATACTTGCTGCTTTTGGGATACTTCAGAAGTTTGGCCTGGCACTATTCAGGCAAACTTGGGTCGGGCTGGTCCGTAAATCTAGCCAAGCTATGAGAGGTATATTTAAAAAAATGAAAAAATAATGAAAATTTTAAAATAAATTAACAAAATTTAAAAATTTTGAAAAAAATCCTAAAATTTTATTTTATATGAATTTTGATCTATACAATTATTTATATATACAATAATAAAATGAAATTAAAGAAATTACAATACAATTAGAATAAAATAGTATACTAAAATTGAAAAGAAATAAATATATATTATTATATATAATATAGTATATATATGGGTTAGGTTAGGTTGTGCCACGAGCTTGTGCCAACACGGCCCGCGTTGTCCTACTATGTCGTGCCAACTCGTGGGCCTAAAAATCTAAGCCCGACACAACTCGCATGTTGTCGTGTTGAGTCCTGCCAAGCCTAGCCCAAATCATGTTGGGTCATGTCGTGTCACGAGCAACACAACCATAACACATCCAACCGTGCATTGGAAACATTTTTCAATGACAAGTACGAGACTTGTTTTCAATGCATGCTGAGATGTGCTATGGGGCGTGTGGCTACCCAACCCGGAGGGGGGGGGGAGACAGATTGGATATGGAATTTGGAGTCACCACCTAAATTTTTGGAATTGGGAATTTAGGAAAACCCATGATTTTTCAAGAAAAACATTTTGTTTTCTTGGTGACCCGTTACCCAATGGGGATGAGATTCTTTGAGTCCGGAGACTAAGGTATGGTGCAGGAAGGTGTTAGGCACCCCACACACGCCCGGTTAAACCAGCCTCTACTTCACCAAAGTTCCAAGGATAATTTTATAATTTTTGGGCATTAAAAAAAAAGAAAATTTTTAAAAAGGCTAATTCAAATTAACAAACATAACACAAATAAGAGAAAAAAGATCTAGTATTACATGAAAATGAATTTATTAGTAAACAAAATAGGAAAATGAACTATGAAAAACTAAGAGATTGGCGATATTGTAAAAGATGTAGTCAATCCATAAATCAAATATATGCAAGAAGAAAGCTCAAAATAGAAAGATAATACTAGTTAGAAAATAAATGACTAGTAAACTAGAACCACAAACCTAGCTACTAAATATCCTATTTATAAAAAAAATTCTGAATGCAACCTCTAAAAACGTGATCTATCCAATCTTAATGGAAAATTCCTAAAGAAATTTCCCACCTTGTATGCTGATCTAGCCTATAAACAAATGATCTAGCCTATAAACTAACAAGTGTATTAAACTAAAAATGCTGATGGCAATGAAAAAAAATAAATAAATAAACGGAGTCAAATGTTAAATGAGTACAGGCCTAAATAACGCATATGATGGGAATGGTGGAAAAGATATAAACAAACTATCGGTTAATCACACGAGGACTAACCAATTATTGATGAAATGTAAGCAACCTTAGTTACGTGAACTAATGACTATTGAGCAATTTGATTATCACTATAACAGATAAATAGCTACTAGTGAAAATAATCTCTCATCGATCAAACCAATAACAAAGCAGAAAGCTTTGAAAGAAATATACGACTACTTGATCAAGCCGATAAAATAAACCCTTAACAATTATTAGCAATAATGAGCAAATCAAACAAAGGAACCCCAGATCGTGAACTCACCTTGAATACGATTGATCCAGAGGCAAGAGAAATGCATTTAGCAGCAGATATGCTTGGACCGAGGAATAGGGAAGTGTTGTTCATGTAGTCCGGTAAACAGTGTTGGACGTCTTCAACATTTCTGCAACAACTTCAGACTTCAACAATGTTTCAGCTTTCTTCTTCAATGTGGCTTGACCTAGGGGTTTTTGGACTTAAGATTGATGTGGTGGGATAGAAGGACGGGAGAATGTGGATGGGGGAATTATTGGATGTGAAAGGGGGTATTCTCTATATTAGTGAGTATAAAGTAATTGCTCTAAGCTTTCTTGTGTGTTTAGGATGTGAGAAAGATGTGGTATTTATAGATTTTTTGAGAGGGGAATGGAGGGCTGAGATGAGAAAAAAGGGATATCAATGTCTCATGTTTAAATGGTTTTTGGAGGGAGATTGATTGACAGAATGGGCTGTCAAGACAGCTTTGTGAGAGATTTTCTCAATCAATCAAGACAAAGAGTGAAAGATTTCACCAATTTACCTAAATTGGACATTCTAAATTTAGGTGATTGGCTTGATTGATTGGAAGCTATAGCTATAACTGGTCAAATCTTAGATTTTTAAGATGTTTTTAGAGGTTGAGGGGAAATTTTGATCGTGGAATGCCCTAGGTTCGAAGTTATTGTGAAGATGATTCTAAATGGAGGACCCAGATCGAGTCTAGCTTTGGGTCTCAAGATGGAGGGGTTAACGGTGTCGAAATTGGGCAATCTTGGTGTCGTTGGATTCGGATTTTTGGGCTCTACGTATCTATGGTCTTGAATTTTGGATTTGATGTGAAATGAGGATTATGATTAAAATGACTCTGATCAAATGATCGGAATCGGTTTCGACTTCGGGTTTCAAGATGAAGGGGTAAACGGTGTTGGATTTGGATGATCTTGGTGTCATTGGGTTTGGATTTATAGGCTCTACATACCTATGGTCTTGAATCCTTAAGGCTCTAATTTTTGTAAAATTCCAAAAATACCCCTAATTCGACTAAGATGTTAGATGAAGCATGCTTGAAGCTCAAAATGCTGTTGAAAGACTAAATAGCGCAAAAATGAAGTATCTACAAGGCACATGTGGGAATATAAGGAGATGTTTCAAATACATGATGAATGTACATGTAGGGTATGTTTGGGGTTTGCTTTAAGAGGAGCCCATCCAGATTCTGATTGAGGTGTGTTCTATGGAATGTAAAATCTTATAACCCTAAACGGATTTTTGGTTCCGACAACTCCTAAATTTTGTGAAAATGCCAATTGTGACCTTAAATAATTAAAAGGGCCGTTTTCAACCCCAAACTTTGGTGTCAACCTTAGGCAAAAAGACATGACATTAGATACATTGTTCACAAATCCGTTAAACAATGAATAAAATATTAAAAAATGCTGATAAGACATTATTCAATTAAAAAATTAAAAAAAATACAATTGAGTCTCACAAAACTATAGCATGTTAAATTTCACATATTACCAAGAATAAAATAAAAAATATTTATAAATTAATAAATGCTAAAAATAATATATAAGTGGATACTAATTGAAATTTTCTCTTTTAAGAGAAAAACAACGGATGGATCCCTCTCTTTCTCTCTCTCTCACAGACAACACACTCACATTTTCTCACCCATTTGGTTGTCTTCTCCTTCCCCTATCCTCCTTTCTACCCGCCACCACCGTTGCAACTCTCATATGTGGTGGTTGTCTTCCTTTCGCACTTTTCTTCTCTCTCTCACACACACATTTGCTTGGCCATTCGGCTGTCTTCTCCCTACCCTATCTTTCTATCGGTCACTGGCACTGCCACTAAAACTCTCAGCGGTGGTTCCCTTTCACACTTTCCCTCTCTCTCTCTCTCACTCTCTCCTCTTTTTCTTCTTCTTCCTCGACGCTGGCATGTTCATTGTCGTTCCTAGGCAAGCAGAGGATGTTTGCAGCGGTGGTTCCTTTGATCTTCCACTGTCATCCCTAGTAGAACAAAAGGACGTTTGTAGCTGGTTCTCCTTTCCCTGCCGTCCTCGTATCAATCATCCATCTTGAATTGAACGGCGGCAATGGTAAACTGAATGCTGGTAGTGGAGATGGTGATAATATAATACCATCTACAGAGTCAGTCTCATTAGGTGGTCTCTGTTGCATTGTAAATTGCATTTCTTTATGATGAAAAGAAATTTTGCTATAGTTGCTGTGTTTCGAAATGCCATAAGCTTCTCTCTTTTTAATTTTGAGGGATTCAGGTAAATTTTAAGGCAAAGACATTGCGAGAATTAAAAGGGGCAAAGGCGAGATATCAAGGCTGGAAATTTGAAGCGAGCAATGATGCTTGCTTTCATTTGAAACCGGATTCTGTATATTCTTCTTGCAAATTTCTTACTTTCTTACCATTCCAGGACGACAACATTGTGACCATGTTCATGTATAAGAAGATTTACATCGATTGCAGCAGAAATCTTCACGGTGGCACCGTCGTTCTTGGTGGTGGAAGTGAAAAAGGACGGAGGAAATGCTTTGGAGTACAATCAGTTTTGTAGGAAGGAACTACGACGGGCTTTGAAGGACATTGTCTGGACATCTCAAATCTCGGCTAAGAACATTCGACGCCTGTTTGGAGAAGCAGAGCGGGGGAGAGGGGAAATTAGGAATTAAGATTATTATTAAATAAAAAAATATATTTTTATTTTTATTCTTGTCAAATATGAATAAAAAGGAAATTTCAGGTGAGACCCACCTATGGACCCACTTATGTATTATTTTTAATATTTATTAATTTATATATTAAATATTTTTTATTTTATTCTTGGTAATGTATGAGATTTAATATGTTATAGTTTGAGTGGAACTCATTTGTAATTTTTCAAATTTTTTAGTTGAATAGTGTTAAATCCACATTTTTTAATATTTTATTTATTATTTAACGGATTTGTAAATGAGGTCTCAAATGTTGCGTCTTTTTGTCTAACATTGGCCTTTTCACTAATGTTAGGATTGAAAATGACTTTTTTAATTCTTTAAGGTTGAAATTGGACTTTTCACAAAGTTCAAGAGTTGTTAGAACCAAAAATCCATTTATAAACCTTGTATTTGTATTGTACATATTTATATTTGCACTCTTTTCAAATGGAGTGTAAGGCTTAATTTTGAGAAATGCAACTATAAATTTGTAACTACAAATATATTATTTATAAACCTTGTATTTGCACTCTTTCCAAATAGAGCCATTTTGGGAAAAGTGCAAATACAAAATATGTAATATGACTTGTTCAACAGGGTTGGGCTTTGTCTTTCAAGTTTTTGGATGAAACTGGACCAGAAATGAGATTAGATTTTGAGCTTAGTAGAACAAGCCCTGCCTAACCTTTGTTATATAACGCAACAATATACGAATAATATAAAAAAACCCAAGACCATACACGAATGATATCCAACCCAAGCCCATCAATGAATTGTGCAGCATGTAGGTATCCACCCTTATACCTAAAGTAAAGTTTGGGGTTCAAATATATATATATATATATATATATATATATTATTTATTTTATATTTTTAAACTAGAACATACATGATATGTCCCAATGAAGAACTCTCGTGAAGCCACCTCATCGTTTCCTTCTCCCTCTTTCATAATGACATCTCATCATGCCTGGCCCACCCATCTTTCCTCTATGTTTATCTCTTCCTAAAACTATTCCTAAAATATCTCTCTACCAAAATCTAATTTTAATCTAGCCAAGTGGCACCACTATCTCCCACTTTCTCCTAAATTATCTCTAATTCTTATTTATCCTCTCCCCCACTTTTCCTCTATATCGATCTATCAAAAGAAAGTTTGAATGAAAAACTTCAAGAATTATTTAAATATTATAATAAAATTATATAATAACTTTAAAATATTTATTAAAAAACACAAAAATATCATAGATTGAATAATATTCATATTATTAATAATTTTATACTTTTATGAAATCCATAACGAAATTGTGTATTAACAATATAAACTATACCATTCCTAATGCTCTCAACTTGCCACCTCAGCACCTTTGTTTTCTTATAATCTCTCTCTCTCTCTCTCTCTCACCTAAATCGTTTCCTATCCTCAAGTTTCTCCTAAGCTATCTCCCCACTTAAAACTTCCTCTTAAAGCATCACCTTTATCTTATATGCCCAATAAATCATCTAATTTAAACGTTTCTTTCCCACCCATATATCTCTCTATCTATTTCTATTTCTATATATCTCTCTCCACCTTGAAAATACATGCATTTGATTTTCATCAATGTATTAGAATATCATATAACTTTTTTTAAAACTGTTTGAGTTAAAACTTAAATGTTAAAATAAGATGAGTAAAAAATATATAAAATACTAATACTAGAAAACTAGATAATACCATAAGATAAATAATAAGAGTAAACATTTAATAATTAATTAAAAATCTTATTATAATTATAAATGATAATTAAAATTTTCATTATAAAATATTTCTCTCGTTCTCTCTCTCTCTCTCTCTCTCCATAGGACATTTTGGGACACACACGCACCACTATTTGTATTAATGCTGAAATTTGGCAAACACTATAATAAGAACATGCATCAAGAAAATATGAATTTTTAGTTACCAATTTGAACAAATCTGAATCAATTGTTCTGTTTGGTATGTCATATGTTCATATAAATTTTTAGAAAATACGGCCTGAAAATAAATATTAGAAACACAATTAATTAACATGTTATTGATACAGTTTTAATTTCTTCAAAATTATTTCCTGTTATATTTTCACAAAATTTTTGTTACAAATTCACCATTTTTTTCTATAAATTATGTAAAAATCTCATTGCTAATTCTCTAAAAATGTCTTCTGTCTTATAACTCCATTGCGATGAACTTAAGTTTTGGATTAGGTTGTTTTCCTAACTTGCTAATTTCCCAAGTGAATAAACAAACAAGGGGACCAAAAATTGAAATGCATCAAGAAGACAAAGACACAAAGTTCATAGGTTGGGCTAGTTGAATGTCTAAAAATCGTTTGACCTGCTAGCTTTAATTACTAATTCATATTGAATTGGACCAATTTGGTTTGATTGGTTTGATATGGTTATGCAATTTTGAAAATAAGAAGAGCAAATAAGAGAATTTTTCACTAAAACTAATTTTATTAATTAGAAAATATAAAAAAAATCATAAAAATAAGAGAAGATAACAGAAAAAAATATTAACATTTTTTTTAATTAATAGAAAAACCAATAAAATAGGGGTAATTTGTTGAAAAAAATCAGATAATAATAAAAAAATTAGAAGCTTCATTTTTTAACTAACTGATAAAATAAGAAAGTTTTCACTAAAAATAATACAAATTTTTATGGGAAATTTAGAGTTCAGTCCACCTTAGGGATTTTTATTAGGCTTTTGGGTTTTACTTACCATCAACTCCACCAATAATTCACTACCTCCCTTGAATTTTTATTCATTCCCCCACCTGTTATTGTTCCAACTCTGCGAAAGTTTATGGGTGGACTAAACAATAAAAAACCCTTTTTTTAATATATTAAAAATCATAAAATAACAAAAAATATAAATAAGTGAAAACTAAAATCAGCAGATTTCTTTACACAATTAAATTATTAATTAAATAATTTAAATAACTTAGTTTTATTAACTTACTCTAAAATTAATAAAATTAATTCTATAAATTTAAAAATTAAAACTTAAATTACTAAAAATAATAAAAAATTGTTAACAACCTAGCAAAAACTATTTTGTTAGTTAAAACTGATACAAATTAATAAAAACATAATTTAATTATAATCAACAAAATTATTTTTTAATTTTTAGCTTAATAAAAAAGTAATCTCCCTCTCCCTAACTCCTTCTAGATTTTGTTTTGTTTTTAATTTACTAGACAATACATAATCCAAGAATAGTTCTAAGATGGATAGGATTTAGCTTAGCCCAATTAAAAATGTCCTAAGACTCTTATCTAAATGTCATTTAACAAAGCCTATAAATTGCATTTAAGAGTAATAAAATTAATACAAAATAATAATATTATTAAACATTAAACTAAATAATAAAAATTAACACAAATTTATCTAACATGTAACCTTAAAATAGTTTGAATTGGACTTGTTATCACTTGGCCCGATTGATATTGTCATAAGGCTCTTGTCACATGCATTGTACACAAATTTATCTTAATAGCACGTAACACCCATGCATTGTACTCAAATTAATCAATGATGAAACAAAAAAGAGTATAAAAGGCTTGACAAATCCACCCACACTTACCCAGATCAATAGGTAGGTTTATAGCTCATGCTAGGCTTGGGCTGTCATGATCGAGATGAGAATTGCCTCAATAAGTTGGGATGAGGTCTTAACTTAAGGAGGCTTAGTTCGGTTCTCTATCTTACTAGTAAGAACTCATGCAATGCACTGGTTTTATTTATAAGCAAAATTGAGATGGAGTTTTATGACATTTCCAATTTAGTGGTGCTCATCTAAGTTCAACTCAAGTATTAGTCGTGCATCATCATTTGGCGCCATCTGTGGGAACGCTTCAAAAAGCCTCCCCCAACCTCTAGCTCTTTTCTAAAGAAAGAAAACTTAGCATTCATGGCTTCTTCCGGCAGTGATAGACGTAATGCGGACATGAATGTCGTCGGGGAACACCCTCAGCCCCCCACTGTCTGCATCGGGCAGTTCACCATCCCCCTCTCGGTGGACGGAATCCCTAGCCTGAATGTGCCACGACCAGTGGCGCCTGTGAATGTTCCCCTTCCCCCCTCTGTCGAGACAACCTTCGCTGAACCAACCATTGTCCCCCTGGCAACTAGCCAGAACCAACTTGATGATTTGATGCAATGCATGCGGGGCCATGCAAGCCCAAGTGCAGCAACTTCAGCAACACCAACTCTACCAGTAGCAGGTACCACGTCTCTCAGTACCACTACCAACAGTAGTTCCCCCAACTGCCTCTGAGCCAGCCACAGCTCCCACCTCGACACCCTACTATCAAGCAAGTCAAACCCTCCCCTCAGGGCGAGCGCCTTAACCGAGGAAAAGCTTCCCAGGCTCAGAACCCCTCCAGAGGCCAAGCCTCATCCCCTGGCAGGAGAGAAAGGCTAACTACCCTCACTTCGCGGCACGTTGGTGGATCGGGAACCTCCTGGCCAATCAAGTCAGCATCACCTCGGCGCTCTAAGTTTGGGCTCCCGCTCGCGGAAAACCAGTTCGGCGCCTTGGCCGCAGACTACCACCAGCAGTCTGGGCCCATTGAGCTCGGCAACACTGAAGCGAGCTACACCAACACCATACCCTCCAAACAGCAGTGGAGGCGTCGACGAAGTCGCCGAACTACCACCCGCGTCCTACCCGAGCTCAAAGGTAAAGAGGAAGCAAGCTCGGACGAGGTAAAGGTTTCTCCTATTCTTTCAGTCCCTTCCCCCTTGTCATCAGAACTCCTCACTGTCCCCATGCCCAAGGATTTCAAACTCCCCCCTATAGACAAATATGATGGTTCCTTTGACTCGAGTGATCATGTTGATGCTTTCCAGTCCCAGATGCACCTGGCGAGGGCTAGCGAATCCTGCATGTGTGCGGCCTTCACTACCACCTTCAGGGGAGTGGCCCGCACCTGGTATAGGAACCTGGCCCCCGGGTCGATAAGGAGCTGGACCCAGTTTGTGCAAGTCTTCACCGCGCACTTTGTCACCAGCAAACGGTGCCTCCGAACTGAGGAGAGCCTCCTCGGTATAGTGCAGAAGGAAGGGGAGTCCATATGAGGCTATATCAAGCACTTTAATGATGCATGCTTACAGATATCGCGCCTAGACCCCACAGTACAGCTCGCAACAGCCAAGAGGGGTGTGACGCACAAGGAATTCAAATGGCACATGGTGGTCAACCAGCCTGCGACCATAGCTTAATTCCTCAAGCTCGCGGACAGGTTCATAAGAACGGAGGAAGAGATCAACCAAAGAGCTGAGGGCGGGTTTGAGAAAAGGAAGAGGGAAAGCGAGTCTCCCCACCAAGATGACAGGAGGAAGAAAGACCCAGCTCGGGGGGCGAAGCCAAGTCAGCTGTTCTGAGCTCCTGCGGTAGATCGGGCGGATTGTACACCCTTGAACATGAAGCAGGCTGAGATCCTGATGATGATCAAGAATGCCCCGTACGTAAAGTGGCCACCCTGTCTGAAAGGAAACCCGAATGAGAGGAATATAAACTTGTATTGCAACTTTCATAGAGACCACGGTCATAGTACCGAACACTGTAAGAATCTCAGCAACGAAATAGAGGAACTCATTCGTCGCGGATACCTAAGAAACTTTGTATAGAATAATGGTAATAATAATAATAAGGCAGGTCAGCAGGGGGAGCGCAATAGGGATGCCCCCGAGTCCAGCAACCGACCAGCAGAGCAGTCACAGAAGCAGCCCCCGGAGGAAAGGCTAGTTCGAGGAACGATCCATGTGATCGTTGAAGGATCGATTGTAGCGGGTTGCACCTCGGCAGCAGCTCGGGCATCAACCCGTGAGGCCGCCAAAGAAGAACAGAATCCTCCAAAGCGGTCGAGGACAGAAGATCCCATATTCTTCATCGAGGATGATGCACGCGGGGTTCACTACCCCCACGATGACGCGCTCGTCATAAAGGTAAAAATCAATGATTTTGAAGTCCGACGCGTACTTGTCGACTCCGGCAGTTCGACAGACATCCTTTTCAAAGCGACTTTCGACAAACTCCAGTTCCAAGAGAGTGACTTAAAGCCCATGAACACCCCACTGGTCGGCTTTAGCGAAGAAGAAGTCAGGCCCATAGGAAAGGTTACAGTACCTGTGGAAGTCGGCACATGGCCTAGCACGGTAAGACTCAAGCATGACTTCTTGGTGGTTGCGACCCCCCTCTCCATACAATGCCATAGTAGGTCGGCCGATCACCCACGCTTTAAGGGTTGTGGTCTCCACCTACCTTTTAGCCATGAAGTTCCCCACAGACTTCGACATTGGGGTAGTGCGAGGCAACCAGCTTGAGTCCTGCAAATGCTACGTCGCCGCCCTCAAGGGAAAAGCTAAGGTGACCAGCAACCTCAAGCTGGAGCGACCCGTGGAACAAAACGAGGAACGAGCTGCGCCTACGGAGGAGACTGTTACCATCCCCGTCTCGGCAGAAGACCCAGCCTGAACACTTCAGGTCGGCGCTTCCTTGGAGGAGCCCTAGCGATCTGAACTGGTACGCTTCTTACTCAGTAACTTAGATATCTTCGCTTGGTTCGCGGTAGAAATGCCTAACATAGACCCTAACCACATAACTCACAAACTCAATATTGACCCTGTAGTTAGACCCATTAGACAGAAGAAACACAACCTAGCCCCAGAACGATGGAGGGCAGTCATCAAGGAGGTCGGGAAGCTCCTCGCAGCAGACTTCATAAGGGAAGTTCATTACCCGAGCTGAGTAGCCAACCCCGTTCTGGTGAAAAAGGCCAACGGCAAGTGGCGCATGTGCGTCGACTACACCGACCTGAACTGAGCTTGCCCGAAAGATTGCTTCCCCCTCCCTAGGATCGACCGCCTAGTAGATGCGACCTCGGGGCATGAGTTGCTATGCTTCCTGGATGCCTACTCGGGCTATAATCAAATCAGGATGGACCCGGCCGATGAGGAAAAGACCGCCTTCATAACCGAGTTCGGCCTATACTGCTACAAAGCAATGCCCTTCAGACTGAAAAACGCTGAGGCAACCTTTCAAAGGCTTGTAAATAAGCTATTTAAACCCTTAATCGACGGTAAAATAGAATGTTATGTAGACAACAAGGTCGTCAAGACACAATTTTCGCATGAATTAATACAAGATTTGCATTATGTCTTTCGAATTCTGCGCCAATTTAGCATGAAACTAAACCCAAACAAGTGTGTCTTCGGTGTCACCTCATGTAAATTCTTAGGGTACATCGTAAACCGGCGCGATATTGAGGCCAATCCAGACAAAATAAAGGCCATCTTAGATATAAGGCTGCTCTGAGTCGTTTTATGTCCAAATCGGCAGACCGCTGCCTGCCTTTCTTTAAGGCAATAAAAAGCAAAGGGTTCGAATGGAACCCAGGTTGCCAGCTCGCGTTTGACGAGCTCAAAAGGTACCTCGTCGGTATCCCAATTTTGACCTGGCCTGAAGAGGGCGATGTCCTAGAGCTATATCTCTCAGCAAGTGACGAAGTGGTCAGCTCAGTACTAAAAAAGGTAGTAGATGGGGTCCAGCAACCCATCTACTATGTTAGTAAAGTATTGTAGGGAGCAGAGACAAGACACCCGGAGATAGAAAAACTAGCCTACGCATTGGTCATTGCAGCCAGCAAGCTCCGCTCATACTTCCAAGCCCATACCATTATCGTCCTCACCGACAAACTCCTGAGGCAAGTGTTACTCAGGCCTGAGGTCTCTGGTCAATTGACGAAGTGGGCCATCGAGCTCAGTGAGTGCGACCTTCAGTTCAAGCCGCAAACTGCTATCAAGGCCCAAGCCTTGGCGGATTTTGTTGTGGAATGCACATTTAGCTCCGAAGTACCTAGTCCGGGTGACCTCGGTGCTCCCAAGTCGGTTGAGTCCGAGCTCCGTGAGGTCGCACCCAGTTCTGTACCTTTCCTAGTTAGGCCAAGTGTGAAGTAGGATGAAGCGCCCTGGATCCTTCACGTAGATGGCTCCTCAAATCAGCAGGGCAGCGGAGCCGGAGTAGTTCTTTACGGTCCGAGTGGCACAAAACTGGAGTATACACTACGCTTCAAGTTTGCGGCATCCAACAATGAGGCGGAGTACGAGGCATTGATAGCCGGGCTAGCCCTGGCCCAAGAGGTAAGAGCAAAACACGTCGTCATCTGCAGTGATTCCTAGCTCGTGGTCAATCAGGTTACAGGCGAATACAAAGCCCGCAAACTGACTATGATCGCATACTTAGCCAAAGTAAAGGAGGCTCTACTTGACTTCCGGTCACAATTCATAAGGCAAATCCCGAGGTCGAAGAATGCTGAGGCCGATGTCCTGTCTCAGTTAGCCAGCACCAGTGATAACACCATGAAGACCATGTACATAGAGGACTTAACTCGGCCTAGCATTCTCGGGGGGGGGGGGGGGGCAGAGGAGGTAGCTCCTATCGTCCAAATAGAGTCGAGCTGGATCGATCCACTCACGAGCTTCCTGCTACATGGGACCCGCCCCGCAGACCGCAATGCCGCCAGGAGGGTGGAGCGCCAGACAGCCAAATACGTCATAATAGACGAACGATTGTACCGAATATCTACATGCTCCCTCACCTACGCTGCTTGCGACCTCCCGTAGTCGAGCATGTACTTCACGACATTCATGAAGGCCTGTGCGGCGGACACCTAGGGGGCAAGGCCCTCGCTCAAAAAGCACTACGACATGGGTACTATTGGCCAACAATGAAAGCAGATGCCGTTGAGTTAGTCAGAAAATGTGATAAGTGTCAGAAGCACGCCAATATCCACCATCAGCCCACCGCTGACCTCAAGTATCTCATCAGTCCATGGCCCTTTACGCAATGGGGCATCGACCTACTCGGGTCATTCCCGCCAACAACAGGTGGGAGGAAGTTCCTAATAGTGGCGGTAGATTACTTCACGAAGTGGGTACAAGTTGAACCTCTCATGACAATCACAGCTCGAAACGTCCAAAACTTCTTTTGGAAAAGCATAGTGTGTCGCTTTGGGTTACCTCGGGTATTGATTTCCGACAATGGCAAGCAGTTCAAGGATATCAAATTCCAGGAAAGGTGCCAAGACATGGAAATTCGGCAGAACCTCACGTTGGTTGCGCTCCCGCAAGCAAACGGTCAGGCAGAAGTCACGAACAAAGCTATCCTCCGCGGACTAAAGGCCAGGCTAGACCGAGCTAAAGGACTATGGGCAGACGAGTTACCCAGTGTCCTATGGGCCGACCAAACTACAGAGAAGACCGCCACTGGAGAAACTCCCTTCAACCTCACCTACGACACAGAGGCAATCATCCCAGCCGAAATCAAAATCCCCTCATTACGACTGGAAGCGTACGACGACAAGACCAATGACGACGAGCTATGTACCAACCTCGACCTACTCGACGAGGTGAGGGACCTCGCCTACATCAGGACCGCAGCATACCAGCAAAGGGTAGCTCGGTACTACAATGCCAGAGTCAAGAAGCGAAACTTCCGCATCGGCGACCTGGTTCTCCGCAAGGTCATGGTACCTAAGCCCGGGGTTGGCAAGCTTGACCAAACTGGGAAGCACCCTACCAAGTAAAAAGAGTACTCGGAGGAGTGTAGGAGCTCAAAACCCTGGAGGGTAGACAAATACCCCAGGCATGGAACATCGTCAACTTAAGGCGATATTACCTGTAAATTACTGAACTAAGTGGACTATGTGTCGCCCTTAGAGCCAAAGGATTAAAGCGCCGAGCTGATAATGACCTCGACACCTTGTCACCTCTTCAACACAGAACCAAGTGTGAAACTGAGGTAAATAGCCCGCTCTGAGCCAGGCCTATTGAAGACAAACCGATAAAACTGACCCAGGCGGAGAACAAATCGGGCGTATAGCCTTACTATGTTAACTCGCCTCAAGAAACCCCCTCGTTTTGGGGACCTAATTCTAAGCAGTTTGGCAAAAGGAAAGAATTTGACTACACAACACTTAAACAGAAAAGGTATTTCATTACCGATGTTTCCTTTACAGTTCAAAAAAAAAACGAGCTCATAGGCTCGGTACATATCAAAACGAGCTCGCAGGCTCGGTACATATCACTTTGGGCTTGCAGGCCCGGTGCATGTCACTTCGGAGTCACACCTCCCTTGCCCTCAGAAGGAACTTCGGCAGCACTTGGGGGGTCAACTTCATCTTCAGAATCCGGATCATCGTCAGATGCAAGAGCCATCTCTTGAGTAATGCGCGAGGGGGTTATGGCACGAGTATCGAGTTCGGGGTACGCATGCCTTATCATCCATTGGCTCAACTTAAAACCTCTCCGGTACGAGCCCACCCTTAGGTAGTCGAAACGCTCCGATGCAATGTACTCGTTGACGGCCTTCACTTTGGTGTCCTCGAGAGCCTAGAAGAAGATCTCAGACTTCTCCTTGATATCGGCCTTAAGGTATTTCACCTCATGCTCCAAGACCCCTTTTGAGGTCACGAGGTGCTTCACAACGAGCCTCAAGGCGTTGTTCTCTCTCCGGAGTCTCTCCAACTCACTCTTTTGACCGAAAGTGTCGCTCTCAAGACGCTGGATTCGCTCCCGAGCTGACCCCAAAGCTTCTTCGGTAGCCTGTGCCCGCTTCAGGTTCCTCTCTGATTGAATGGTCAGGGCGTGGATGGAGGAGTTTACCTACCAAGCAAGAACGAGTCAGTCCGGCAAGAAGAAAATAAAAACACAGGAAAAGTATAAAGGGAAAACCACTTCGACTTACCACCATAGCATGAGACGCAACGCGTGCGCCGATGTGGCCCAGAAGAAGTTCAGACCATTCCGCGACCTCCCCGGGTTAGACGAACTTTTTGCTCTTGCGGAGAGCACAGCTCGGAGTCAGCACGCTACCAACCCCCTCTTGGCTCCCCGAACTGGAGAATACTATATGAGTGTGGGAAGCCTCCGTAGTTTCGGCATCCCGAGCCTCTACGACCCCGGTCTCCGCCGCCACTTCCGGGATAGGCCCGGCCACCTCAGGTTCCCTAGGAGAATCCAGGTTAATGACCGGAGGATGGCTTGGGGCTTCGGACTCCATAGCTCGAGGAGACTCAATGCAAGCTCGCTTAGTAACCCGCTTCCTTCTCTTCATCCCATCAAACAAGTTGACACTACAGGTCTTCTCTGCCTCCATGATACCTGCGAAAAGAGTTCAGCATCAGTAAAAAAAGAAAAAAAAATATAAACTGAGTAAAGAAACCTACCCGGACTCACACCGGCCAGAATAAGCTTAGCCTCTGTAAGGTAGTCTCCGCACTCAGGCCTGACCTGGGCCCAAGACTGGAAGGTCTCCGCCATGTCTTTATCTTACATGACACTGAGATCGGGAACAGCTGCCCTCCAATGAGTAGAAAACGGCCACCCCGTAGCACTTCGGACCACGAAGTAGTCTCGCTTCCACACCGGGACCTTATTCAGAAGCTTATGTAGAAGTTTAAATCCCGGGCGGGGAGACAGGTAATAGGCCCGCCTATGCTCGGGAAGGAAGCTCGCTTGCTTCTTAAGCATGAGGAGGGCGGAGAAAATTTCTAAGTCTAAGGGAATGACGTATTCACAACAGAGGAAGATGATCCCGACAACATTACGGATGGAGTTCGGGTGAAACTAACCGACGGAGACGCCGAAGTGATTCAAGACTTCGACGATTAGGGGATGGAGAGGGAGGCGCAGCCCGGCAATGAGCTATTCCCGGAAGATCACGATCTCATCCGGACCGTGCTCCCAAGGGAAGTTGCCCGTAGGCAAGCTAAAAGTGTACTCCCCAGGCAGGTTGAAGTGACGAACAAGAGACCGAAGTCTCTTAGACGTCATTGTGGAGGGTCCGAACTCGACGGGAAGTGGATTCCAGGCTGCCAGGGGTGACCCAGACTGAAGGCCCTACCTCGGGTTCATCTAGAAGGCTATCGAAAGAGGCAACCCGACCCAAGGTCTCCGCCTCAGGCCCTCCTAAAAGGCTATCTAAACTACCCGAGCTACTCGAACTAGACATTGAAAAGGAAAGGAAATTGAAAA
The DNA here is from genome assembly GCF_000365185.1 of Nelumbo nucifera. The sequence goes on along the minus strand of NW_010729120.1, from coordinate 3,784,419 downwards.
AAGCTAAGGAGACTCACCAAGGAAAAGCTACCGAACTAGGGAAGGTGACGCGAGCTCAAGAAACAAGCATTGAATATTGGTGAAGGAAAAGTGACCAGGGCCCCCACTATTTATAGCCGCTATACCCGCACATCAACGGTCGAGATCAAAGCCATCCAACGACTCTTAGGAAAACCGGCTGCACGACCCCCGAGGTGAAATCAGTTTAGCGTGAATTTTTTACGTCTGAAAACTGATAATCGTTTGATGTCCGCGCGTAAGCTGTATGCGATCCGGGCTGACTCTTGGTCGAGCCGAGAACATAGGCGGGTCAGACCGGAGGATCTCCGAACTGGACGAAGCACGCCACGGGGCAAATCCACCCGTCAGTCCGTGAACTCCCCACGCCGAGTCAAGACCCCGGGCACAGGGAGT
>NW_010729120.1:3757168-3783975 GCF_000365185.1 Nelumbo nucifera | reverse complement strand
CTTTTGGTCGAGCCGCGCTGACCCTGGTCAAGCCAAGAACATAGGCGGGTCAGACCGGAGGATCTCCGAACTGGACGAAGCACGCCACGGGGCAAATCCACCCGTCAGTCCGTGAACTCCCCACGCCGGGTCAAGACCCCGAGCACGGGGAATGAGGGGCAATTGATGGAAGTAGATTTGGCCCGACCCCTTGGCTATACGACACGTGGGAGAAAACGGGTATGGGTTGGTTCGAGCGCCAGCTAGGCACAGCGACAGCCATATCCCAAGAAGTCCCGAGCTTCCTGAGCACCCGTAGAAAGAAGCCCGAGCTCCCGAAGAGGAAGCCCCGAACTCCCCAAAAGGAACCCACACTTCCTGGGAGGTGAAGCTCGAACTCTCCCTAGAAATCCCGAGGCTAGCAAGGAAACCCGCGAAGGGCAAAACCCGGGCTATCCCACCTCGGATCAGTCCGGGCCACACCCCGGCACCTCAGGACAGTGGGCCATACTCTTATCCGAACTCAAGACTTTCCCCCGTGCACCACTCCGGCACCTCGGCTCCAGGTCGCATAACTGCAACCGTACCTGACAAAGAGGTTCGTACCCTGAGGCAGCGTGCCTGACTGATCAGGGATCTGACACATGACAACCGCACTCCAACGGCCACCTGTTACCGCCATCTCAGCTATTGCAAAGGCGGCTCTGACAGAAAGGACAATGGCGGTTATGCCTACCACCCCCACAGAGGCGGTTACACCTGACCCGGCAGAAGCCTGGGAGTGAGTGCACCAAGGGGGTTATAAAAGGCCCTCTTCCCTCAGAGTAAAGGTAAGTGATATTTTTGTGCCTTCTGGTCTTAGAATCTCTTATTTTTCTTGCCTTCTCAAGAGTACTAACTTGAGCATCGAAGCATTCCTGCCGGGTTCCTCCCCCAGAATCTCTTGTTTCCTCCCTGTTTCAGGCATCTCCTGCTCCCTTAGAGACAAGATTACCGACAACTAGGACTGACCGGATCGTGCATCATCAAAACCCATTTAATTCAATCCCGATCTCTCTCTCCATTACTGCTTTCTTCAGATCCTGCTCTCAATGGCCAGCGTCTTGAAGGTTGCTGGGTGATCCAGGTTAATCGATCCCATGCGTCTGATAGGTTATTGTAATAGCCATTGTAATTCGCGGTTAACAACTTCAAAACCTTGTGTTTGTGCTGCTTGTTGAAGCTTAGCTCGAACGATCGGACTTCAGATACGTCAGAGATTTTGCAATAGCTACAACAGCACTAAATAAATATAAATGATAAAAAAGTAAAATAAATAATAGCTTCTTTTTGCAATAGCTTTAAAACCTTGTCTTTATGCTTCTTGTGGAAGCTTAGCTCATTCCAGTATTTTCCTTTTTTCTCTCTATTGTATCTCCGTCTATCTACCTGCTTTCTCAATCCCTCGCGATCCGTGAAAATCCTTCGTTGCAGAGCTCGAATGGCTAACATAGAAGCAGAGAGGTGGAGCTGAAAAGCTTGGATTCGAGCAGCAATGGCGTTGTCATCTTTGTTGGTCAAGCATTTGAATCAGGTAAGCTCTTTGGTCTCTCATAACATCCATGGTCGTTCCACTGCTCAAATGTGCTTGAAAAAGATCATAGACATCATTTCCTCTCGTTAGTTTGTTCGGCCTTACGGAATCTCTTAATAGCTACCGTTGAATACTCAGTTCCATGATGGATTACAACACGAGCTGCACGATTCGACTGAAATTCTGTTTAAGACAGGGAGGCTCCTTTCATTCTTCCCCTGTTTTTTTAACGTCCAGGTAGAGATTCTGTTTCTCCTGTAACCAAAACTGAGACCAAGAAATGTAAAGAAGAAGTGGCGCCGGTGGTTGAAAATCTGGGACACCACCGCCGCACATACAAATTTCCACTTGAATCTTAAACGATCGAACACATCTACTATCTCTTCGTTTCTCTCCATGGTGACAGTAAAGTTCTTCTCCTTCTCAGGTTTCCTGACCTTCACTCTTCGGGTGGAGGGGTTGACCTTGGTGCCCAAGTAGATCTCGGCAGCGTCATAGATTTCATTGCTGGTGAGACCGTCGAGTTCTTCGATGACCATGGTTAGCTCGGAGGAGAAACGATCGAGGAGGCTTCGGATGCCTGAGAAGATGTAGTCTTTGAGTTTCGTAGGGTAAGAAGTTGTAGATCATCGAACAGACGAGCATCACTGATGCAACCAGAGAGGCAGCGGTGGATAAAATTGTTTTGGATAAGACTGCACTGTTTTCAAAAAACATCGTTTGGACTTCGGAATCACGAGCTGGGGCTTGAGGTATTTGAAGATCACTTCAAAATCAATTCAAATAGTGAAACCTCTCTCTCTCAATCGATTTGAATCGATCACTTACGGATTGGAATACATCCGTAAGTGAAATGGAGTAGGATTGAATTAAATGGGTTCAATCCCGACGCTGTTAAGGGAAAGGGGAAGTAGAGAGATCGGGGGAAAGAGAGGAGAGAGTGGGAGAGAGATAGAAATGTAAAGGAATCTGAGGTAGAGGGGATTACCGCCCGTCTGCTGCTGGTGCATGGTGAGGATGGTGAAGATGAACAGTATTTTTCTAGTCACAAGGGTAGTATAGGGATTAAAAAATATTGTAACAACTTTTTTGGACGGAAGGCTAATGGAAGGGGGTCTTTGTCTCACGATCATAGTATAGGGGAGGTCTTTGTCGTAAAACAAAATGCAAGGGGTCTTTGTAATTTACCCTAATTTTTATTATTTTCAATGAAATATAGATGGATTATAATTTTAAATGAAAGTAGATTATTTACCGTAATAATATATCATTGAATATCTAATTTCAATATAATTAATATTTATTAATAATTATATTTTAATGTGTGTGTATATATATATAATTGTGTTTAAATTGAAATGGATATAGATAGAGATAAGCTTAATGATTTTTTGTGAAATTTAATTGAGTAATGGAGATGAGAAAGATTTAGTGCATTATTATTTAAGGAGAGAGTTAATGGCATAATTAATGAGGAAGATTATTAAAAGAGTTAATGGGGAAGTAGAGAGAGAGTGAGAGTTAGTAAGGAGTGTTAAAAGTCTTAATGGTGATTGGTCATTACTTGAGTTATTTTGCTTGATTTTAAATTTAGAAAATTCAAAAAAAAAGTGCCTTTGAGAAGAAACTAGAAAAAAGATAAGTGATTCTCAAAATAAACCATAGAGTAAGAAACTGTCAGTTTGGCACATTCCATTTTAATATATAGATATAAATATCTAAGTTGTTTTAGACAAGATTTAGGACAAACCCGTGCTCACACTGTGCCAACAGCCTCTTGTATCTCTCTCATGGGTACCGGCTATCTAGATAGAAAATTTTCTTGAACGTTGAATCTAGTCAAGCTCATTCTTGGAATCACTTAAAAGGGCTTGAGTCAAAGAGACCTAGAATTATACAACCCATTGATCAGGCTCAGGCCTGGCCCGTTAAGGTCCACTTTACATAAGTTCGACTGTTTTTTTTTTTTTTTTCAATAACCTTTTTTTCTTAGGTGGGTAGGTGTGTTAAGATGGGACCATGGGAGAGAAGGATGCACCCCAAGGAAGATCCGATTAGAAATATCAAGAAGAGGCACGGGCCCCACAAGCTATATATTTTAGATCAAAATATGATAACTTGCAGTGTGACAAAAGGCAAGGTACTAATTGCAGAGTGTTAAAAGTGAAAACCAATCAAATTTGAGGTGTAATTTTAGTTATCATTTGAAAAATGTAAAGGAGAAGACCATTCTTTATATGAATGCACTTAACCATAAGTACAAAGACAAAGCTAAAAATAACATGATATTGGTTCAAATGGTCTAAATCACTATCCTGATAATTTTTTTTTTCAAATTTTTGGTTTGTCCCATTTTTATTGGTTTTTGGTTTTATTTATCAAAATCCTCGCATGTGATTAGTGATGGAGTTAGGAATTTTCACGGAAAGGTTTGGGTCTTTAATAGATTTTTAATAGAAAAAAATAAACATTTTTTCTTTTAATTTTGGTCCAAGTTGGGGAGTGGGGGCAAGGACCTACTTTATTACGCTTTTAACCCTGCCTTCACTTAGTAACTATATAAATAAGGGAGAATGACGGTTCAGCCCAGGAGCAGAATTTCTAGGCCCAAAGTACTATTAGGATAGGTGTTAGCTCGGAATTAATGTCAATTTATGAGTGAGCATTGGTGCATAGAGTGTGGGTATTTGACATTTTGAATGTGTATAGATCTGCAATGAGATTCAAAAATCTGCATTGGGCTTGTCCGTAGATGGTTTTATGAAAAAGTTTTTCTTTTTTTTTTTTTTTTGCGGGGGAGGGGTTTGGGAGGACCCCTCCACCAATATACTTGACTCCGCCCCTACATGTGATTAGACATGTTCATGGGCCGGGTGGCCCGACGGCCCGGCCCGGCCCCCAGACGGGCTTGAACAGGCTTTTTGGTCCGCGGACTTAACCTCGGGACAAAAAGCCCGGCCCACATAAAATTCGAGCCGAGCTCGGGCTCGGGCTCGGGCTTTGCCAAAATAGCCCGGCCCGAGCCCGACCCGGCCCGACCTATAGTTAAACCTAAGTAAAAAACCTTATGTGATGTCCATTTGAATAAATTTTTTGATTTAAGAAGGTTGTTGATTCACTTGTAGGCCCATTGTTTATTTAAATAGGGGTACAAACATCTGAATTAAAATAGATAATGTTCATTTGAATAGGGAAAATTTCAAATTTCTTTTATTAGGTCGGGCTTCAGGCTTTTTATCAGGGCCGGGCTAGGGCTTGGACCTAACATTTTTCTGTTAATAAAGAGTAAAAGCCCGGCCCGGCCCTGCCCATGAACAGGTCTACATGTGATATAGTATGTCTTTATATTTTGATAGATTCTCTCATTTATCACTGTTTCCAATTTTATAGGTCAATAAAAATCTTGGCTTTTAAAAATGACCCGGAGACTGAATCGGTCAGGGGTCCGGTTATCAGGTTGAACGGTTCGACTGTTTGAACTGAACGATCAGCCTGTTCTGACAAAAAAAATAAAAAACGGCCAAAACCGTTCAAATGGTTCGAATGATTAACTGCCTGAGTCAGCGGTTTGTTAACCAAAATCAACGGTTTTAGGCAAATTTCCGGTTTTGGAGAAAACCGAAACCAGTCATCTAACCGGTTCCTAGTTTTTCCGGTCCGATCCAATTTTGAAAACCATGATAAAAATTTATGAGACTGGGGCATCAATAAAAGTCCATTTTAAAATACTATGCAGATTTTATCATAAGAAACTAAGGATGGGTGTACGTACCTATAGAGCTTGCTCTAATTTCCATAATTCTACAAAATATTAACCAAACATTGGTTGCCTTCCAGAGACGTGACCATTCAATTGGTATTCATCAAAATTCATGGGGTGCTTTTATCATTTTTATCTCTCAAAACCAAAAAGTTTTGTTGATGACCTACCGACATGTTTGTCTTGTCACAGAACCCCTCGGTATTTTCTGGGGCTGCAAATGGATATGATCAGATCGGATATATCCAAATCCAAATACGATTTATTGATATTTGGGTTCGGATATTGGATTTAAATGAACTTGCATCAATATGAATGTTGAACCTCATTAACAAATTAATAAACAAAAAATAATAATAGCATTATATGTTATTGATGGAATGAACTAAAAAAATGTTTGTGATGTTGTATTTCATGAATAAAGTGACTTGAATATAACTTTATGAGAACTTTTTTTAGTAAGAACCTATGAGACTTGAACTAAAATTGTCTAATATTATAGGTTGAGTCCGGATCTAGCGTGACTGATTATGTTATATTAGGTATCTATATATATGATATCATATTGTATGATATAAATCGGTTTTAATTAGGTTATGTTTGGTTTGATAGAAAAGAAGAGATAAATAGAAAATTCAGAAGGGATTTTATTCACAAAATTTCTTAAGAACTTTTTTTAAACTTTCTGCTTAGTTTCTATTAAAGCAGACACAGCCTTAGGTGTCAAACACTGTGGCTCATGTATAGGGGCAACTTGGAGGGGCCCAATTCAAGCCTAAACCAATACAGCCCACAATTTTATATGGTTTGGGCTTGGAATTTTTGTCCTTGTTGGGCCTGGGTTTTTAATTTTTTTTTTCTTAGAGGGGGGGAGAGAGAGTTAATAAACAAAGGCGAGGGTTCAAAGTATAAGTGAAACATCAATAGGGATTATGAGGATTTTCAAGACATAGGGTGACCATGGCTCCTCTCTACTATCCTTGGCTCCACCCCTCATGTATATAGAGATACATATTTGCATGCATACATATATTCAAATGTTTTTAGTATATAGCCTGGCCGGGGCTCAGGTTGGATAGCTTGGGCTTATCCTCAGGGTCGGGCTTTAGGCCCAATTTTTAGGATGGGGCTTGGGTTGAACTAAAACCCAGCCTATCCCACCCCAATTGCACTCCTACTCATATAATTTGCTTGATCAATAAAATTCTCAGGTATTGTTTGATTGGTGGTTGAAACCGGAATTTGAATTGGAATTAAAATCTCTTTGAAATGGAACTAGAATCATCTATTCTCCTTACCTGTTTGGTTCAGACAGGAACTAAAATCGGATTTCATAAGATATGTATGAATCCGAAGGAGAAGGGTTGGCGTCAAATAAAGAGAAATAGGACTTTGGGGCTTCTAAGTCACTTGTCCTTATGGAGATTCTGATTCCCAAAGGGGAGGATGGAATGGTCTTTTCCTCAAATAGATGAACCCTATTCTGCCCAACCAAAGAGCTGGTTGTGATTCAAGGTCCTTATTTTCCCCAATCAACCAGACCCCACAGTAGATTGTGCAGTGCAACAATTGATCAAGATAATGTACATGGGAATCAAACGTATGACACTCTTGTCTCCTCCAATTCAATGACCCTGCAAAGCCTCCACCTATTCTTCTCTTGTTCCTATGGTGGTTAAGAAAGGCGATATTATTGCACCTCTTTCTAGGCAACAACTTTTCATAAGAGATGCCCCAAAGGGACTAATGGAGGATACATTAGGGGTGATAATTGGGCGGGCTTAGCATCTATGATAATAGTCTTGATCTAAAATATTGGCCCACGGCCAGCCTGCAAATGGGAATAGGCCTCAGGAATTATCACCCCCTAGGATGCCTTCACTTCACATGAAGAAATACTTCATAAAGTGGGGACAAATGGCTAATTTCATTTTGGCCCATTAGCTTTTTGGTAAATTATTTATTCAGGGAAATGTACTCACTCAGGTAAGTATTTCTTTGAGAAACATTTATCCAGGTAAGTGCATTTATCCATGTTCTTTTATTTTTCAAGTAAATAATATAATAAAAATTTCATTATCAAAAGGGGTATTTTTGTCCCAGCCAAGTGTTGGCAACTTTCCCAAGATGGGAAAATTAACTTACCACCTCCACATGGGATGGATAAGTGATACCTAGGAAAATAAACTTTCACCGGTCCCCCTGGTTCCCACATAAATCAGAAAAAAGAACATGGGTTTCCTGGACCAATTTCCCCCTTCTCAAAATCCCAAAAACAAATGCCCCCTTGATATCATCACAACGAAAATTTTCCTTGGAGGATCATCGCAAACATATAACATTCAAACTCACATAGCTTCATAATCTTGTTAGTGGACCTCACATAGCACACTGCTCTATGACTCTATCCCCACCCATTCATCCTTGTAAGGTAGTACATAATACCAAAAATAAAAGGTTCATTGTATCAATAGGTATCATATTATCATATTATATCATTTATATCATATCTTACAATATTATAGGGAAAATTCCACTTTAGTACCCTAAACTTTGGGAGTAGTGTCAAGTTAGTACCCAGACTTTCAAACGTGTCATGTCACTGCAGTATCTAAACTTTCAAAAAGTGTCAAGTTGGTCTTTGCTGTTAACCAACAGTCAGTTATCTATTAAAAATGTCAAAACTACCCTTCAAAAGAAGACATTGTTCATTGTCTTCTACCTTGAAACTGTATTGGTTATCTTCAAAGAAAAAGAAAGAAAAAACATGAAATATGATAGAGAGAAACAATAACTGAAAGCAAAGAAATAACTAGACAAGAATGTGTTTCAGATCTAAAGGTAGAAGACAATGATTTCATTAGTCTAAAATCTCAAACATCTCAACCGGTTCAGTCTCAAGGTAGAAGACAATGAACAACGGGTTCTTTTGAAGGGTAATTTTAACACTTTCAATAGATAACTGACGGTCGATTAATGACATTGACCAACTTAACACTTTTTAAAAGTTTAGGTGCTGCAGTAACGCGTTCTAAAGTTCAGGTACTAACTTGACACTACCCCAAAGTTCGTTGTACTAAAATAGAATTTTCTCAATATTATATCAACCTTCAACGTCCCCACCAAATACTGGTTATTAAGGGAAGCATGTATGTTGAAAGGTTCATGCCATTAGATAGTATCTACTATTATTGGAATAGACTACCACGTAAAAATATATATCAAAAGAAAAAGCAGCTGACGCATTAATACTCCACTCCATATGCTTGAAAAATCAGAATCGAAAATGTCAATACTTTGAGCCTTGGATAACCTGATTCTAAAATTTCTCCTTGGATTCTTTAAAATGATATTGACCTATTCTTATTCAGCACAAGTTATATATTGAATGAAGCGGATGGGGGGTTTGGGTTGGGCCTGAACCAAGGATCCCATAGATAGATAGATAGCATTAATATCATTATGCAAGAATTATCCCAAGTTCCCAAGTATATGGGGTCGTTTTGCTTTGAATCGTGCTAGATCCTTTACTTGGTCCCGGACTTGGGAGTTTATGGTAAACGTTATCTCATCAGAGATGTAATCTGTGACTCTGAGCAATGAATGAAGAATTTGACTTAACTTGTAACGAATCATTTCTTCTCACAGGCGCGCTGTTTGTCTTTTATGCACATGATTATAGGTTCCTTCACTAACTTCATTTTTTTTTTTATCTTATTCTTTTTATTTTTATTTTTTTCATTCATCCATCCATCTCAGCATATACATCTTTACCGTACTCATTTTTTGAATATATTTATTGATTGCCCAACACTCTCAGTTTTCAATTGTTTTATAAAATTTTTCTTTGAATCTAATATCCATAATTGTCAGGCATCAATTAAGCAGACCCTAATAATAATAAAATAGTATTAATGAATGGACATCATTATATTAGGCAGCAATTATGATTTACAAGGCACTCGGGGATTACCCGGGTCTCGGAACATGGATGAATTTGGGCAATCGATTGAAAGTTGCTTGCAAAAACCAACCAATATAATTCTGTCACATCTCTTATACCTACTAAATTCATATGACTTGATCCACGTAAGAACCAGCAATTAACTAATTTATTATTTAAAAAAAAAATCAGCAATTAAGGTGGTGTTAAACAGAATGATTGGTTTTGTTTTGAAATAAATAAAAACTAACAGCTAACTTTATCGCTTATTTGTTTGTTTTATATCGAAAGAAAGGTAGTTCCTGTCGTCAATTAGTCCCATTTAACACTCCACGGATTTTATACTTTTTTTTTTTTTTTAATAAAATCAGAAAAAGGCTACACACAACGGGGGTAGTACCGCACGTCCCGTCCCCCAAGAAAGGTACGTAGTTTCTTATTGTCAATTAGTCTCATTTAACACACCGCGTATTCTATACTTCCGCGGTGCATAATTGGGTTTTAAGATAATGGTTTTGTTGCAGCTGAGATCATATCAAATTTCATTACCACCAAGGTTGGAGGGTTATCATGCATTAATCCCAACAGTTGAATTTGTTTCTAAAATGAATATTGAAAATTTCTTAGAGGTTTTGGCTGGGTTAGTAAATGCATATATTGTAATTTTAATAATGATGATGATGATAATGATAATAATATATTTTCAAATGTTTTATTTTCATTTTTTTTTTGTAATTTTTTATTTTTATTATTTGATTATGACATCATGGGTTAATACAATTAATTCAAGAGATTAGGTTGAATTATTGACCCATTAGTAAAAAAAGAAAACAATTTCATTTTTTGGTCAGTTTTAAATTTTGTATTTAATTTCCATCATCAATAGAAAAACCTTTTTTATTACACTTATTTTTCCTCAACATGATTAATATAAAATATTAGAGATGTGCTCAGATATATATAGAAAGCATGTACTTTTTGGATTTTAGTTTTTAATTTTTATTATTTAATTATGACATTAAGGGTTGACATGTTTGACCTAAAAGGTTGAATTATTTCCCTACCATATGCACAAAAAACAATCACTTTTGAGATAGTTTTGAATAGAATGAATTGGCAAAACAAGATTCATGTAGTTGACCCAATATAGTTGGGATAAGGCATGGATCATAATGATGATGATGATTTTCATTATAAATGAAAAACATATCTTGCATTTTTATTTAATATGAATAATATAGAGTATTAGAGATGTTACAAATTTTTCTATTTTTGGTATTTTTGTTTGACATGATGAGCATACAATATTAGCGATGTGCCCACATGTTTTTTTTTTTTTTTATCTTTTTGTAATTTTTCTTATTTAATTATGATATCAAGGGTTAACACATTTGACCCAAAATGTTGAACTATTGACTCACCACCAAATAGAAAAACAATTTTATTTTTTATTTGGTTTATAATATTTTGTATTTTATTTGCATTATCAATATTGCTTATCATACTTATTTTTTAATATAATTAATATAAAATATCAGTGAATTTCTGTGTTTTTCATATTTTGTGATTTTATCTCATATTTTTATTATTTAATTTTGATATCAAGATTGACACATTTGACCCAAAAGGTTGAACTGTTGATCTACCACCAAATAGAAAAAAAAATTTCATTTTTGGCTCAGTTTTAAATTTTACATTTCATTTCCAATATCAATAAAATCTATTATTCTTTATCATTCTTATTTTTCTTTAATATGATTAATATAAAATCTTAGAGATATGCCTAGTTTTTTCTATACCTTTTTATTTTTTGTAATTTTAAGTATGTTAGATTTAGATAGATTAAAAGATGTTGATTTCTATAATGGAGTTTATCTTTGCTCATTCCATAAAAGGACGCAATCGCTGCACTTGTGAACACATAATCAAATTATATGTTGGCTTGAAATATAAATCCAACTTTAATACAACATTGGATACTTTTTCTTAGGTTTTTTGGTAGGCAAATGAGCTACACAACTAAGCCCTCCCCAAAACCAATAGACCCCCCAACCTGGAACTTGGCCACAAGTCTCCCCTCTAACCAGCTAGAGACTTTACTAGTAAGCTACCTGGTACCTTCACCTTCATTGGATTAAATTCAAACAAGTAGATTTCATTTGCAGCGCGCACTTATACCATGTTTGGTTTGAAAGAAAAGGTAGGGATGTACAGGTTTCTCTACCTTTAGCTTGCACTTTCCCTACTTTTTCTTTCGAACCAAATACAACCTTAGTAAAATAAGTGAGGTTGTTGAGGGCTTGCCAATTGACCTGATCATGCAACCCATTGTGCATGTACATGTATGCACATAGTGTTAAATATAAAGGCATAACAAAACATTCAATTATTGCTCCTTATGCTTATTTGTAAAAGGAGTAAAAATAATTTCAATGTATGAAAGTGGAGAAGTGTTTTTAGCCCTCTTATAACCAAAACATTGTTTACTTCCCTTTTACATTGAAATAAATGCAATCTGTATTGTGTATGTATTTTTATCTTGATATTTATAATAATGTTGTCAAAACTAGATCATGATACAAGTGGATCATGGATAGAATGGCCCACTCAAAGAAGATATATATATATATAATTAGATTTGTGCCCAAAATTTTCTCTTTTTATTTTTGGGATTCTTTGTATTTTTTATTTTTAAAAATTTTATTATTTGACTATGACATCATTTCATTTCTAGTTTACGTTGATTTTAAATTTGATTTTCCAATTTCATCATTAATAAAAATATTTCTTACATTTCATACTTATTTTTGTTTAGTATAATGAATATACACTATTAGGGATATGCGTAATTCCTTTTATTTTTTTGTATTATATATTTTATTTATTTGAATTTTATTATTTAATTATGGCATTATTTATTAACTCATTTGACCCCCAAATGATTAGTTTCTTTCCCACCACTGGGAGGGAAGAAAATGGTTTTATTTTCAAAATATTTATTTTTGTTCTTTTAAAATAATATATATATATATATATATATATATATATATATATCTTAAGTCTAGGGTTTAATGAGAATGTACTTTAGATATGAGATTTAATGGGAGATAATAGGAAAATAGTTTTATTTCCAATTGGTTTTAAATTTTACATTCCATACTTAATTATTGTTTAATATGTCGAATATATAATGTTAAAAATGTTCCCAATTTTTTTAAGTTCTATATTTTTTGCATTGTATCTATTTTTGAATTTTATATTTAATTGTGACAACATGTATTGGTTCATTTAACCCAAAATGGTTTAATTTCTCACCACCACCTAGATGAAAATACTATTTTCCAATTAGATCTTAAAAGTATAAGTTTTTATGTTGTTGGAATTATTAATTTATTATGTATGAATTTAATTAATGATGAAAAGAAACAAAAATACATTAAATATATGATTCAATGAAGGTGAATGCAAGTTAATACATTAAATGTTGGATTTAATAAAAGGTAATTGAATGCATTGAATATCTTAAAATTACATCTTTTCAACTCATTTAATATCAATAATTGATTATCTTATTTGCCCTCATTTTTTATCAATAAATTTAAATATGGAAGGGTAAGTTTTGTCCTCAAAAAAATTCAATATCATGTGAGATCAAAAACTGGAGCCCATACTTGGGACCAATATGTGAGATCAGATCACCTTCAAGTTCGGCCACATAGGAGATATATAGAGGACCCAAATATGGGACCCATTTTAACATCTTCCCTGCTTCACACAAATGAACATAGATAAAAGATGAAATATAAATCAAACCAAATTTGTACCATTATTTTATTCATCATTCATCAAATTATACTCAATAAAATTTCATCTAGATAGAACAAATTAAACCTTAGGCTCTGTTTGTTTGCATTGCAAATTTGAATTGGATTTAGATTTGCATATAATTTGCTTTTAATTGTTATTTGTACTCTAACTTGGTGCAAATCTTGCACTTTTTGTTTCATTCTCACTCACTGAAAGTGCAAATTTTGCATCCCAAAAACTGATGAAATCTCTACTTTTTATCTTGATCCTTTATTCATATAAATTGGGGGCCATATTATTCTACTTCCTGTTTTATCATCCATCTTAGAAAAGCAACCTTTTTCTTGCTTTCATTTGGGTTGTAAACAGAGTGAACTTGAACTGAACCAAGCAAGATCTGAATTCAAATTCAATTAAATAATTGAATATTTGAGTCCACTCAAATTGGAGTGATTAATTATTTCAGGTAATTAATATAAATATATAATACATTATCATCATTGTCTAGGCCTTGTCCTAACTATATGGGGTTGGTGTTCGGTGTTATATCCTTTGTCTAGTTATGGACACTTAAATCATTTCCTACTACTTCCATCCAAGTCCTTTTCGATCGGTTTGTCACTCTCTCTCAAGGGCAAAAGAAATTCTTTTAGGGGGTGGGGGACCAAAACCTTACAAGGATTATGGGGGGTAGGGGAATAAAAATAGATAGTTATATTGGGGAGAAACCATGGGGGGCATCTATGGTTGTTTTAAAAGACTTAAATGTTGAGGTGTGAGGTGTACGCCTAGAGTTTTAAGTATTAATGATTATTTAGTGATTCAATGCAAAATATATATATATATATATATATTATGCATTTTTATAGTTCAAAATATATGAAATTAATTTTTTTCACAATATGTGAAATCATAAAAAATATATATGCTATTTTTATCAATTTATATACTAATTAATTTTTTTCTTAATCCTTTTGAGGCGTATGCCTCACATTTTTGGGCCAATTATGCCCCAACTACGCCTATTGCCTTTTAAAGCCTTGGCGTCCATAAGTAGAGGTCTTGGAGAATAGGGGGACCATGGCTCCCTGGGTCCCCCTAACTCTACTTTTACTAGCTCTTCTAGCCCCTTTAACTTGTAATAGATTAGTTCTTATAGGGGTTGTAGATGGTCTTCTGTGCATGTGACCAAATTACATAATTAATTTATTTTTTCTTATTTTATCACCATTGCTTTGTATGATTTCATTTTTTTTTTGTAAATTTCTAATATTATTACCCATCGTCCATCTAAGTATATATATTTCTGCCACATTAATTTTTTGGACATTTTTTAATTTCCCAAGACTTGTGCTCCATATAACTCATTGGCCTATTATAATATTTGAATTATCTGAATTAATGTGATTATATCGAAACTCAAATTTGAACTTGGATTTTTAAATAATGTTTACACCCCTAGCCTTCATTGTATGAATTCATATAAGGTGGCGACACCCCCCACCCAATCCTCCCTCTAATGTGTAATATGAAATGCCAAAAATAAATAAGGACCACATTTTTAATTGCTAGGGTACCGACCATATTTTGTGAAAGTTGAAATGGGCTCCACCGGATTAACTGCTGCCACCTAGCCATCTGATTATATCTAAGTCAACATTTTGAAGACTTAGTCATTTCAAAAACCCCATGGATCAGGATGCGGATGGTCCAATTTTCATAGATAACTCATTATAGAGGAGGTGCCTATTAGAGGTGAGCAAATGGGTACTGGAACCGACCTTCAACCCACCCTACCTGATCTTGACAAGGTAGGGTCTGATTTCAAATTATTGGAATTGACTTCTACCTAGTATGGTTTTAAGGTATAAGGTGTTTATACTATCTGAACCAACCTAATGAACTGGTTTTGGTGGAACCTGCCTTGAAATCAAACTTGCCATGAAATAAACCTCAGAATAATTTTGGGGGTATAAAGATTTGAACCCAAGCACTCATAGTTACAAAGGCCATAGTCTCACTTGACCATTGAGTTACTTTAAGCTATTTGATCATTTGTTTTAATCAATAAAGATAATATAAAATTTAAACTATATATACCATATTTATTGAAAATCAAGTTTTTAAAGAACATGTTTTTTTTTTTCAAGGGAGAGAGTAAACAAAGAATAGGTTCGACAGGTAGACCTTAGAATTGACTCCAAAACCACTAAGGCCAGAACTGACCCTAGAACTGACCTTCACAAGGTAGGTTTCAATTCCAAAAACCTGGAACCGAACCCTATAGGATAGGCTCTAGGTTCTGCCATGGAACTGAATCAAACGGACCCATGCTCACCCCTAGTGCCTATGGCTTTTGGAAGCATGATTAAAGCTATTGGAGGCCAAAGATATCAATACACTCAATCTTAGATATAAAACATCATAGATCTGAGATCAGGCTATTCCTCTACCCATACTAACTCAAGATTAGATAGAGGACTTAGGGCATGTTTGGGAGTGCTTAAAAATAAGTGCTTATTTGGGTTGGGACCACAACATTAATCACTTATTGGTGTTTGGGAAATAAGTGCTAATTTTAAAAATAAAGACTTATTTTTTAAGCCCAAATTTCTAGCTTTTTTAAGTGCTTATTGTATAAGCACTTATTCAGTTTTTTACTTTCAAAATTATCCCTAGTTTAATTTTAAAATACCACTTATAAAATTATCCCTAGTTGAATTTTATAAAAGTACTTTCTTAAAAGTGTTTTTATTAAAATGTTTTCATAAAAGTATTTTTATAAAATTGCTTTCGCATAATTTGAAAGAAAATGAAGGACAAAATAGTCACAAGTGCTTATTGGAGAAAAAGACTACCAAATGCCCAATATGAAATAAATGATTATTTTTTAAAATAAGCACTTGAAAAAGTTAGGTGCCAAATGCAAATAAGTGATCATTCGAATAAGCACTTGTTTTTAAACACTTATTCAATAAGCACTTATTTTTAACATAAGCACTCCCAAACATGACCTCACAACTCATACCATCTAAAGAGGAGATTTGGAAAGCTTTGAAAAACATGAAACCAAACCTGATAGCTACCCTCCAGATTTTTTGGGGGAAAATTCCTGATTAATACCCTGTACTTTGGGCCTAGTGCCACTTTGGTCCTTGAACATTAAAATGCGACAATTCAATACTTGAACTTTCAAAAGGTGCCATTTTAGTACATACTTTTAGCCATCTATTAACCAGCCGTTAAGTGACATTTGAAAAGACACAAATGCCCTTCGAGTGTCATCTAATTTTCTTTATCAACCATCCAAGCATTGACAAAAAATGAACAGTCCAAAATCCATGCCTCTTCTATTTAAGAAAGTTGGGGTCACCAAAATGTCCACTAAAACAAGACCCCAACTTTCTTGAATAGAAGAGAAAATGATTTGGGACTGTTCATTTTTTGTCAACGTTTGGATGGTTAACAAAGAAAATTAGACGACACTTGAAGCACAATTATGTCTTTTCATGTGTCACTTGAAGGCTAATTAACTGATTAACGACAGGTACTAGATTGACACGCTTTAAAAGTTTGGATACTAAATTGTTGTATTTTAAAGTTCGGGAACTAAAATGGGACTAGAACCAAAGTACAAGGTACTAGTTGGGAACTTTCACTTATATATATATATATAATTTTGTTGTTGATTTTTACAAAACAACTCATTTCTCTTGAGAGATTAATTGCACCAACTTAGTGTACATTAATAAGAAAAAGAAGACTGAGAATATCTCCCAATTTCATCCAATTATAGTTGTTGCAATGTAATCTACATGATTATTCTAGATTTCTTGCAAATCAATTCAATATAAGCTTCAAACATTAGTGTTGAGAATCAGGCAACCTTTGTTGAGGGCCGACAAGGCATAGACAATATTATCTTTGCTTGAGAACTACTCACAAAGATGAAAAGGCTAAATAAAGGAGTGGATTGGGTGGCCATTAAAGGTTATGTAAGTCCACAACATCAATTCCAAGATTCTCATAAAGGATTTACTCCAAACAAATGGAAATTAGAATAAGTAGATGTTACATCAGCTATTCAATCAAGTTTCCATCTCAGAAGTGGTGAAAGTTCAGATCTTTTCAGGCTTACCAGAGGATCAGATCCTATGGAAACACTCGGCTTCCCATATTTACTTAGTCAAGTCTGCCTATGCAGCCTTCACTAGATTCGCCTGGGTCATCAAGGTCAAAAAGTTGATTGGAATAAGATATATGTCATCCATAAATTCCTTTTTATTTTATTCCAGATTTCTCTTTGGAAAATATTTTGGAATGCTATACCTACAAGATACAAATTTCAGTTCATCCCTAATGAGGATGTGATGTGTGGGTTGTGTAATAATCATTTGGAAACACCTAAACATCTATTCTTCATCTTTACTCTCATATTCAACAATGGTTAAAGATGTTGTCAGCTGGTTTTTCAAAAAATGAGAAGTAATCTTATTTAGGAAGAGCAGTTGTTGTGCTTAGATTGATATGGGTGGCTAAAGTCAATGAGCGACTATTTTTTCTCTCCTCAGATTGCTATAAGCCAAAACAGGATATTAGAAGTCATGGTTTTTAAAATCGAACTGGATAATGAACCGATCAGGGGTCCGATTTTCAGGCTGAATGGTCTTATCGTTCAAATCGAATGAATGAGCCCGTCTGACAAAAAATAAAAATTTTAAAAAATAAAAACCGATTAATCCATTGAATGGTTCAAATAGTTCAAATGATTTAACCACCCAGGTCAGCGATTTGCTGACCAAATCAATGGTTTTTGGGAAATTAACGGTTCTGGAGTAAAACGGAACCGGTCACCTAACCTGTTCCTGGTTTTTCCGGTCTGACCATCCAGTCCGGTCCGGTTTTGAAAACCATGTTATAAGTCAATCTTAAAACCAACTATTCTCTTTCTACTGATGGAGCCTATCTCTATATGGGACTCATAAAGCTTTTTCAGCTTATGCGCTAATTCAAAATGGATGCATGCCTACAAGGTATTTGGCTATAGGAGTTGGTATCCAATCAAACCATCTAATTTTGAGAGACAAGAAATCCTCATGGGCTTACAAGAAGCAAAAAGCAAGAATATTAAGGACATCACTATTTTTTGTATATTATAAATGCAATTACTTTTTAATTATAGCTGGTGGGACAAAATGTATAGCCATAGTATCTACTCTATCAGGAGGTTTTTTGATAGTTGTAATGTCTATTATGTAAATATAAAATATCTCATGATATAGCTCAATGAATTTGTTTGGTAGTGATTATCAATAGTCATTTTTATTTTATGGGAACTATCTCTCTTATTCACATAAAATCCTACGTCATCAAAAAAAAAGCGGAATCCGCCTAAAAAGAGGAATCATAAAAAATGGTGATTTTTCTTTTTGGCTCGACTTTAATATTTTTTTATGAATGATTTGTCGATATCTTAAAAATTGGTCAAGTAGACAATAAATTCATCAACATGTGGCTCTGATGTGATACTGATTTATGAAAAATTGGTAATTATTGGTATCAAACATCACCTTAGTATGGAATTGTGATTTTGTTCGGGTTCTATGCTAGCATCATATTACGTTGCAGGTTATCTGGTTTATTACGTTGCAGGTTATAGATGCAGTTCAAGTCAATGTTTTAAAAAATGACTTGGAACCGGAATAGTTCTGGTTACTGGTTTTCAGGTTGACGGTTTGACGGTTTGACCGTCTAGTCTACATGGACAGCCCATTCTGACAAAAAATAAAAAATATATATAATTAGAATAAAAAATGGCCAAAAACTATTGAACAGGGCGGTCAATGGATTGTTGACCGATTCAACGATTTTTTGTCAGGAATCGGGTTTAGGGTGAAATGGGACCAATTGCCTGAACGATTCCCGAGTTGAACAGTCCGACCATCCAGGTCAAGGGTGGTTCAAAAACCATGGTTCAAGTAGAAATTTTACAACACCTAGGCAACATTTATAGATACCAAGCGTGTTTTAGGAAGAGATGGACACCTGTGTTTTGGACAAACTACCTAGATTAGCTTTAAGTTGCAACTGTGCCTTTTGCGTTCAAAACACCAATATTGGCTTCCGTATTTTTACCAAACACAACTTGTGTGGGAATTAGAGGGAATGCTAGAAGTAGAAACCACATCCTGAACCTAATAGGCACCTAATATACATGCAATTATCATGCTTATTCATTATTGATTTTACATAATCCATGGAGCAAGAGACCGGAACTCCTCTTAGGCCCCTTTCGCTGTTTGGTAAGTTACTTATTCGGGTAAATGCACTTACCCAGGTAAGTATTTTCCAGGAAAGACTTACCCGGGTAAGTGCATTTACCCATGTTCTTTAATTTTCCATGCAAATATGACAATGACCATTTTAGCCATAAAAATCCATTATTACATGGGCATTTTTGTCCCATTCAAGTATTGACAACTTTCCCCCAAGGTGAGAAAGTTATTTACCCACCCAGGAGATACGTATCAAGTAAGTGATACCCAGGAAAATAAACTTTCCCTGACCCCCACATAAATATGAAAAAAGAACATGGGATTCTTGGTCAATGAGAATTTTGCCAACTTTCCCACTCTCAAAATCCAAAAAAAAAAACACCTCCTTAATAAAAAAAAAATGCAAAACATTCCATTACAATTGGTGTTCATACATCTCATGTGGTGAGAAGTGCAAACACAGACTGAAACTGATGTTGGGACAGTTTTGATTGAGCAAATCTTATTTGTAGAAGATCTTGTTTGCGTTGAGCTCAACCCAAACCAAATACGAGGCTGAGTAAGTAGCACTTCCCCTAAACTACGTGTGATCTTCCTTTATTTTTTTGGTGACAAAGGGTGATTGGGCTTTGCACTTAAAATAATAAGGGCCATAGCCTACGTCTAAGCTGGATTGGCTTGATACTAGGATTATTTTTTTACATATAAAATATTACAATTATACAATATTTTATATTTGAACTTGGGCCCATGTTGGGTCTGAAGTCTAAAAACAAAACCTAGCCAAGCCTGGAATTTAGAGGGTGAGCCAAGCTGAACTGATCACCCCTTAAGGTCAAAGCTCCATTAATGTCAAATTAGTTCTGATACCACAAAAAAACAACCACCGATCAGAAACTGCCAAGTGGTAGCATGCTAGGGGGCAAAGTTATTAATTAATCAAGCTCACCTACGAAAAGTTGACCTGACTTGGATAAGCTGACTTGACTTAGATGAGTTAACCTAATTTGGCCGAACTGACCTAACACCAACTCATAACATTCTTGATGAGGGGTGATTTGGCCATTCAGTGACATCGTGCCATGTGGCATCCCAAAACCGTTGCACGACACCCTGGCACCATGTAGGTGATGGCTTGCATTAGACAAAATGATGGAGACCTTCTCAGAACCATGCCAGATGCACCTCACACACCCTGAGAGCACTTTGCCACCACCTCCCCATGGTCAACTTGTAGACACCTCATCAGGATCGGGCTGGCCACCTTAGGATCAAGCTAGAGACCTCGGCGCGAAGGGCGACCTCTCGCTAAGGTCTCACGAACTTGACTAGGATCCAGGTAGCAACCTGCACAACATGGAGGCTGACCTACATCTCAGTTAGGGTCGGCCTATCTACACCTCATCCGCCTCGGGAGAGTGCATTGAGATCCAAGTAGCGACCTGCATGACGTAGTGGTCGACCTACGTCTCGGCTAGGGCCGACTAGTCTACACCACACGCACTTCGGGAGAGCGCACTGAGGTCTAAGTAGCGCATGACCGACCTGTCTACACCTTGTGCACTTTGGGAGAGCGCATTAAGGTCCAAGTAGCGACCTACATGATGTGGTGGTCGACCTACATCTCACCTAGGGTCGACATGTCTGCACCTCACGTGCTTTGGGAGAGCGCACTAAGGTCTAGGTAGCGACCTACATCTCACATGTCTGCACCTCAGCACCATGTAGGCAGCAACTTCAGAAGTACCTCGGGCACGCTACACCTACCCTACCGACATTGCCCCACCTTAGCAGGTTGACTTGCGGACGCCCCTAAAAGGGTCAAGTCGGCGTAAGAGGCAACTTGCTTCCAGTGACCTAGCTGTGACCCAGTTGACGACCTACACGATGTGGCAGGCGACCTCCTTCATGAATGGGTTATCATCTCCGACTCCTTCGGGATCACATCACCTCATCGAATGAAAATAACTCCCATCTCACCCGCTTCGGAGGTAACCGCATAAGTGCTATTGCCTTACGCAGAGTCTGCCTTTGAGCGTGAAACCACCTCCAAACCAGATGGGTTGGTGATCTTGGATGCACTACATGAAGCCCACAACAAGCTATGCCCATATAAAGGCATTCCATTCCTTAGAAAAGGTACACGCGATTTAGCATTCATAGCTCTCTCGCTTTCTAGCATTTAAACACTCTTTGTTGACTTAAGCATCGGAGTGCCCACCCTAGGTAAAGCAACCTGAGTACTTTGATATTGTTCTTTTGTAGCTTAACTAGGCGACCTCACCAGCCTGGTATCTGAGCTGTCCTCCAGCAGGGAGTACAAGATCATGCAACATCAATACACAAGCAACATGTGGCTAAGTAGGGGTGCCAACGGTATTCGAAAATCTGATTTCGAATTCGATGTTTGACATAATTGAATCGAATTCAAATAATTTGAATATCTCATTGGTCGAATTCGGATATGACCTTATTCGATTCGATAAATATCCGAATTCGATCAATTATTTAATTCTTATATATAATATATAATTTATATATATATATAATAATTAAGTTATATAAATAAATTATATATTTATATACTTTATATCAATAAAATATTTATTTTATATATTTATTAATTATCTAAAATAATTAATTAATCAAATTCGAATCGAATATTCGAATATTTAATTAGATTCGAATTCGGATATCAGATTTTCTAATCGGATTCGAATTCGGATATTGTCTGATCTGATTTGAATTTGATTCGTTTACACCCCTATGGCCAAGCTAATCAAAACATTGAACGAAATTAGGTGTCATGAAGAAAAGCAAATATTGAACGAAAACATGAAAAATACATTTTCTACAATAGATAGATTTCACACTATCCAAAAAAACGAATATTTTTTAAACGGTTCCGCATTGAACTGATAACATTTTTCAGACAAACAACAATAAAACTAATGGTATGTTTGGTTGTTGCGATGGGGAAGGGAAAATGGGAATATTCCCATAAGATTCCAGTTTTCCAGCGTTTGTTCGAAGGGATGGGAAGGGAAATGTGTGGGATGTGGGTTCCCAAAATAAATGAAATGGGGTCACATTGATTTGGTGTGACCCTAGTTCGAAAAGAAACTTTTGAGAAAATAGATCGGCCTCTCCTCCTACTCTCTTTCTAGACAACCCTCATCGTAAACCTGCGTTAACAACGATCTTCTCATCAATGCCATTATCATTGATCTCCAGACAAGGTACAACCACAAACATGACCACTGGCGACCTGCAAGTATTTTTTATATTATTTTTGTAGTCGTCAAGCTCCTCTTGTCGGCGAGAAGAGATGGCTGCTCTCTGGCCAGAATCCATTCTTTCTGGCTTATAACCTTGATTTTTTCTACAGATCTACACTTTTATCTTGTAGATCTAATGTCTTTTTTTTTTTGTGTTTTTCAACTTATAGGGTCCAAATCTCCTTGCTCACTCACGCAAAGGTAAGATATCCAAACTATTTTCAGATCCAAATTGATGAACGACTGTTATAGATCTATCGTAAGCTCTGTATTTTTTTTTCAAATTTGTGGTCATTTTTTTTTCAATATGGTACGTTTTGGGATGAGATGTGTATCGTTTTTGTGATTTTTTGGTTTGAGGTATGTATCATTTTTGTGGCTGTATCGTTCATACAGCCACTCATTTGTGTTCGTTTTTCTCCTTTTTTTTGAATAGTTCAACACATTATTGGGATGAATACCATCATGGTTTGCTCTGAATTTTTGGATGAATATAAAACTTTCGTTTTGCTAATTTTGGCATGAATACAAACCAGTTTCTTGTGCTGATTTTAGCATGAATACAATGTCAAGCAATTGAAAACATCACATTGCAAAACTGACCGATTTTCTCATTAAACAAACGCAAAAAACTGGTTATTTAGCATATCGTTTCTAAGGAAAAAAAATTCTCTTCCCCTCCCAATCTTTCTCATCCCATCCATGCCTCATCCTTTCTTGGCAACCAAATGTACCATAATCGTTATCAACGACGTTATTCATATTACCGGCCCAACTCTAAGAAAAAGTAAAATCCCAATTTAATGAATTCAGATCTATGCCCCACAATGTCCCACAACACATCCCGGCCATGTATTGAAAACACCTTCCGATGATGACATCATCAATTTTAATATTATCATCAGAAAATATTCTCAATACACGTGCTGTGGGACATTGTGGGGCGCCCCCTTCTGAGGCGCAGATGTGAACTCCAATTTAATCACCTAAAAAATCAAGTTGGGCCATGTTGGGCCATGGGGATTTCGGTTTGACCCACACAAACTTATAATTAAACCCGGCGCAGAAAATCAGTCCGAGACCAGGGTTTTCCCTGGGGTGGGGTGATAATTGATAAACACATCCTGGTCAAGGCGACTACCGAATACCGAGTACGGAAGGGCCCAGAAGAATTTGGTCACCGCACACACTGAAGTTTAGGCGATTCGTTTGATGGAACAACCCGATTAGTCAATATCAAGTACCGAGTAAATGAGTAATTATAGATTTATAGGCATTAGCTAACTAAGTAACTAACCTTGTTTGTTTTGCTTGCATGCCGAGTCACTAACTAAATAGTAATTACCACATTTGAAAATGGCTAAACAAACAACCTATAATCAGACTCCGTGAACCGTACGATTGGCTTACGTCACGCGCCCTAGCCTGAACAGCACCGGTTTTGAGAGAGAGAGATCCACGCCTCCAAGGTGTTGGAAAATCGAGATTTTCTTTTTTATTTACTTTCCCCAAGGCCAATCACGAACCATTGGATTGTTCTCAAAACTTGAAAAAGGGCAGTAAGCGGTGAAAAATGAAAAATCCACATTCGTCTTTTTTCTACTTCTGTGCCTTCTTCGTTTTTTTACCTCTTTACCTCCGTTACTACGACGCGACTTCTGACTGATCCGAATCCGATAATGATTCGTCGGATTTTCATAAGTAGATTCAAATTCGAATATAATTATATTTATAAAATAAAATATTATATTATATGATTTATATAATATAATAATATATTAAAATATATAATATATAATTAATGGATCGGATCGGATCAAAACAGATTGGATCGGTCAATATCCGAATTTGATCTGTTAAATTAATGGACCGGCTTTTTTGCTCCGATCCAATTTATTAAGATCAGGAGAAATATTCAAATCCGCCTCTTAACGAACCGGCATCGGGTTCGGATTGGATCTGATCTGATCCGACTTATTTGCAGCCCTACTTAACTTTTCCAAGTGCTTCTCTAATACTAATCAGTAGTCAACTACCTTGTTTAGCCGATCCACTTGCTTACGTGGACATTGGCCATGCCACCGATGGTTACGTGAATAAGGTCAACCACCCCAACCAACCATATCACATTTCAGCAATTTTAGCTTTTTTTATAATTAATTATATGTAAGAAAAGAACAAAAATTAATCACGAATCACGAGGAGGGTAGACGACTGAGGTGGACCATGGAGCTAGACTTGTGTGTAACACCAAGTCTAAACAGGAATTAAGCCCATACGTGCATTAATTTAAACAAATAAAAAATAAAAACGCACAATGGATACGATATTATAAATACATTGTAGCCCAATGCAGAATTGGTTTGGCATCAATCCGTGGTAAGATTTATCCTTGAAATTAAAAAATTTTGAATTGGACTGATCAGTCATATGACTCCTATCTCTCTCTTAAGTCTTAACGGTATGATGTAAATACGAGATTATAACCCTATGTATGTGTGTATGTGTGTCAGCCAGTCGACAGAAAAGGTGTCGTCCGAGCTGGCTCATTTGATGGGTTACCCACTGTTTTCCTTCACAGCACCAAGCATTATCATCTTCCAATCATTGTAAATGGTAGCCCGGCTAATCATACACGTTGACGGCTAGTGAACGGCTCGGATCATTTGATTATCCACAATGAACGGAAGTATTCTGGACCCACCCAGGAGTACTGAAATTGTCCATACGTAACACCGTAGAAAACCCAATATTTCCGTCCTTCTCCATTCTCCAACCGTGTCAGTGGGGACCAAAGGTCAAAAGTGTCATTTCATTGTTTTCTCCCGGCATCAATTAAAAAATGGGTAAGATTGCTAAAACCTTCTTATTTTGCTGAAACATCTCTTACTATGTGCGTGTTTGGTTCGTTTAAGTTTATTCGTTTATTGACGGTGACACATAGGCACCACTTCAACATTGTCTCTCTCTTTCTATGCATCAAAAATGAAAAAAATTAACTTTGGTTTTTGTAAAAAGTTAAATTATTTTCAAAACTGAGAAAATCAATAACGAATGTGTTTATTAACATTTAAGTGTCACTAGGCACCATTAAGCACCACATCATCAAAATAATGAATAAATGCTTACCCGTTGGGGGGGAAACACTAAAATGAAGCTTCCTTCAATGGTAGATGTGCACATAAATCAATACTCGCTTTCACAAGTCTTTATGCATAGGGATCCATATAATAAGGGAAACACTGAAGTGGCACCTCTGTGCTAGCATTTAGTGAATAAACAACCACATTTCCAAACGTCACCTTAAATTTTCTAATACAGTTGCAAGCAGACCCTTCATGTTAGAATCCACTAGCAAGAGATATGAAAATGAGTTGGGATCACCTGCAAACAAAACAAGTTCCAACACCCTACCAACTTGATCCCACATCCTATGTCTCCCTATAAAACTGGAGTGGGCCCACCAAAATGTTTATTTTTCAAAATTTCTCTTTATATCAATCTTATTTCTTAAATCTTGTCAATCTTTTTTCCAAAATTGATTTATTTTTTATTTTTCTTTCATATGAATCACTAAAAGGTAGAGCTAACTTTTTTTTGGTTGTTCATAAAGTTTGTATTGTTTTCTCTGTATAAATTAGCCTCATAGGTATTTTGGACATTTTTTGTGCTTATTATTAGAATATTTTAACAAGAGAGTATATATTTGCAAATGCTTCAAAAAATTCAAAGGAGTTTGATTGCATTTACCAAACCTCGGGGGAGGTTTCAGCAATAATCAGCAACTTAAAGCTGGTTTTAGAAATTTACCCATTAAAAGAATAACAAATAACGTTCGTCTTCGTCGTTTCTCTACGTAAATCGACCATCCTCTCCTTCCCATTTAGTATCCGACACGGGTCCCTTATCTGCATGCGTTATAGAGTGGTCTTTGTGTTACTGTCCACGTGAGTAATAGTGGTCATTCGTGTCATGTGACGTGGCAATGGCCCTCTTGTTACGGTTCAGCACAGGTTTAGCCTTGCCTACGCTTGGCAGGCTTACGTTAGGGACATGCCCGTCATTTTCGCCTGTAAGATTTTTGGGAGAACTGATGTCATCTTCAGGCAGACCACCAAAAGCTTAACGTACTCTTTGAGGAGGGGTGGTCGATCTCCTTGGGTGCCTAACCTTGGCACTCCTAGACCTTCAT
>NW_010729120.1:3726760-3754857 GCF_000365185.1 Nelumbo nucifera | reverse complement strand
TGCGGGCCTGGCTCAAGCATGTCCCTTCACTTCGCCAGCCCCTTGCCCAAGCTGATTGAGCTATCCTGTTGCCCTTAGCGCACGAGTGTGTTCCGGCCCAAGCGGTTGCCTATCATCATGGCACACAGGTGCCTGTCATCATCGGCATACCGGAGACCCTTCACAATGGTGCCAAGTCACCTCATCGGCGCATGGTCACCTTCCATGATGGTTGTCCCCCTTTAGCACGTAAGTGGCACCTCCCATGGACCGGTCTAAGCCAGGAGAGTGCCCCGGCCATTGGACTTAAGGTCATGATCCAGTGCTACTGACTTTGGTGGAACCATCCCATCAGGCAACTCCTAGCCTCTAAGCGCATAAAGGCTGGTCCTGTACTACCTTGGCCAAGACTTCGCACGGGTTTCTTCCGCTTAGAACTACCCGTGACACTCTGGTATTGGGCTGTCGAAATTAAAGGATCGTGTCGGGTGGGTTAGGACTTAGGACTCTTCTTACGGTTACGGAAATACAAACTTGGAAACAGCGTCTTTTTTGCTTTTGTGGGCATCACAGAAGAAGTGAGAGAGAGTAGCCGACTAGGGAGGGAGAAAAGAGTGTGCTGCCGTGTTGGTTGGTAGTAAATCCGGGCCGAGCGTGCTTTTCTCTCTGCTGCTGCCGCTTTTCCTTTTTTTCATTGTCTCTCTCTTACTACCAAAAACGGCTCTGCAATTCTCAGATCATGCGGACTATCTTCCCCGACCAGATTTGTTCGCCGGAGAACTGAAATGTACGGCTAAGATTAATGCTCTTCGGTGAACTTTAGGGGGGAAATATTACTTTTATCTTTGTTCGTCAATGGGGAGTGTTTCGGAATCCGAAGATGGTTTTGATCAGCAGAGCGAGCGGTTCGGGAGCTACAGCTTGAGTGCTGACGTCAGTGAGTCGGAGAGCTCCAGTAGTTTTTCTTGCCGGCGTTACGATGCTGAGGGTGCTTCTAGCTCTCTGTCGTCTTCACCGCTTCCTGCTCGCCTATTGGCCGGGAATTCCCCCTTTCCGGCGCCGCATCTGATGCTACCTGTCATTGGGGGGAGAGATGTGGTGGTTTGGGAGGAGAAGCCGGAGAAGCGGGAGGCAGATTTGTCTGGTTAGTATTTAGTTCACTTATTTTCCCCGTCAATTTTGCCTTTAATTTGTCGGATTTTCCCCATTTCTACGGGGAATAATTTTGGGGGTGATCTAACATGAATAGCGATTGACGATGTTTTTACTTATTTGTGGCTTTACTGCCTAATTGTGATCCCTTTCTCTCCTGCAACGCAACTCTCCCCATTGTCTGTCGCGTATTACCATTGTTGACTTGGTGCTTAACTTTTTGCATTTTGTACTTTTTTTCTCGTGCTGTTGCAGAAGTTGAGATGATGAAGGAGCGGTTCGCTAAGCTTCTTCTTGGAGAAGACATGTCTGGTGGGGGGAAGGGAGTTTGTACTGCTCTGGCCATCTCGAATGCCATAACAAATCTCTCTGGTTAGTTCGTCTTTCTGTGGTTCTTTTCTCGGGTTATCCTGAATTTTCCTTAAAATTTCCATTTATCTAATTATTTATTTAAATTGGGGTTAAAAATTACAGCTTCCGTTTTCGGAGAGCTTTGGAGGTTGGAGCCATTGGCGCCGCTGAAGAAGGCAATGTGGTGCAGAGAGATGGAATGGCTCTTATGTGTGAGTGACTCCATCGTCGAACTCGTTCCCTCATTGCAAGAGTTCCCAGGAGGTGGGACCTTCGAGGTCATGGTGACTCGGCCACGCTCGGATCTATACATAAACCTCCCAGCCCTCAAGAAGCTCGATGCTATGCTGCTGAGCATACTTGATGGATTCCGGGATACTGAGTTTTGGTACGTCGATCGTGGCATTGTTCTAGCTGATGCTGATGATGGCGATGCTTATCCAACATCCTCCTCTTTCGGGAGGCCTTCTATTAGGCAGGAAGACAAGTGGTGGCTCCCGTGCCCCAGAGTCCCACCTAATGGTTTATCGGAAGACGCAAGAAAGAGATTGCAGCAATGTAGGGACTGCACGAATCAGATCCTTAAGGCAGCCATGGCAATCAATAGCAGTGTTCTTGCAGAGATGGAGATTCCAAAAGCATATTTGGAGAGCTTACCAAAGGTAGAATCGGTTTCAGCTAATGAAAATGACTGTAATTTTGTTTAACTCATTCCAATTTGATGAGGGCATATAGGAATTCATATGAGAAAATCTAATATATTTCCTTGGCTCCGACAGTGGCTTGTTTTCTGGTTGATGACACTTTAGCCTACCTTTTGGTGTATATGGTATTTATGTTGTTTACCGTTTGTAGAATTCAGCACCTTTTAGTTCCAAGAAAAAGGTGTTGTATCTTTAGCTCAGGGGAGCAAAAGTGGTGCTTTATTTCTATCAAACTAAAGCAACCATTTATAGTTATGTGGTAGCTCTATTAAAATTGGAGATGGTTCTGATAGGGGTTATCGCTTCTGATCCTGATCTTGGATATTTTCTCTCAAGATTTTTGTTAGAGACATTGTAAATGTTTTTCCTAATCTAGGCATCTAGAGAACTGTTGAAACTAGTAGCCAATCTCATTGAGTTGGTAAAGAATTGTTTAACTGCTAGGTTTGTATTTTGGTTTCTGCTAATCCCATCATAGGGAATGAAGAAAAAAGCATATAAGTGTGTTTGTCTTTCCATGGCTGCTAGTCTGCTACTTTTACATGGTTAAAATGGAGATTCAATATGGCTATTCAAAGAGCATAAATGGTACCAGGAAATAAATAATTGTGTAGAATACAGATTATAATTTCCAGAAATTATCTTCTGTTTACCCTTCAGCAAAGACATTTGGTTGTGCAACCTGCCTTGACTGCTGTTTGACAAAGACAATTGCACTAATGGATTTCTTCATGACAATCAAGAAGTGGCATAATTTGCCAAATGGTTTTAAATTCACAAATCCAAATGATTTGGAGAAATTTGTTTGTTGGGGCATTCAGTTCCTGGTGAAGAATGTGCTGCAGACTGCAGTAGCTAGAAATATTTCATTCAAATTGAACCATGCACCATCAAGAATGTAGAATATGAATTTGTTAAAATTTGTGAGGGGCATTTCATACTTTTGCATGTTTATTGGAAAGGTAGGATAGGACTTTAGGTATTAACTTCTGATATTTGATGAAGATGAAGGTGTTTATCTTTTCTGTTTGGTAAGCTGTCCTCACTTTTTTTAACATGTGAAGAAAGAATAATATATATATGTATAACACAATTGGCATAATCAGTAGCCAGAAAAGAAATATACCGGACAATGTGATCAGTATGATGATAGCTCTGAAAACATAGCTCCCTCTTGTGGCTACAATTGTTTGTAGTCTATAGATGCATATTTTCAATTTGTTCTCTGCACCATATGTATGACTGGTAGTGTACTATCTTTTGGGATTATCTTTTATTTATTTGTAATTATTACTAAGATCTGGAATGACCAAGGTCTTTTTAAGTCATACTTTTTTTTTTTATATGAATTGCCCATGTAAAATTGACCAACAATGATTATCTAGTTGAATTAGTGCTTAGTAAAAGGGAATGCACTGAAGGCAGCTGTCTTTGGGATCCAAAAAGCATGAGAAATAGGGATAAGGAAGCTAGTAGTTGAAGGAAATTCAAAAGTGATCATAAGTTGGCTGAAAGACAATGATAAGGCTCTGTGGTACTTCAGAAATGAGATTAAAAAGTTTCAAAGGTTTTCAAAAGATATGTTGATGTTGTTACAGTGGGTTCCTAGATCAGCAAACAGCTTAGCTGATCACTTTGCTAAGCAAGGGGTCAATAGAGGGAATTGCTTTTGGGCTTAGTTGTAACTGTTAGAAAAGGCTTCTGTGGTTGTTCTAAGATCATTGGGTAGCCGGGGCTACTAATTATATTGTATATTTCTCTGCTGATTTAATGAAAGTCTTATTTCTGTTGCTGATAAAAAAAAAGGGTTGCAGTTTTGACTTTTGAGTTGCCTTGCTAGTTGCTACTTGATATGGACCAATCAAAGTCAAAATTTGAGATTTTAGATCTTAATAATGAACTTCAAGAGTTGGGATGATCTAATGGAATTGCCGTGTGGCTTCATTTAATAAAATCCATCTGATGCCTTAAATATTAATGAAAGCAACAACTGGGTCAGTGGTCCAAGATCCATAAGGCTAACTTTTTGTAAAGCCATATCCAGACGAACTTCAGCTTCAACAGCAGGAGGAGAGGTGTTATAAGATGTCCATCTGTTTGCAGAAGTTCTATATGGTTTGGTGGACCTGGAGACTCGGGTGATCATAGGATGTTCATAGGTTGGCCAGTATCTATGTGTTATCTGCACTCTTTAAAAGATGTCTTAGGAAATCTAGCTTTTGACTGTTAAAGATACTCTTTCACCTGCAACCCATCTAACATTGCTGTTGATTTTGTTACTATCCCTTTTGAGTTTATATAACAGTGACATGTTTTAGGTTAAGACTTAATTGTGCTTAGATGATATGATTTCACTCTCCATAAGAGTCCACGAAGATTTATTACTGAAAAAAAGAAAAAATAATGCCTATTGAATGATTTGCAGCATTCTGAAGGTACCAGGGGTGTTACAAGATAATATCCACATATTACATGAATACAATGCACATTATAATAGTTTCTAATATTGAATTAAATTTGAGCTTGGTTTATTTGTTTGGCATGGGTGTTCATGTAAAGTTCAAAAATGTTTTTCCTGCTCCTTAACTTTTGTCAAATCTCAACCCCTTTTAGATATATAACTTACAGGGGTGTTACAAGATAATATCCACATATTACATGAATACAATGCACATTATAATAGTTTAGTATTGAATTAAATTTGAGCTTGGTTTATTTGTTTGGCATGGGTGTTCATGTAAAGTTCAAAAATGTTTTTCCTGCTCCTTAACTTTTGTCAAATCTCAACCCCTTTTAGATATATAACTTGTTCTTTCTGTGGGCACCTGGAAATTGTTAAACTTTAATATGGAAGGACAATATTGCCGTCCAGTGCAATGGCAACCAAGTAGAAGATTCTGATAGGTGAATTTGGCAAACTTAACCACTATGTTATTTATTTGGTATTGCAATAATCAGATCAGTAGGAGTCATTGCTTGGTGTAGTGGTAAAACCTTGGGCTAACAAGCAGGAGAATGCAGCTGGGACTAACATTGGGTAAAGACCTTTAATAGTTGGGTCGGTCTGTCAGTACATGTTTGTAGGGAGTCTAGGGACACAGGCGGGGACAGAGAAGGGTGCATGTGAGGTCCACTGGTCATACCACAAAGCGCCTGCAGTCCTGCGGGTTTGATCCTAAACCTCTTTTGGAGTGACACCATGTGACCATCTCAACTACTGGGTCATTGGCAACTTAACCATTATGTTGCCCATAATTATAAGCGAAGAAGAATCAAGTTCCGAAACATGTCATTTCATATAATCACGTTGTTCCTGAAGCCAGTTCATCATCCATTTTTGCAGAACGGAAAAGCTTGTTTAGGTGATATTATCTACCGCTACATAACTGCAGATCAATTCTCTCCAGAATGTCTTCTTGATTGCTTAGACCTATCATCAGAGCATCACACTCTTGAGGTAGCAAATAGAATTGAAGCTGCTGTGCATGTTTGGAGGCAGAAGGACCATAAAAAGCATTCAAACCATACAAAATCTGGGCGATCATCTTGGGGCGGCAAAGTCAAGGGGCTTGTTGGGGATGGAGAAAAGAGCCAACTTCTAGCAGAACGAGCAGAAACTCTCTTACAAAGCCTAAGGCTACGGTATCCTGGTCTTCCACAGACTGTTCTGGACATGAACAAGATCCAATACAATAAGGTTTTTCTCATTTTCTTTGGTCTCTACTGCAATCAATTACAGTATTCATGTTGGGCTGAGTTTCGGTTTGCTTTGGCTCTATGCTACATGGAGCACAATAGTGGTAGTGCTTTTGCATGCTTTATTTTGCCATCTTTTGAGTATTGCAATTTTGTTGCTAACTTGAAGCAAACCTATCTTTATATTAAGGATTTGGGTCCAACCGCAGCTTTATTGTTTAAAAAAGATAATAAATGCAGCACCTCTTCTGACTAAATTTTGTAGCCTTTTCTTTAGGATACTGAATTTTTTTGCAACTCATCAAAGCAGCTAGCCAGCCATATTGCCAAATTCAGCCTCTTCCTTGATCAAGAGTTATTTATTTTTATTTTGTTTCCTTTAATTGATACCTGAATGCAAGTATTCCATAGTGCTCCATGGCATTTAAATTATTCATGTAGAATAATGTATGGGTTTGAGTTGTCACTGAACACCATAAAGCAGGTGAATCTAGAGCATCGTAATTTGCAAAAGAAGAACCAATGTGGTGGCCATTTTGACAGATTAGCCAACTGGCTGGCTGGTCCAGGTTGATGAGTTGGATATGGATTAGACAACTAGACTACCAACAACTAGCTTACAACTTCCACCACAGAGCATATTATGACTATGCTTTTGGTATATGTGCACTGTTGAATTTAGAGGACCTTAATATTTGCTTATCATCTTGACCTGGATTAGAATTGCCACGAGTCTATGACATGTTTCTTAATTCTTTTCATAAGAAGAAAGATGGTGGAGTAATGTATTTTGTGCTGTAGGATGTGGGGCAGTCGATCCTTGAGAGCTATTCAAGGGTGATGGAGAGCTTAGCCTTCAACATAATGGCGAGGATTGATGATCTTCTCTATGTGGATGATGCGATCAAGCGGTGTGCTGCAGCAGACTCTCTGTCTTTGTTTGGCCGGGGAGGGAAAGGAAGTCTTCCCATACAAAAGAAGATTTCACCCAGCCCTTTCACAATCCATCAGTCCCCTTACGCCTCTCCATTTGCAACACCAACCTTCTGCGCTTCAACTCCGGTGGTTGGAAGTCCTGGAAGGACAAATTCCTCTATAATAAGCAAAAACAGTAATAAGGGCTTGCAGGATGTGAAGGATGATAAACTGAATGCAGAAGACATGGAGAGAGTGTGGTCTTACGCTGGAAATCTGAGCCTGAGTGGCAGAAAAGATTCTGGAGATGCTCCAGAGCGGGATTGACTTGCAATGAACCATTAATGCTACTAAAAGTAATAGAAAGATTTTTTTTTCTCCTTCTGATCATATTAATTGAGAATGGTATTTAATGTGTTGTCTCATATCTTGTATATTCTTTAGAAATAGAAATTATATATTTCATAGTTTTGATCTTTATTTCTCATCAAATGTACCTAATAAGCAATGATGGCTCTGAGTTCTTGGCAGAAGTAATTTTCTTTTTCTCTCATTTTAAGATGACATAGTAGGTCCAGTCCGTTTGGCGGCAAGTTAATTATTTGAATAAAACTTATCCCAGGAAAGTTTTGTTTCCATGAAAATTGCACTTCACTATTAATAGGTTTAGTTTGGGAAGAGTATAAATACAAATATATAGAGTGCAAAACCTTGTATTTTGTATTATTTTAGATATATTATCTCAAATTTATCCCAAACCAACATGGCCAGGTTTAGCTCGCTTTGAAGGGCGAAATAATTGAATACAACTATGGTCTATGGTATTGAATTGTCGTTACAATTTACAAGTACTTGGACCACCAAAGGACACCTTAATCTAAAATCCTCTTAGATTAGCATTGTACTTGATGATTGACCATTTAAAATTAAACCAATTCTGAACCTAAAATGAAGGTTATAGTTTTATTTATTTATTTATTTTTTGTCATAAGGGGAATGAAATATATATTTATATAGTGAAAGATACATGAGGGGATTGTCTCGAGTTGTAACAAATTCACGTTAGTCCTTTACAAGATAAGTAAGCTAAAGTATGTGCTGCCTGGTTCTGTTGCTTTACTATATGTTTAAAATATATATAATTAAAAGAGTTAAGGAGTCGTCTCAAATGGCTTCTATGTATCTGTTCAATCCAATGAGCAACTCGATTAGTTCTAGCAAAATCAACTAAAGCTGCATTGTCTGTATATACCAAAAGACAAGTAATGTCATGAGAGAGAGTTGTTTGTAGTCCACTTAGCATGGCTTGGATTCCAGCATCATAGCTTGAGAGCGTCCATGAAGGCCCTTCTGCAATGGTGTAACCTTTTGTGTCATGTTGGATGATGAAGCCTCGTCCTGCAGCACCTGAAGCTGGATCATAAGAGCCATCAGTAAATGAACACGACAAATGACTAGAAGATGGTAGTTGATGGAGTGATGGCCTACCCTCATTTGTCGGATGCTCCCATTGGAGGGTTATTGCTAAGTTGACCACTTGTATGGGATCTGGATCAATATTTTCCAAAATTTTCTTATTCCTTGCATCCCATATATGATAGCTGATCAAAGCAAATTTTCCTAGGTTTCTTAATGCTTGTTGCTTACTCAATATTGAACGCATCCCAGTAAGCCAATTAATAATGATGGTGTGAATCGGGTCCTACCAATGGTAGAGGGGTTTATGCCAATTTGAGCACCGAACCAAACGGCTTGTGCGAATGGACATTGAAAGAGAAGGCGATGAAGTGTATCTTCTTGAACCTTGCAAAAAATGCAAAGTCGGTCTTGTTCATTTAACCAGGACAAACACTTTTGTTTTGTGAGCAGACTTTCCAAAGAAAGATTTGGAAACTGTATGGTACTTTTAATTGCCACAATAATTTCCAATTGAAATATGTGGAGGATACTGAAGCCCCTAAAGTTGAGAAAAGTTGATATGCTAAGTTGACTGAATAGGTGCCTGATGTATTGTGCTTCCAAACTAGTAGGTCACTGGTTTGGCTAGTCTCCAGTGTCACTTCTAGTATATGTTGAATAGCGGAGGCATGAAAACATTCTTGAAGCTGTGGGAGATTCCAAGATCCATCAAAATTTATTAGCTCTGAGACTTTCAGTTCAGGCTGCTGCAATTGAGATGTTAAGGTTGGCGATGGAACTTGTCCTGGTAGTGTAGGAATCTAAGGGTCATGGTAGGCAAATATTGTCGTACCATCCTTGATAGACCACAGTAAATTGGGTCTTAGCATAAGCGCCATCCTCCGGGCTTGTTGCCACCATTGTGAACTGTATTTGTCTTTTTTTGCAGAAAATAGAGGTATTGGGAAAATACCTGGACTTGATCCGCTTGCTCCATAATCCCTGGCAGTTCGTTAGCAACCTCCAAATATGCTTACTGAACATTGCTTGATTCATAATGTCAAAAGATCTGAAGCCCAAACCTCCGTGTTTCTTTGGTAAACATACCTTCCTCCAAGCAATGGTATGATGGGGATTTTTGTTGCTATCCCCCCACCAGAAGTTTCTTACCATTTTTTCAAGGGACGAGGTGGTTGTCTTTGGTAAAATGGATGTTGACATGGAGTTTACGGGTATTGCTTGCAGAACTGATTTGACTAGTGTGGTGACAATAACTTGGAACTCCAAATACCAATTTTTTACTACACCCTTTCAATGACCTCCTTATGAAAGCTACAGAGATGGATATTTGTGCCAATTTGAATGCCAAGATATTTAGATCCAAGCAGAGATTTTTTTAGATGGAGCATATGAGAGAAGAATTTCCTGCGGTGTCGAGGTACATTCCTATTGAAAAAAAAGGCTGGACTTAAGAGTAATTTATTTTTCATTCTAAAGAAGATGATACAATCATCTGCAAATAGAAAGTGTATAGTAGGGGAATTATTTCGACTAATTCTCACTCCTTCTAATTGCCCGGCTGTAGAGGCTTGGCAATAGCAAATTCCAATCCTCATGAGTCATGGGTTATCTGGTTGTCTATGATGTCACTTGTCGGTGAGCAAATACCCTTCTTAACATTGCGTTGAAAACAAAGCTAAAAGTAGGTCTTTAGATTTGGCTGACAATAAGGCAAACCAAAAGGGGAAATAAAGACAGCATATGAAAGATTGAAAAGTAATTTGCCTTATTTTTAGGTAAATTATAAAGACCCCCCTGTATTACGGGGTCAGTGACAAAGACCCCCCCTGAATTTTAGCTATTAGATAAAGATCCCCTCCGTTAATCCATCAGTTAACTTCAAAAAAGATTCTTATTCGACTGTTTCAGGTTTTTCTAGTACCCAAACTATCCTTTTCTAGTTTATTTTTATCATTTTCTTTAATTTATGAAATTATCTTACTTTGTTTTTTACACTTTGTGCTGTTCATTGTCTTTTCCAATGGAGAAGATTCATTTATAAAAAGAGAGAGAAGAGATCAACAACATGAAGCCAGAAAATCAGAGTATGTTGCTTTCCTAGTTGCATTGTTGAAGTAACATATCTCCATTTGGGTCATTTAGGTTTTAAGAAAAAATGGCAAGAAAGTTTAGTGGGGTATTTTGATAATTTAACACCTTATATGATTTAACAGTTAAGGGGGTATTCGTCACAATGTAAAAGTTCAGGGCGTCATTGTTACAAATTGAAATACAAGGAGGTCTTTGTCACAGACCCCTTTATATCAAGGGGGTCTTTGTAATTTACCCTATTTTTAAACCTCGTCAGAGAGAAAGTAGAGGAAAACAGGAAGGCAAGGGAAAGCATGAATAATCCAAAATATATCTTATTTTTACTTTTATTTGAATTTATCTTAGCAAGTTAGCAGACAAATAGTGTAAGAGGTTGTCTTCTAGGTAGAGAATATTTTTACTTCGCATTACAGTGTGTCAAGGTTCATTGCCCCCTCCCCTCTCTCTCTCAACCAATTTTATGAGTCTGGTCAGTTGTATATTGAACATCTTGAAGAGGATATTCCCAATGCATGGCTGCAATGGCTGTTGGGACCGGTTATTAGGACCTTATGTTGGGACTAAATCCGAACTCCAATTTTATACCTCTAATTATTGGTTTGGAACTGGGTTTTACCTTGACTTGGGCCAGGGTACTAATTGGCTCGGTGTCTTGTTACTTTCATCATGATTTTTGGGTTCACGTACTAAAATATCTCATAAACGATATGGCTCTGGCCCAGTTACTATTTATCCACAAATGGAGTTATGGACTTGTGAACAATCAACGGTGATCCCTATGTTGTCAATCAAGCATTAAAACAAGATTGTCATTACACAATATAGCAAAGAATGGTGAATGGTTTATGTTTTTGACCATGACAACAAGATAGTCTAAATGTCCATTACACTAAGGGGGTGTTCTTTTTAGATTTTGAGAGGGGGAAAAGTTAATCAATGGGATTTTGGTTTCCATTGACCAAGAATCTCATGTAGAATCCCATGTTCTTTTTTTAGATTTATGTGGGAACTAGGGACGTTGGAGACCCTTTCGCCCCCCNCAACGATTAATTTCAACTTTTGGGGTTTTTTTTATAGAAATACCCCCTAACATATATAGACTACTATAGGGGGGCAATTTATGTATTTTGAATTTGGAGGGAGATAAAATGACAATAATGCCCCCCCAACAACTATATAACAACTAATTTAGAGGGTATTTAGGTAATGTGATAAGTGATTTTATAATGGAAAAAACTATCCAACCCTTGCCACCATGGCACATGATCTACTAACCCCTCCAATTTTGCATAAATGATGAAAGTCTGAAAATGTTCATCTGCCTTAAAGATTAGTTGGATGATGAGATAAAGATGCAGGGAGAAAGTAGAACTTGAAGAAAAATGATGAAGTCAATTTTTTTTTTGTATACTCAATATTTCAATTATTGTAATTTTTTTCAAATTTTAAAATTATTATAAATTTTTTCAACTTTATTTAAATTAGTTATTATTTTTTCAACAATGTAATTCTTTATTTTCAATTTATAACTGTATTATATTTTTTATATTTCATTCTGTTCTTCATACTTCATTCATCCATTGACCATTGTATTGTTCAAATTCAAGAAATAAAATTCTATTTTTTCCAATTTATTGTCTATTTTGTTAAATATTCAAGTATTTTTTATTTTTTTGTTAAATTTTTTAAAATTTTCAAAATATTCCCAAAATTTAAAGGAATTAAGTGAAATATTTTAGTTTTAATGTTCTTAACAAAATAAATAAAAAAAAATCAAAATATCAAAAAATTCAAATAACAATTTGACAGAATTCGGCCCAGACCCCCAACACGCCGTAGCCCATCCATGTTTTTTCCGCTAAGTGAAGACAAACCAAATCTGCTACTCCCATGCCTGAGTATCTCTTGCCATATAACTGACGTGTTCACATGATTGGTTGCGTAGCAAGGGTTAACACAACCAAGCGAGCAGCTAGCATGACCGAGCTCGTCAGATTCATCTCTTTTATGGCCAAAGGACGTAAGTTGCCAGCAACATAAAATCTGGACTCATCTAAAAGCCACAACCACCATCTTCGCAGTGAGTTCCTTCGGCATTGGTCCTGAGTTTTTAAATGAGCTGTAAATTAAAATCATGTCCCCACTTCCCACATCCTGCTTTCATTCTTTCCCAGACCGTCCATACGAATGCAATTAAACTTATAATTTCGACCCAGTTCTCTGGTGGAATTCTGGTTCTGTAGACCCCAAATGTCACCCTTCAATACTACAACAAATATGAAAGAATATTAGACTTTATTCAGCAAAATATGCCTTTTTAAATTTTTTTTGGGAGGGGTTTTTCCTAAGGCAGTATTTGGCATGCTTTGAAAATCGGGAATGCATAGTCTGAGAAAACATCGAATTCACTTTTTCAGAAATTTATACCCATTGCTATCAACAGTACAATGGCATGAAACCAATGAGAGATTAGAATAATGTAGATTAATGCTAAAAATGGTTAGTACCAAACAAAACTAGTGCCGTTTCCTCAGAAAATATCTAATGTGTCAGTATTGATGACAAACAAAAAAATGAACCCTTTTCTCAAAAAATGGTGCTACAGACCCTCGTACATACAGCACCCCTTCTTAAGAAAATGGCTCTGAAGCAACGACATAGATGTCAAACACCAGCTAAGAGGATAACATTCTCTTGATTTCAGAATAAAATGTTTTTTCTTTCATTGCAATATTATATGATAATTTGAAAATAAAAGGAAATAGGATGTGCAAAACCAAGAAAAGAGGATTAACGACTGCTATTCTGCTAATATTAAACAGCGACGATTCATTTCTCCCCATGTTCATATGTTTATTCTACGTAGACAGATTTTTCTATGGAGAAGCATGCAGAATTCTGAATTCCAGGCCCCCTTCCCTATAAACCACCAAATCCTGCTCGTGAATTTTAGATCAATTCAGTCAGGATGCATTCCCCTTGTACCATGGGGCTATAAAATTTTGATCTAGGCTGATTAGTCATTCTCCCATTTTTCTAAGAGGTTGTTTTTTCTTTGGATTTAAAGTTGGTCAATGGGATTTTGGTTCTCATTGAGCAAGAATGTTATGTTCATTTTTCAAATTTAAGTGAGAACCAGGAAAGTTTGTTTTCTTGGGTTTCACTTACCCAGAGAAGTGATATCCATCTTCTAGGTGGGTAAAGAACTTTCCCACCTAGGGAGAAATTGATAGCACTTGAATGGGATAAAAATACCTTTTTTAATAATGATTTTTTATGGATAAAATGATCATTTTTTTATTTATCTAAGAAACAAAAAAAATAGGTAAGGCAAGTGTTTCCCAATAAAAAATTACCTAAATTACATTTACCCACATAAATAAATTACCAAAAAGCAGGCGGGGCCTAAGTATCATTTATTGGGATAATCAATACTTTCCTGAAAGGTGGACAGATTGCTTACCCTTGGGCCCATAATGGTGTCCTCCACGTCTCCCTTAACCTGGGTAAACTCAGGTACCAAGGAACGTGTAAACAAACGGGGCATTAAAGCTATTGAGGTTTGTTGCTTTGGTATTCTCTCCGGTTCGGTTCCGGAGACAATCGGCTCCTCAAACTGATAATTCACAGTCAAACTCAAACCTATTCGAAGAATTCTGAACGAACAGTACAACATGCAATGATTGATATCTCACAGCCTCGATTAATCACAGGCTCAGAGGAGTCAGAGCAGAAGAGCTCTCTACCAGCTCAAGCTTTGAAGTTCTAATTAATGAACAGAACACCATTAGGCACTAGCGACGATAATTGCATGGTTGTCTTCAACCAGCCCCAAGCTCCTCCGAACCTTCATGGAAAGCGCGGAATTTAAGTCCCAACTCATTTACCGACGACGAACGTAGTCAGAGCACGACGCGGCTGATTTCTTTTCCATCAAATGACGTTTTGTTCTCTATTGTTCCGTCCGCAATGCTCTGACCATTTGCAGTTGGCACCCGACAGTCCTGAGTTCCCTTCAACTTTATCGTCCCTACATTACAAATCAGAGCTGTTGTGAGAATTAATGAAGACTATTTTATTATGTTTCTGTTGTTGTTTGGAGGAAGAAATAGCCACCAGAACAACAAAGCACAGCAGAAACAGTCAGAGATTAGAGAACTTCCTCTTGGTAGAAGTAGAACATATCCTTCATCAGTTACAATTGAAAGAGGTAATAAATAGTTGTCGTTACAAATGAAATGGTCCCCAGCCCCAAAACCCAGAAAACAAGTCTATAATGTTGGCCTGAGAAACAAC
Organism: Nelumbo nucifera; assembly: GCF_000365185.1. The sequence goes on along the minus strand of NW_010729120.1, from coordinate 3,740,254 downwards.
ATTTTGTCTTCCATGGATGATCTCGGTACCAAACCCGTGAACTACCAGACCTGAGAAACTATGGCGCCAGAAGTCCCGTCATTATAACTGACCAGCATGAAGGCCATGCAGAGAAACAGCCAGAAGCCCAGAACGATGAAGTGTTATAACCATTCTCAGGCCTGAACACGAGCTAAATACATGCAATGCAGCAGACTGATCATAACTCTCACAGAAACCATGAAACCATGGTTATAACTCTCAGGCGAAAAGCCCAAAACCAGTGTAAGATATGGATTTGATATGAAAACATGAATGAAAGCGTCGATAATCAAAAGATCAAAACAAACAGTATTCTACTTCGTCGTACTACAGTGATAGATAAAAGAGGAAAATACAAAAGAAAGAAAAAGAGGGAGCCCTCAATCATGAGGCCTACGTACATGGTGGGGATGGCTAAACTACCAATAGGTCCAATACAGATACGTCTGCGGAAGAACAGATGTACTTGTATGAAACGAAAACATGAGACCAAGAGTGCAAGAAAATCATTAAAACATCCTCGCACAAAGCAGGTAACAATGGATGAGTTCCTCGGAGACTGCTTTTAAATTTTTTCATTTTTCAGTCACCAATTTCATCCATCAAAACACAAAAATAAAAAAATAAAAAAAAAAACCCGGAAATCTCTGTGATCTAAAACCCTTCGTGTTCGTGATGATGCAGAAGGAACAAAATGTAAAAGTAAAACCCTAGAATATTTAGATAATAAACAACGGCAAAAACAAGAGAGAGCAGTCCTTCATTATTAAAGAGAAACTAGGGTCTTGAAAGGATACTTTAACTTAACACAAGAATCATAAGCTACGAAATAGAAGGTATTTGAGATGATATTGCTTCCCATTAATGTATTGCAATACAAATACAACTAAATCTGCAGGAAAAAATAAAACAAAATAAAGAAATCAGGAATGAAATAAAAGCATAAAAGGAAAAGATGCCATCTTGAATTCAGACTAGTATTTTATTTGTACTCAAATCACCTACTACATGAAAGAACAAAAAAAGGCAGGAAGAAGGTGCAGTTGAACCAGGGCTGTGTATTTGTTCTTTGTTACCTCTTTGACGACTTCACCTGTATGATAGAGGAGTACTGCAGAATGGATGAGATGATGATTCAAATTGAAAGATTAACATCACATGGGTTTTACAAAGAGAAGCCAACAGAGCTTGATTGGCAGGATGCCCACCTCCATTAAAGAAAACGAGAGAGAGAGAGATAGAGAGAGAGGGGTTTCATGTGGTGGAGGTGGACAGAATGCCAATAAACTCTGTAAGAAACTCTTTGCCAAACCCAGATGAAACTTGAAAAGTTTGATTTCCTTCTGGGAAAGTAGACTTGAAGTTAAAATCAGCAATTCATTTCCACCGTGGTAGAGCATATATACACATAAAGCCTGAGAGAAACCACGGGAGAGGGCTAAGAGCCTAAGAGGATAGGTGGAGGCTCTAATTGAGGAAAGGAGAAGTAAAGCGTGTAGTAAATGAGAGAGAGAGAGAGAGAGAGAGAGAAGGGATGGTGGGGAGGGGGAAGTAGAGAGGTCATTGAGTGAGGAGCCCGCATGCGCAAGTGTAAGAAGAAACAAATGCACTAGTTATCAGCAACAAAAGAGAGATGAAGGATCTAGAGTACAATGGAGAGAGAGAGAGAGAGAGGAACAAAACAGCTGAGTTAATTAAGGGAGATCAAAGGATTTAAATCAGATGGGATTGTTCCTTCTCTCTCTAGAGTCTGGCATTGAATAAGGAGAAGAATCGTCAATCCTCGTTAATGCTGCAAATCCCCACCAATCTATCTTTCTTGCCTTCCTCACCATTAGAATCCCCTCTCCCTCGTTTATGATGATGAGACATGAGAACCGGAAACCCTTCTCTCTTAGGGCTACAGTGTACAGTCTTTACAAATAAATAGGTGAGGTGTTTGGTACCGTGGCTGTTTTCGGTGAGGTGTTTTCTATTGGAAACAGCAGTGCAATATCTCATTTGAAGAGAAATGGCCACGAAACGGTTTAGCAATGTTGCTGCCACGTAGGATAGCATGCAATGCTTTCAAGTTTTACCTATAGGTTTAAAAGGTCACATCAGTAATATTATTGCCACGTCATCACATTTTTGTTTTCACTTGTTTCTCACTTAAAACGGTCTAACAAATAAGTTTTTTCACCGTTTAAGCAGAATATCCTATGTAGCATCCACCTACGTGGACTCGAAATGGGCACGCTAGAGTCAACCGTAAAGAAGACTACACTGATTTTTTTATTTTATTTTATTTATTATCTCCACTCAGGTGAAGGTGGGAGTCCATCCCTGAGGCCTCTGCTAGAGTCAACCGTGGATTAGTTACAGAAATTTTAATTTTGTGAATAGATATACTATTAGGGTTACAAAAGGATTTTTGGATTGGATCGGATTATATCATCAAATTAAAAATAAGATCGAATTCGGATTGGTTTGTATGATGGATATCCAATCGATATATGTTATTTATTTATTTATAATTATATATATTACATTTTTATAATTTTTTATATCATTTATGTTTTTATAAAAAATTATATATATATATATATATATATATATATATATCATGAAAATAGCTGAAAAATACTTGTTTTTTGTTTCTCTTTATATAAATTATTATATTTTTTTTATTAATTTATTAAATTTTTCTAAAATTAAATCGGATTGGACTACATTCAGATATCAGGTGTTATCCGTAACGGATTTTGAATTCAAATTAACGTTTATGAGATCAAATTGGATCTTCATACTAGATATATTATTCGTATTATTAGATCATATTTGGATATACCTGATTCAAATACGACCCGATCTATTTGTGGAAAACAGATAAAATCTACCCATGCATACCCAAAACCGTATGGATGCCAACGGTCGGGTTGGGTATGGCCTTGATTCCACTTTGACCCCAAGCCCTCCAAGGCCACCATCCAAACTAGATTTAACCCAATTTAACAAAATGCAACTTCCAAACCCACTCTCACCAAGGGACTCATCATCATCTAACCCTTATCCCAACTATACGGGCTTAGCCACATTAATCCTATTTTGTAATTCTGCTCTTTCTTGCCCCCTTTAATTTGCCAATTGAAGGAGATCACCACCTATGTTCAACTTCATCGCTACAACAAATTACAACAGCGGGAGTGACTGGGAACGTGGTCGGGGATGATGTAGAGAAGGAGAAAGAGAGAGGTTTCTATCAAGTTTTGAGAAGATAGAGTTTTACATCAATTTTATTGGTGATAACTTTTTACCAATTCTCGATATAAAACTTGCCTAGAATGGAATTTTACACTCCTTTGTGATATAATACAGCAATCCATCCAAGCGCTAGCAAAATCAAATCAGAGTGTAAAGTTTATCTTGATTTTTATTTACACTTCAAATAAATATGGCCTTAGGCTCGGTTTGAAAGTACAAATACATACAAAATAATACAAAATACAAGGCTTTGCAATACAGTATTTGTAATTCTCCAAATTGGAGTCTTAGTTTTTTTTTTAGCTTATTTGATTACTAATTAGAATATTTTGATTGCATTTTCATAATTCATTTTGAAAATCCTTACATTAAAATCCTACTCAACCCTATATTGAACAACCCCATCGTGTAAGAGTAGGATTGAATCAAGGTGGATTTACCATTTTCTCACCCATTGAATCAAGGCGAGATTTGTGTCCACTACATCCAATAAGAGACTTGCCCCACTGAACCAATTGGCACCATGGTACTGTATCAGCACTCCATCCAATCATCTAACTTTTCCATCCTTAAAGTAAGATGTCGATGATAACATTCTGCATATCTTCGCTTTCCAATGAACAGTGTGGCATTTTTGGGGGGTTTGGGATCATTGTGTTTTCTCAAAAAAAATGTTGTCATTTTTTTAAGGAAACATTCTTGAAAGAAAACATGGAGATAGCGACAATAAACCAAACAATAACTTTAAAACAAGATAATTCGAATTAAAAGTTTTTCTTTGACGTCGTTGACGAAACTAAGGGGTGTTCTATAATGTGGATAAAAAATTTGGTAGTGTGGACTAATTCACACCACACCTAATGACAGGGACCAATACATGCAACACCATAGTTCACAATTATTCTGAATTGTGGACAGACTATCCAGTCACACCCATAGCAGCGTTGTATAGGCATGGTGTAGACTAATTCACGTCACACCTTTTGATTCCATGTATCACATATACAATTTATGAAGTAATCTACATAGTTGATCATAAATGTTTAATTTTTATAATTTATATGATATATAAATTGAAAGAAAGGCTTTGGCAATTAAATATTGATTAAAAAATATTATTTTCAACAAAAATGGTAATAAAACAATTAAAAAAATCAAAATTATTATTTTTTTCTTATATTTACCCTTCAGCAAAGACACTTGTCTTGACTGCTATTTGGTGTTAGTTTTTAAGTATTTCTAAGTATTTGATTTGCATATGTTAACCAATTTTTAAGTTTTAGAAAGCATTCCATTTCCCCTGACATTTCTCTTCCATCTCAGAATTTATGATGAAACTTCTTATTTTGAAAAATTAAAATTTCTCTTGAAATGGAAATTCCTCGCCTTGTCTACCACATACAATTCATGTTGGATCTCACTTAAGTGGTGTAAGTGGCAGAAGTCCTATTCCTCCATTCAACACAATCTAGGGGCATATCTTCTGTTAAATAATGAAAACAAAACATGAGATCTTTGTAGCTGTTCTTTGATTATTCTTTCATAACATGAAGTTTCTTTGCTAATGTGATGGATCATGCTGCCTAGTGATCCATCATATTTGTAGTTCCGCTAGAGGGGGGTACAGAACCGGTGAGGAGATCTCCATTTGAGGCAGAGCAGAGTGGCAGAGCGCTTCGGTGGTGGAGAGATTAACAGTAAAATGTAGGGTTTTGATTGTAAATGTGAAACACAATATCAAAAATAAATTGTTGATAAAACCCTTCCACGATAAATACCCGTTGTTGATATTTTGGGTGTGAATTATACCGGTCCATAATATAGTGTGGACTGACCTGTTCACGCCCAACCAAACTGCATATTCATCCCGTATAATTAGACCTCTTCATGGGCCGGGCCGAGCCGGGCTTTGACTCTTTATTAACAAAAAACTGTTAGGCCCGAGCCCGAGCCCGGCCCGACCAATGGGCCTATAACTTGGGCCCGAGCCCGGCCCTGATAAAAAGCCCGAAGCCCAACCTAATAAAAGAAATTCAAAATTTTTCCTATTCAAATGGACATTTTTTATTTTAATTTAGATGTTTTTTCCCCTATTTAAATGAACAATGAGCCTACAAGTGAATCAATGACCTTCTCAAATCAAAAAAATTATTCAAATAGACATCACATAGGGTTTTTATTTAGTTTTAATTATAGGTCGGGCCGGGTTTACTTAGGTTTAACTATAGGTCGGATTGGGCTATTTTGGCAAAGCCCGAGCCCGACTCGAATTTTATGCGGGCCGGGCTTTTTGGCCCGAGGTTAAGCCCACGGGCCAAAAAGCCTGTTCAAGCCCGTACGGAGGTCGGGCCGGGCTGGGCTGGGCTGGCCCATCGGGCCACCCAACTCATGAACAGGTCTAGACCGAATCAGTCCACCCAACTCATGCACACGCTATCAAACAGTTGAATTTCAAATTTTCTTGTTTGTCGGATACGTCTCTTTCGTTACACCCACACACTCTCTTTCAAGTTATTAATTTCCTGCATAAGTAAATGCCTTCATTTATTTTATCCGATTTAAGTAAATGCCAATAGAATAAAAATTCTCACCAATTCTTTTACCTGTTCCTTTTACCAGTATTAATTCATTAAAAACTCAAACCCTCCCACTCCCTACAGCATTTATTTTGAAATCTACGGCCAACCACACCCAATCAATAACCTATATATTTCAAACAAACTATTAAAACTTAACCAGTAGAACAAGAAAAAAGAAACGAGAGACTAAGTAAACGATATCTCTCTCTAACCAGTAGTCCAGTAACTATCTGATGCACGGGACTCTGTAACAGATTCCTAGCTTTCATTTCAAAACTATGGGATGTATGATTGGATCATCGGACACCGTGCAATTTCAACTTTATTCTCTCAATTCATGTCTGGGGAGAGGAATTAATCCAGTTATATGTGATCATTTGCATTCTCCAAGTAGACACGCTTAAAGGCTGGGACTTGCAGACCCTTACAATTGGCTGGTGGATGAAATTCCACCATTCTTGAATGGCTGTTCAGTTGAACTGAACGATCATGGGGACGTTTTGGATCAGCGCGTTCCACGATCGTTCTATTTTTGTTGATGTATCATGCATATTACATTAGCAAATAAATAGATTCGATAAAAAAACGGTTTCTGATAGTCCTGTGTTTTTTTTTAAGACACTTTTATAATAATTAGCTTTAGAATTCAGAAAATGAAGGGTTTCTTGAAACGCCAAATTTTTATTTCTTGAATCGCTTGTATGATTTTGAATTACACTGGTGATATGTGATGTAACCATTTCTGGTCACATATCATTTTTTCATGATGTGTCAATTTTTTGGCTGACTACCTCGTTAGCTTGTTTGTTCCCAAGTGGCCTGTCAGGGGCTGAAGTGGAGCTCCCTGGCGTAGTGCAACCCAACTGCTCTGTAGGAGGTGATCTGGCTACCAGCAGCGACAGAAACTGAACTGATTAATTCCTGCTAGAGATGATCGGCTCATCTCTGTAGACGGTGGGAACTGAGGGACCTGCACGAACTGAATCAGAGAACCCGGGGGTGTTTACCCGACGAGGTCACTCCGATGCCTAAGTTAGCACTTAGTGGAGAGCTGAGAATGATATTAGAGAATGAGAGAGTTAGAGAGCAGAGGTTACCCATCCTTTCTTCGCATCCCCCTTTGCCCCTGGGGGGTGAGGTCTTTATATATTGGAGTCCTCGTGGATTAGGTGGAACAGTTTCTGGATTCCCGCTGTGATGGGACATGCTTACGTATTAGGTGGAGATAAAGCCACCAACTGGTAAGGTTGCCCACTTCCGCCTGACTCGGGGAGTGGGTGAGCTAATATAGCCGTTACAAGTCACAATCCCGTAAAATGCGGAGTACGGAGGTGTGTTCCTCGAGGTTGTTAGGTTGGCACCTGTGTCAGGCCGCCAGGTCGGTGTCTGGGCCAGGCCACCAGCTTGTGCCAGGGCCAGGTCGCGCCAGGGCCAAACTGCCAGCTTATGCTAGAGCTAGGCTGCCAGTTCGTGCCAGGGCCAAGTCGCAACGAATCACTTGTGGATCGGAACTCACTTATGAAATGAAATGGTCGTAAAACGCACTAGTCCCAAATGCCCCTCCTATCACTATATCACCATTCACTGCCGCCTTACTCGTTCTTTGTCCTTCGCAAGTAACCCTATTCAACTAGTAAAAATATGATCAGGATTTCCTATTATTACTAAGCACACACTACAGATTTTTTAATCTTTGACTTGTAATAATAAACCCATCCACCCATATGAATCACATTAAGGCCCTGCTCAATTTTATTTACCCGGATAAATATGTTTATCTGAACAAGTGTTTCCCAGATAAAATTTGTTTAGTTAAGTGAGACTTTAGCATTCTTATGCCATACAAATTAGCTTTCTATGTATGACAATAAATTGTTTAAGTGATACTCTTTAATTATCTTCGATTATTATGGGATTTAATATAACGATAAATAGATATAGCGATGATGATCAATTTACTGATCGAGACAAACAGGGCCTAAGTACTATGAAAGAATGACTGATACATATATTATACGTGTATATGTAAATTGAAGCAGCTGCCGATGCATTTATTAAAATTCAAAACCCCTTTTTCTAATCTAACTTGACAGTATGATTATAAATTTGACATTGTTTCATAAAGTCTGAAGACTTTTCTTCATCCCTGTTTTTTTTTCTTCTGCTTTCTCATGCGTCTTTTTTGTGGGTGAACTGGGTTTGCTTTCTTTTGATGGGTGAGTGGGGAGAAGGAAAAGGACCTGAGTACAGGTTGTATCACAGCTTGTTGCACTGCTCGATGCAAGGAAATCTTCATATTTCATGATTGTGAGCTCTTGGCCCAGTGAGGCAGAATCCAATCTCTTGCAAAAGTATTTTATTGTTTCAGTCCAGAAATATAATAAATTATAATACTAAAAGTACTAATCACCATTCTTTATTAGTTATTTAGTAGGTTTTTAAGTATGGGAGGTAATGAAGACAGATAGGACGGCACGCGTAGTAGAGTGGGCAGTTGGGAGGCGTTGACAAGAGAGGAAAAAATCTCCTATATCTATAATCATTTGATAGCTCTGTCTGCATTTCATCGGATTTCCTTTTTTTTTTTTAACTCTCTTAATTAATTTAGAGAGTGTTTGGTTCTATTGGCGTTTATTCAATAAACGTTGTTACATAAGTGCCATTTCAGTAATTTATTCTCTTGCCATTTCAGTAATTTACTGTTATGTTTATGTGGAGCCTAATTGTCATAAACAATTGTAATTATTATATTTTTCGATTTTGCGAGTAAATAAAGTACAAATGTTGAATGAAAAAATATAAATGGAACCAAATACATACTTAATCATTATAGATGTAAGTCTTTTACCATTCTTCACGAGCCATTTACGATGGACCATTAGGTATTTCAACCGGTCGGATTCGATAGGGGTTTGTCTCAATTCTAATCCAGTTTTATAGGGTTTAATTTGATTTTGACCTGATTTAACCTATATAATTTTAAATATATTTTTGAACACATTTTAAAGGCCTAAAATACATTAACTTAAATAAGAAATTTGTTTTATAGATTTTAAGATATTATTTTTTCATTAAAAAAATCAAAATCAACATACAAATAAATTATAAACTTTAAACCTATAAAGTTAAAAGTCAAAAAATTGTAAGAATACTATATATATATGTATGTATGTATGTATGTATGTATGTATGTATGTATATATACCCAAACCCTACTCGATTCAAAGAATCAAAATCCTAACCCAACCCTATATCAAGCCAGGTTTACCATTTAACCTGACCCACTGACATCCCTAATCCAAGCTCTCAATCATTCTCTACTCTCATTAGATAGATTAGGATTTGAGACTTAGGCTTAGTTTGGAAAGAGTATAGATGCAAATATGTAGAGTGCAAGATGTTATACTTTGTATTATTTTGTATGCATTTGCACTGTTCTGCCTAAGTCGGGCTTTGGCTAATACAACCCCACCCATCTTGTTGCTTCTAATGGGGCTGTAAACTGTATCCAATCATCTTGATTGGAATTTGAATTCTATATCATTAATGGTGATCTAAATTCAAACCATATCAAATATGGATATATATACCTCTATCCCATTCAATATAATCCTATTGGATAGCCTAGGGCCGAATTCATTCAAATTTTAGTTCATTTTATTAATAATATATAATATTTTAATAATTTTTAGTTTAATTTATTTATTTAATATCAGATATAATCTCACCCGTCATTTGGACGGAAGAATGATTGAGGAGGAAGAAGTTGTGTGAGAAATGATGGAATTGACAGTGTATGTCACGTGAGCGATGATGTCCTTTGTGAACCAGAGAGAGAGAGAGAGAGCGCGCTGTTTTTGGTGCTTTTAATGGCAGAAGAGAGAAGCAGAGTAGAGTTGGGGAGGGCATGTTTTCTGGTTCAAAGATATAAATGATGAGGGTGACGACAATGGGGCCTCTTTCTCCCATTTTGGATGAGATGTGACACACATTTACACTACACACACTACCTTTTGTCCCTCAAAAAAAAAAAAAAAAAAAACTTTTGTCCTCTCCTCGTTTAGTTTTTAATGTAGAAACTTTTAAAATTTTTAATTACCAAAAGAAGATTACTCTAAATAGATAAAATTAATTAATCTTATGCCTTGGTAGTTAGCATTTGGGAAAGCTCTAAAAAATAAAAATAAGAAGTATGGATACATCCACTGTAGATTTTTGATTCCTAATGCATAATTATAAACATTCAAAACGTTTCAAAAGTCACACTTTATGCATTTGTATTCATCCGTGAACGGCATCAATTCTAAATTGGCACCTATTCCAAATGTACTTTGAACTTATAAATTTTAAGAGGGGTATTGATTATTCTCCCATCAAAATATCAATTCTATTATTTTGGTATTTTTTGAGTAAATTTCTTAAACTACTATTATGGTTTAGCTAATTGATTAACTCACTTTTTAATTATCTAAAATCCATCACACTCCCTTTTACTGATTGATAATTAAAAAAAAAAAAAAGCCCAAAGTATCCTTCCTGTTAACTATTCATCGTACTCAACCTTGAGACGAAGAATAGAGGGGCGGTGACAAGAACCCCTTCTTCTAATTTCTCTCTATCCTCTCATGCGGATAGAGAGAAGTGGTGGTCCTGGCCACTTCTAGATTTTGTTGCTGGGTTTTCTATTTCTTTACTTAAAATCTAAAAGCGACCATCTCAGTCAGGGTAGAACAAAAGAGAGAGAAACTATCGCTACCGGATGCCGATGAGACCACTGCCTCTTTAAGTGTTTGTCTCTGTTACAATCATGGTCGTTCCCGTGCAAGATCATTCCCATCTCTTTTAAGTGATTGTCTCTATTGATCTTGGATGCAGCAAGCGTGGTTTAACAGTTGAACTGTCCAGATGAATTAAAACCAAAAGTTGCAGAGGTGAAATAGATGATCCGCTGAATTATTGATGATGGTTGGGTCGCGAAGAATGGTTCTTTACTCGGTGGTGTTTGTTCCTGACGACAACAGGAAGGAGATGAATAGGTTGCTACCATCCTGAAGTTGAAGATATAGCAAAGGAGGTGTCCATACAACAGTTGCCTCTTCTAGACCGAGACGTAATGAGCTCAAAGACTTGGTAAAAGTTGTCCAGGCATCCATGGGGAAAGGATGTTACAGTGAAGAACATAGCAAAAATTGCACTTTCATTGATTCAATATATGGAGATGAAGTCACGCAGAATAAGTGAAAGAGTATAGAACCTGTTGGAAAATGCAATTAATTATTGTTTGAGGAAAAAAAAAAAAGCAAGTTTGTAAGGAAGATTCTATATCTCTTGTGGCATTGATACGGACTAAACAACCATACCAAAAAGCTTCATAAATTTGGGGTTTTGGGTTTCTACAAATTCAATTCGCAAGTCTTTGTTGTTGCCGCTATCCCTTTTGCGTTAGGTTTTGGATGTAAATTACTAAAACCTCTCCCCATATTCTTCAACAGTTGTGGTTTAGTATATCATGGCATCGACACCGTTCAAATAATTGGGTGTTAAAAATGCTATCAGCATTGGTTGGATTTTATTTTGAAAATTTGAAGAATGGTGGAGGCTAAATTCGACATTTTATTTCTTTCTATCATAACTTAAATAAATTAACTAAACCATAAAAATAATTTAAAAAATTTACCCTTTTTTTATTTTTGGGTGAAGGCTGTTGTTCTCTTTCAATCGTTTGTGTACCAATTTTTTAGGGATCAAAGTGCAGAAATAGTTCTCTACACAAAGAAAAAACACCTAAAAAAGGTATAGTGGTACTTGGTGAAGGACCATAGCATCTCAGATTTTCAGTATACGTATAGAGACAAAAGCAGAAAGCAAATATTTTGTAAGACTATAATTGTCACTTGGGAAACATGTTGATGGCTCAAGAGTCCAGAGTCCAAACCATGTAAGATCATATCTCACTGCCACTGGTTGCTCCATCCAAAAGAAGCGCAATATTGGCCCATATACACCCCATCATCAGTCTCATCTAGCGGACAAAATCATTTTGGTGGGTTCAAAAAATGCATATTTATACTTTTTTTTTTTTTGGCAAGATATGGCTTTCATTAAAATATAGACAAAACAGTAGAGTTTGTTTGGTTGCTCCAATCTTCTACTATCCTATTATATTTACATGCATTGTAAGCAAGTTCATGAACAACCCCATTCATCTCTCTATTAATATAAGATACATAAACCATATCAGAAAAAAGGAAGAAGATCTACTATTCTGCACTTTATCGGTGTGATGAATCATAGCCTTGTGAGTCCAGGAATAACGCTATCGACTTGAGGTTTATGGAGAGGGCATGTTGGAGTCCATGCAAGAGTGCCCACCATTCTGCTTGGAGTGCATTAGTTGCATTAAATCTTCTACTACTTGAGACCATTGGAGTGCCCATCAGCTGCCTGAATTTGTATTCCGGTTCCTGCCATTCCTAATGAAGAGAGAAAGGATCCATCAATGAATATTTTATGTTCCACTGATAATAGTATGTGTGCATGCATGAAAATTGATTTTGATGTGGGTGTGTTTGATCTCTGAGGAATGTAACTTTGCATCAAATCCATAGCTAAAAATGCATATTTATACTCACATTCCCTTTTCTTGTATATATCCAGTGCTATCAGCATTTTATAATATAATATTTATATGCACATGAGGAATGTACATGTAAGGCCCCGTTTGGTTATATTTCATCTGCCCCAGATGCTCTTGTGGAATATAAACATGTTTGGTATACAAGATATTTGAAAAATATCCTGTTCCTTCTAAGCAAAAATAGGGCCCTAGAATGCATTTTTAGAGTTTGCTGCTTCGCGAATAAGTATTTATTAGTCTTTGAGAAATTCTTTTTCTCAAACCATTTATACTTATTTACAAATATACTTGTATAATTATATTTGCAATAATGACAATTATAACCCTAACTTATAGACCTGTTCATGGGCCGGCCCGACCCCGGATGGGCTTGAACGTGGTTATAGGCCTATGGGCTTAAATTTGGGCCAAAAAGCCCAGTCCGCAATAAATTTGATTCAGACTCGGGTTTTGTCAAAATAGTCCGACTCGAGCCCGGCCCGGCCCGATCTAATATTAGACTTAAAGTGAGTAATGTGATTATGTCCATTTGAATAAATTTTTTGATTAAAAAATGTAAAACTGTGTTTTAAAGTATAAAAGAAAAGGGGAAAAACCATCTTATAGGCCCATTGTTCATTTAAATAGGAAAAAAAAAACTATCTGAATTTTTAATTCTAATTTGATTAGGTTGGGCTTTGGGCTTTTTATCAGGGCCGGGCTCAGACCCAAGTTATAGGCCCGTTGGTCGAACCGGGCTCGGGCTCAGGCCTAGCATATTTCCCTTAATGACAAGTGAAAGCCCGGCCCGAGCCCGCCCATGAACAGGTCTACTAACTTAACGAAGGCATATGTTTAACATTTTTGAATATTAATGATGATGCACAATCTGGCCGGTCTTAGCTGTCGATGATCTTGCTTCTGAACTGAGTAACAGGGACCTGAAACGGAAGGAGAAGAGAAGCTCCGGGGAGAACCCGGCGTAAGGGCTCCGAAGCTCAAGTTAGAATCCTTCAAAGGCAAGAATAACCACAT
>NW_010729120.1:3662747-3717463 GCF_000365185.1 Nelumbo nucifera | reverse complement strand
AGCTTTGTGAGGCTTGGGGCCCAGTATAGTTCGTGCTCCTTGCAGGGAGCTCGGGTTCTCAGTAGGGAGCTCGCTCTTAATAGGGAGCTCGGACTCCCAGTAGGGAGCTTGCTCTTAATAGGGAGCTCGGGTTCTCAGTAGGGAGCTCGCTCTTAATAGGGAGCTCGGACTCCCAGTAGGGAGCTTGGGTTCTTACTTAGGGAACTCGGACCCTTAACAGGGAGCTCGCTCTTAACAGGGAGCTCGGTCTCCTAGTAGGGAGCTCGGACTTAGGGAGCTCGGGCTCCTAGTAGGGAGCTCGGACCTTTGACAGGGAGCCCGCTCTTAACAAGGAGCTCGGACTAAGTACAGCGGTCTGGAGTTCGGGCTTGGTAGTGAGTTTGGACTTGCTTTCGATGTTCGCTTTGGGCGCTCTACTGTCCCGAGCTGCTTGCCTTTGTCACGTGTCGGGCCAAATTTCCCTTCATCAATTATATTGACACACTTTGATGAAGAATAGTAAAAAAAGCAAGGTGTTATAGATGACACCCCCAGCTATTGTCTATTAAGTGTTGGATCTAAAAATCCATCGCAAATTATGACATTATGATGCAAAAATGACATGGGAGATGAAAAGGGTTTGGAGAAATTGAGAAAACAAAGCAAATAACATGAAATGGGGCTACACCCGATGGGGTTTTCACGCACCTGAAGCTATGAGAGTACTAGGAAAGTTGTCGTCACTGCTCTTGGACGTTCGAATGGAGAAGACAATAGGGTTCAATCATCTTTTAAAGAAGGGGGCAGTCCCTGAAAATTAGAGATATATTTGGGGACAGTTTTATCCCAAAATAAGAAAATAAGTGCTTATTGAATAAGCACTTAAAAAAACCATATATTCCTTGCTTATTTTTAAAGTGCTTATTTTCAAAAGAATCACTTATTATGGTTTTTTTTTTGTCAAATAGGAATAAACACTTATTTTAAACTTTTTTGCCAAACAAGAATAAGCACTTATTGCCCACTTATTGTGTGGTCTTAACACTTAAAATAAATACTTATTTTAGGTATTCTGAAAGAGGAATTAATATGTTTTGTTAATCATATTTTAGTATTCCGAAAGAGGAGTTAATATGTTTTGTTAATCACATTTGGACAATTCTATTAAAAAAAACCATTAGAAAAAAAGAAGGCAATGATAGAACAAGAGTTCTTAAGAAATTTCGGTCAAATTTCTGTCTCTTATATGAATATATTCTATCAAAGTATACAGAGCCAAAGTTCCATCTCATTATCACACGGTTGAGAGTTATATATACTCAATGCATAATGTTGCCTTTTGGTTGGGAACCGAAAAAAAAAAAAAAAAAAAATCAGGTGACTTCATTAAAAAGAATGCTAATGAGCAATTTGTGTTTTTCTTTTTATTTTTTATTTTTTTACATACAAACAAGGTGGAAACCATCAAAAGATTGTCCGTCATTGTGTTGTATTATGTCTTTCCATGGGTCCATCATGTCTCAAGCTTCATAGAAGTTGTGTATTACCATCCATCGGACAAAATTTGTCTTAACCATTTTTGTCTCTGTATTCTCTCTTATTTACTACTATCACCAACCCAACAGCAAGATTTAAAATATCGATACAGACTGATACACCGATAGGGACATATTGGCCCTATCGAAGCTCACCCACCCTTTTTTTTTCTTTGAAACTGGTTCAAAGGGGTCGATATCATTAAACCCCCGATATGGGGCATATTACATCGAAATTTTGAACCTTGCCCAACAGTGATTAACCTTTATCAATGGAACACTGAAAACTCAAGTGGCGCCATCAACCCACTTTGATGACGCACTTGAGTAAAAAGTCGAAACGCCAAAATCTTTTATTGACAATGGAGTCTGTCTCAGTGTACTATTTCTTTTGCAGATGCATTGATGAAAAGGCCCACTCAAATTGCAATATATGGGCTTCCTTAACATTTTCAAAACTGTTTCCACACCTTTTCCTCCCTTGTTATCTAAAATTTCCCCCAAATGTCTCAATGGAAAAGGGACCACCATCAGCTTTACTTAAAGTTAAATATCAATAATGTATATTGGACTAATCTTCAAGTAAAATAAGCAATTACCTTTTCTAATATAAAATTTAGCCCATGAATAGAAGATGTAGAGAGCAAAAAACCTTTTTGTCACATAATAGTGCAAAAGGAGAATGCAAATCTGTTCAAGGAGATGGATGCAAACCCGATTTGGTAATGCATTCATAAATTTACATTATCTTATTTGATTGCGATGAGTGCAAACTGAATCTCAAGGCTACAACCAACCTATATTGCATTGACTAACTTTGAATGCAAAAACGGTTGAAAAAAATGAATTAACTTTCATTTTATCAAGCGCTGCCTTAATAGCAAATAGTAATGTCGGAAACAGGATTTTATTAGCCATAGGAGATTATACCAACTTTTTTTTTCCTGAATTTTCTTTTGTAGGCATAAATGAATTTGGCTATCTTTAGGAAGGTTTGGTTTTACTTGAAAAAAAAAATTAGAAAGGAAAAAGAAACCATCAAAAGAAAATTCAAAATTACTATTTTAAAGGACAACATAAATCACAAATTCTCAAAATAAAAGACAAAGAACAACCATGTTGATTACAAATAAACACAACTTGAATCAGGAATGACGGATGGACAAAGAAGGGGATAAGTGATGGTTTGATGGAGATCATCAGAAGTGAGATAACTTCGGTATCATTCTATTTTTCCTGGTTGGCAAAGCAAAATGTACATAAGAAATGAATTTTCTCCTCAAAAAGCCTTCATACAATCAATCAACTTTCAAGGAGTAAACAACCTTTATTGGCATAAAGACCAAATATATGCCTTTCAAATGGTATACCAACAAAAAAAACACTGGGATGGGCCAAGCTTTCTTTTCTTTTCTTTTCTTTTCTTTTTTTTTTCGGTAGTTGGTGATATGCCCAAATCCCCCATAGGTGCCGTCAAGTAGAGCAGCACCACACTAATAGCCCCCTCTTCAAAATTGGTGATAGTGGGAATTGAATCCGCATCTCTGCTAGAACAAGACAACTAACGTATCAACTGAACCCACCCCTCAATTGACAGATGGGCCGAGCTTAGCATCTATGATTAGGGCGCACTCTAAGGCACTATATATCGTATATCATCCTGGTAGAACTGGTCTAAGTATAATGTATAAGTTTATAGAACTGGTCTAATTATAATTGGTGGTATTATTGGGCCAGACCTGATAAGCCTGATTAGTGAATAATAAAAGGTTCCGTGCAATATCTTTTTAGAGTGTTGTGCTGCCCAACCCAGATCCATTGGGCATTGGCAGCCAACTTACGGGGTCATGATAGGCCCTCCTCCCAGGTTCCCGGTACTTATTTACGGCCTATATATGGAAATTTAGATTGAGTATCTTAACATAATGGATGGTAATGTGATATCTCTAACCTCAGCATTTCCAAGTCTGGCTAGCTGATCAATCATATCAACAACATCGAGATTGGATTCTGTAAACTTTCAAGTACAGAGATATTCCCAATACACGGTTGAAAGTGGATGCCATGGTGTGAGCATCATTTTGTGAGGACTGAATCCAGGTTCAACCACATCAGGCTCCAGAAAAGTGTTATTCCCCAAATTTGGTCTCTTCTGTGGAGTGAAACTCTAGTTGGGATTGGGGTGTCAATGGTATTCAAAAATTCCATTTCAAATTCAAAACTCAACATAATCAAATCGAATTTGAAAATAACCTAATTCAATTGAATAAATATTCGAATTTGATCGATTATTTTATATATATATATATAGTTAAACACTTTATTTAACATTTATTATATAAATAATTTATATAAATGAAATATTTATTTTATATATTTATTAATTACCTAATTAATCGGTCAAATTCGAATCAACTCAAATATTCCAATATCAAATTTTCTAACCGGATTTGAATTTAGATATCTACCTGATTGGCTGATTCTATTCAAATTTCATCCATTTACACCCCTAGTTGGAAACTTAGAATTGCTCAACAAAAAATGTATTGTAGTTTTAATAAGAATAACATCCATACATTTTTGCTACATGTGCGAGGCATCAGAGGCTTGGAGTACTCGATTTATAAGCATTCATATCAAGAAAACCTTCATCAGTTCATCTAAACCATTTGGAGTCCCCCCAAACAAATATTAGTTTGCCAAGGTTGTATGCTTGCATTTGGAATTTCGGTAGGAACTAAATTGGTCAATTTTGCAAATCTTCGCATTCTATCCACCTTTCAGAGTCAGATTTTGGGAAAACGGAATTTTTATCTTTTGGATAACATGTTTCCGTATTGCAAAATGATGCTGAGGTTTCATCTCCACGAAACCCAAATTGCAGCGAGAAGCAAATTCAAATCCAAATCTATCCTCATGATTCAATTGAAGTTGATCTTGAGAATTAGTTCTTCCTTCTCTTTTTCATTTGTAGGTTTTTTTTATTCTAGGATAGTCGTTTCCTCTTTGTCTGAGGATCACCATTTTCCTGTCCCTAGCATAACTGCCCAAACATGCTTCAATATTAGGGTTCGCATCCGCCCCCAACAGAATTGCCCCTCCCCCACTCCCCAAAAAAACATCCTACGAGTTGTGGGCGCGCCGCGTTTCTGCCCACACGCGGACTAAAGACACTTGTATGGACGTTCCAAAAGGGTGTCATCCCCTTGTTCTGGGTTCGTATCCTCTCTCTTAAATCTCAGAACTGAAACCCTCGACCTTTCTAACCCGCCGGAGTGGGAGCCCCCTTCAAGTTCCACCGGTCGTTCCGGTAGATTCGTTTACCGGAGGTAAGTTTCACTCTTTCTACCTTGTTTTTCTCTCTCATTTTCTACCTTCGGATAACATAGCTGAAACCCACTCCCCCTGTTCTGTTCATACTGTTTTTAGCCAATTTTCAATTGTAACATTATACCTAAAACTTGGAATGATTATAGATTTGTGTGATTATTAATTAGAGGAAATTAAACATGATTATTGGTTCCAGTCGAGGCGTTGTTTTAGGAACGAATCATGACTAGTTCACATTACTCTGCATCTATGTTTAATGTTTCTGAGACGACTTTTATGTGATTTTTAAATTGCATATGAAGATTTTTGAAAATCACATAAATGTCGCCTCAAAAACATTAAACATAGATGCAGGGTACTGTGAACTAGTCATGATTCGTTCCTAAAACAACAGAGTTCGGATCTCCTGCCCACGAGAACTCTGCCCACGTTTTTCGCAGCCACATATGGAGAACATCTCATCGAGATGTTCCAAATTCACGGGGATAGTTTATTGTGGGTTGGAGTGGGCAGAGTTCTCATTAGCGGGAGATCCAGAGCCTCGGCTGGAATAAATAATCATGTTTAATTTCCTCTAACACACAAATCTATAATCATTCCAAGTTTTAGGTATAATGTTACAACTGAAAATCGGCTGAAAACAGAATAGGGGGAGTGGGTTTCAGCTCTGTTACCAGAAGGTAGAAAATGAGAAAGAAAACCAAGGTAGAAAGAGTGAAACTAACCTCCGGTAAATGAATATGCCGAAACGATCATCGACGTCGACTGGTGGAACTCGAAGGGGGCTCCTACTTTGGCGGGTTTCAGATCAAAGAACCGTAGAAAACGAGGAGAAACGAAAAAAAAAGGTAAAAAATGAGAAAAACTTACGGAAGGTCGAGGGATACTTACCTCCTGCTGGAACGGTCATCGGCATCGACCAACGGAACTCGAAGGGGGGCAATCTCCGGCAGATTACAGAAGGTCGAGGGTTTCGGTTCTGAGATTCGAGAGAGAGGATACGATCCCAGAATAAGGGGATGATTCCCTTTTGGGCAAGAGGGAGCTAGCGGGGCGGAGCTAACGGCCATCTCGTTAGCTCCGCACAAGTCTCTTTAGTCCACGTGTGGGCGAACACGCAACACGCCCACAACGCATGGGATGTTTTTGGGGGACAATTCTGTGGGGGGGCGGATGCAAACCCCAATAGTAGTATCAATGTTTTTAAATTCACCAAAAAATGGGACCACTTTTTCTGTGCGGTTAGTAATTCAACCTGTGATGTCATAAATCAAATGGTGAAATATAAAAAGTAAATAAAAAAAAAAATTACAATAACTCTAACATTGTATATGCATCATATAAGAGAAAAATAAGTATGACAAACGAAAATTATTGTTGTTAATGATGAAAATGGCTAAAATGCAAAAAAATAATAATAATAAATAGCTGACCCACGACCCACAGATCGGGTTAAATGATTTAGTGGTTCAACCCGCAGGATGACCAGGTCGTTGAATAATCCATTCTTGCACTAAAGATAGGGAAATACATAGGCCACAGGATGCCTTTGAATAATCCATTCATGATTCATGTGGTCACAGATTAGGTTCAGACAGGAGGTTTTCACACTTTTTTCTAAAATATGTACTTAGCTCTCTGAGTTGAGATCTTCTGCCAACAAAACATCTTCCAACCCTCTATCAACTTGATCTAACACCGCACATCACTCTAGGACTGGGACCCACCATATATGAGATGTGCGGTGTGAGATTATATTGGTAGAGGGTTGGAAGATGTTTTGTTGGCAGGTGATCTGGACTCCAACTCTCTGCCTTTTACAAAACTTTGGGAGTAGTGTCAAGTTACTACCTGAACTTTCAAATGTGTCTCTGCAGTACCTAAACTTTCTAAAAGTGTCAAGTTGGTCCCTGCGGTTAATCAACTGTCAGATATCTGTTGAAAATGTCACAACTACCCTTCAAAAGAAGACATTGTTCATTGTTTTCTAACTTGAGACTGAATTGGTTATCTTCAAAGAAAAAGAAAAAAAATACATGAAATAACTAAACAAGAATATGTTTTAGATCTAAAGATAAAAGATAATGACTTCATTAGTCTAGAATCTCAAACACTTCAACCTGTTCAGTCTCAGGATAGAAGACAATGAACAGTATCTTCTTTTGAAGGGTAGTTTTGACATTTTCAATAGATAATTGGCGGTCGGTTAACGGTAGAGACCAACTTGACACTTTTTTGAAAGTTTAGATACTGCAGTGACATGTTTGAAAGTTTGGACACTAACTTGACACTACCCCCAAAGTTCAGGGTACTAAAGTGGAATTTTCCCTTCTCAAATCTACTCAAAGTATACAAAGTGTGCATTTGACACTCAGTCAATAGTTGGGACTTGGGAGTTTCCCAATTTACATATGGACTCGTCGCATTAACATGCTGTGAGACAGATGAAAAAACTAGAAAGACACAGAACAGAGAAAGTTTTCGAAGGCCATGTTTGGTTTGAAGAAAAGGAAGGGAAAGAAAGAAAATCAAGTCAATTAGGCTATGTTTGGCTTGGAGGAAAAGGTAGGGAAAGGCAGGGAAATCTAATACAAGGTTTGCAAAAGTTTCCCTGCCTTTCCCTTCCTTTCAACATTTGGTGACAGGGCTGACCAAAGTACGAACTTGGGGTGTTCTCCTAGTATTTTTTTTTTTTTGTTTTTATGAAAAAAAATTAATTTTCCTGCGAGTTTCAAAAACCATTCCAAACTTGGTTTGAAGAACATTGGTTTTTTAAAACAAAAAAAAGGGAAAAAGAAAAAGAATAACATATCCTGAGTGAATAGTGTAGTTCTTGTTTGCTTTATTTTATATTTGTACTTTAGAATCAAGTGAGTATCAAATATGGACTTAGACTTTCTTTCAAATAAGCAATTCCAGTGGATGATAAGATGGTACGTATTATCGTATGAGGAACTCCAAACATTGCTTAATGCTGATTATATTGTTCCCCTTCCCCATTAATTAATTAAGCTTTGTTATTAGTCTTTGTAATTAGAACATATTGATGATTTTGATCATTGATTCATTTCCCATTGAAGCTAGACAAGACGAGAAGAAGAAAACTAAAACTGATCAGACACCACCGAAACTAAATTATACGACGACCAACCAATCTTACTTGGAACTGTAAAGCTCTCTACATTGCTTGTCCCTTCTGAAACTGGAACAAATATTAACCAATAATAAATCTTCCCAACCAAGTTGTACCAACGGTCCAACACTCCTGTCAGAATATGCTGCTCATATTTGGGCCGAACTTGTCATGCACTTGCGTTCAGTCTGACAGGTGTTACAAACTGAATGCAAGTTGGCGCACAACAGCACAAGTGCAGCAGATCCAGGGGTATTTGACAAACATTAAGGGGGGTATTCACCACTTTAAGTGGTAGTTGTTTTTGTTTCAGAAAAATCATACTTTAAGTGCAGCAGATCCAGAGGTATTTGACACACCCTAGGGGGAGGAGGGTATTCACCACTTCAAGTGGTAGTTGTTTTTGTTTCAGAAAGCAAAATCATACTTTTCTTTTTTATGAATGAAAACAAACTGATACAAGTATCGGCAAACATCTCTTAAATTATAGCTTATATCAGCATTATGAAAGTATAAATAAGTTTTCACTTCTGAGAGCATCTTTTTTTTTTATTTCAGAAACATGGTTGATGTTTTCACCTTGTTTGTAAAAACACATCCAAGAGTTTTTTATTCTTGTTTACTGATTTAACATTTAATAAAAACAAGAAAACAAACATATTCATAACTCATAACACCTTTTGAGTATGGCTTTCCAGTAAACTTAATTACATTTACTCCTAAATCATGTCAGACTTGCAGAGTACTTATTTTTTTGGCAATGGACTTGTAAAGTACCAGTGGAAATAAAAATGCAGAAGATGATAAAATGTCTGTACCAACACAACTATACTGTCATATGACCCCGTCAACTTACCAACACCAAAGTTCAAACCATTCAGGGGTGTTTCTTTAGGTTCCCAGATTTTAATCTAATTAAACTGTTCCATATGAGTTGGCTGTACAAACCGTGATCAGTAGCCTGACTGCCTGAGTTTTCTAATTTGTCCACTCATCCATCTCAACATTCACAACCCTGCCACAGTCATGTTTTGGACATGTTTCCTGACTGTCCAGCACTCTTTACAAGTTGTTCTATAAAATGTTCCCTCCATCCAAATTGGTATTCTCCTATTGCAGAGATTGTCAATAGAAAATAATATGATCACCTAATTTAATTATTTGCTTGGTCTAGGTCCTAGTTCATGGTTTGCAACTTGTAGCAATTAGATCATTCACATTTTTGTTCTTCTTTTATGAATAAGAAATGATTTATTAATGATATATCAGAAATGTTACAAGAACCCCAGGGAGAGGCCAAAGACATGCAATAAGTGTGAAAAAACTACGCCAAAGACGTTACAATGTTGCCCAGTACAGATGTTCCCTCAATACCCCCTGTTTAGCAAGATGATCAACCAAAGCATTCGCTGACCTTGGAAAGCCTGAACTTCATATAGTAGTGTCTTTATCCTTTGTTTTTAAGCAAGGATTTACATGTAAATAGGAGTCTTCTTGCATACGAAAGTCTTTCAATGTAGCAAAAAAGAACAGACCATATTTGGCCCAAACCTAGTAAGAAACCTAAGCCTGAGAATGCATAAAGTAGGCTTTGATCTGGCTTTGCCTAAAGCATCATCATGTGATGAGGAATCCTGCCAAGTTCTAGGTGTTGGTGCTGTATCCAACTTCATGCGAGGCTGAACTATTAGTTTTACAGTATACCAGTAACAATTCAATTTTAAATAACTTTTTAAACAAAGGAAACTTATAGGAATTTTTTTATTTGGAAGCTTCAGAGGTCTGGGTGGCTATAGATTTCACAGTATCCAAGTAACACTTCAATTTTAAGAGTTTGCCTATCCTGTAAAGTGGCACGATCACATGACTTTTACTCTTTTCACCCATTTCTTTGTGTCATTTATTTTCCATACAAACTAGAGTTTTGACATAGCTTTTGTGAATCCAAATAGATGTTAAAACTTAAAGGACACAATTCGAACTAATATTTTTCCCTCAACAATTTCATACTTGTGCCCAGGGCCAAGATAGATTCAATCCTCTGAAAATTCAATATAAACAGCCAAAGAGTTATATTTTCTGGACTTTTTTTTTCTACTGATGCAAGAGCCAAAGAGTTAAATTTATAATTTTCTGGACTTTTTTTTTCTATTTTTTATGTTTAGAACTTTAGACAGTATAGGTATTTTTGCCATTTTACATGTCTGAGGTTTCCAGCTAAAAAAAAGTTTAATTTTTCTAATCATAGTGTAGTTTTGTTTTCGTGGTCACTAGTTAAGTCATCTATGAGTTGTGTTTTCTTATGACAATGGTAATTCTATAATTTCCATTTTTCCTAGTTTTAGTAGGATTGACCATCTCTATGTTGTCTATATATCTTTTTGTGGTAAACCATCTCCAATGGATCTCATATTTATATGCTCCAAATAGACATTTATAATATTTCATCCCACCAAATCTCATCTCAAAATTCCTCCTAGAATCCTAGATTCCATACTTTTGGGTTTTCTTCACATGATTGAATTTGTGCACTGGTAAAATATCAGGCAGACAAGCACGAGAACAGACATTTGAGTCTGAGGCGGCCACTTCATACCACCCATCTCAAGATGACAAGACCCTGGATTGCTAGTCCAGCATTTGGTAATGTCCTTTTTAGGTGTAGAATAAAAATGAGTTTCAGTAAGCCAAGTTGAGTCAAAATAGGAGTTCTAGTTAGCTTATCCAAGGAAATTATAGCTAGAGATGGGCTTTGTCAATATTGGATCAATGTAATAGTGAGAAGCTCATCATCATCATCAAACCTCTAGTATTTCTTTTGTGGTGCCAACTCCATACAATATTTCTTTTTTCAGTCAGTAAGCAAGGGTAAAAATTGTCCCCAAATGGATTAAATAACTCAATTAAGCATTATTCACAACTATTTGGACTAATTTTGTCCTGGCATTGTGCTTTATCAAAAGCCATGTTCTTTGTTAAATTTTAAGTCCTTGAATCATTTCATACCACTTCAATCCACATGAGGAAGAGAAAAGTGGTAAAAATACATTGTGATCTACATATAGGAAAAAAAACCTACAAATCACAAAAATACTCTCATCTACACATAGAGAAAAACCTACCAGCCAATCAGCTGTCTGGTTACCAATCAACAATGAGATAGATTTATGAAGGGGAGGAGATAAGCCCTTGATATATAGAAATAAAAGGACAGAATAAGTAGCCCTAACAATTCTAAGTCATCTTCTGCCAGGTCAGCTGAACACCATGTTCAGTGGTTTGAACTTTGAAGTTCATATCTTAATTGCTCTTGATTGAAGATTACTCTGAAGATTATTTTCATTGTGCCAACTCAATCACAGCCTTGTTCAAGATTACTAATCAAAAACAGAGGTTAGGTTCCTTTTACTGCAATCATTAACAATATTATTATTTCAGATTTCTTGCTCTTGATCACTGTACCTATGATCTATCTACTACTTCTTAAGCTGTTATCATAGATAACTATTGCTCTTGATTAACTTTTTAATATGTTTTTTTACAAATGTTGGCTATGATCAACGTTCGGGACTCCATGGAATTTGTCCCCAATGCTTTGGTTACCCTGAAAAATAGATGTCAATTGGGTAAAAACGGAATGAATACCTATATTTACATCATAACTCACACTTGTTTCTCACAATAAGTATTAAATCAATGATAGCAGAGCCATGTTGCCAAATGAAAATAGTTTAGCCAATGACCAGATGTCATCCGCACATAAACCATAGTGGTAATAATAGAAAAAAGATTTCCTGGACTACAATTGGGTATCTCATTTATTTGATCTAACAAATCCATGAGAGAACTTTCATTAATTCATTCTCACCAGAATAATGAATGATACCCACAATTTCTTGCTGCTGGCCACAGAAGGGACAAAAACTTAGCCTACAAAGCAGGTCCTGTCGTCAGCATCTAGGAACTGTCATACTGGTAATTGATTAATTGATTTCTCTTATATTTGGACTTGAGTTTGATTGAAAATTTGAAATCTATTGCCTAAATGGTTTATGTCAAGGCTCAGCATTTTCTACTACCACAGTTCTTCATTCCTGAAGAAGATTCTTGACAGCTGAAGATAAAAATTGACTAATATGCAGTGGGAATTGTCATAAAACCACAAGCCTAAAAATTAGCAATTGCAATCCTAACGTTTTAGTATCACGTTTTCACGTTCCATAGGTGTTTCTATGCATAAAATTGAAGCCCATGGATTAAAGTGCGTATGCCCCTCACATCTATAGTTTTGGTTACCAAGAATAAGCCTAGTGAGAGGCAATGACCTATTCCAACAGAAAACATTAAATCAGGGAATTTATGAAACGAAATTTCTTGGGATAAAGAAAGAATCTAAGGGGTTCATAATGGTGGAAGTGGCTGATCTACATGGTTTGTCTTATGGTGGATAAAATAATTAAATAATAAAAATTTGACAACATAGTAAACAATAGCACTATGTTCGGTTTGAGGGAAAGTTCATAATAAATTTTGTGAAATTCCTTAAGAACTTTCCATCTCTTATTTTCTCTCAAACCAAATGCAGATTAAATGATTCTTTTCAGCTGCTTCAGCTTTTATCAAACAGCCCTTAAGTATTGAATAATCAACATACCACACCCTCAAAATGCATGTAATCATTAAACATTTTGGAAGCATCAAAGTCTAAAGAAAATTTTAAAAGAAAGGGAAAAAAAGCAAATTTACACCAAAGAAGGTTCAAAGTGCAACATGAAACCAAAAGGAGGAACCAGAATCCAGGGGAAAAAGAGGGGGGAAGACATGCATACCAGGACCTGTCCACTGAATAATTTCAGGAAGGTTCTGCATTTAAATGAATATAAAGTAGTAAGAATAAAATGTTACAAGTAAATAAGACCACTATAAGAAGATTATCTATTAAAAAGTAAAAACCATGAGAAATAAAGGTTAGAGCTAGACCAACAATTAGAAGATCCGCAATCAAATTTCAACTCAAGTTAGGACAGAAACGCGAGGAAGATGCTAAGTTTCGAAGCAGAGGCGTAGGGAACGAATTTCAATTTCTCTTTGCGTCTTCAGCTCTAAACCGAACAAAAGGAAAATGAAGATTGGAGAACGATCGCCTAGGACAATCATGCAGCTCCATCCACCAGAAAGAGATCAAAAGTTCAGAATGGAAGATTCCTCGCCGTCCTCTTCTAACCATGTTCATTCCTCTCTCTCTCTCTCAGAGAAAAGAAAAAACAAACAATGTGATTTCGTCCGTCCAGCACTGCAATTGCAGGGAAAGAACTCAAGAAGAAAGATAAGGAAATCAGGAAGCACTTATTCCTTTCCCTCAGCTAGCATGCAGTCCTACGCATTTAGAGCAGAGCAGGTGCACCCGTGCAAGTGAATCTTTCCCGTCCCACCGGGCACCTCGATTCTCCGATCCGATGGGGTCGGCGATGGAGATTGCCTGGCTGGGACGAGGATTAATTGTGTTACCCGACCGGGGACGGGAACGGGGAGGGGATGGGGATGGGGAGGGATAGTGAATTTACTGCCCGCCCCGATTACGTAATATATATATATATATATATAACTCGATGCCGATTCACGGGCGGGTGTGGATTGTTACATTTTGAATGTTTAGGTCTGCAGTGAAAATCGTAGATATCTGCATTCGGCGCTTTTTTTGTATATAATAAGTAAATTTAATAATTTATTTATGTGAATATGCGCGGATTTTAAGAGTATATAATTGTTTTATATTTTAATTTCTTAAATAATTAATAATTATTTATATTTTATATATTATTTTTAATAAAATTTTTATAATATAAAAATAACAGTAACTAATTTCAGTTAGGGTTATTTATCAAATCGATGAAACCAACCAAATTAATCAATTCGATCTGAGTTAATTGTTTTTCTAGTATTTTCCAATCGGCTTTGGTTCAACAATTTCCCTACCTAATTAGGTCGGATCAGTTTTGATTTGGCCATTTGTAAACCAACCAAAATCAAATTATTCGACCATATATATATTAATATTTTATATTTTAAGTATATTTTTTAATATGGGAAAGTGAGAAAATTCATATATTTCTTAGTCTAAAATATTTTATATTATAAATTTAAATTTTTAAATTTATTTTTTATTAATACCACTATAGTTTTTAAATTTTAAATTTAATTTTTAAGTTTAAATCATTTGAACCAACTAACCCAAACCGATACAACCAGAGTTGACCGGTTTTCACTAATGATCATTTGGTTTTTCATTATTTGAGTAATATTTAAAAAATTTAAATTATTTATATTTTATATTCCTATTATCAAATATTATTAAATCTATTATAATTATTTTTGTATTTTTGATAATTTTAAAGTTATTACATAATTTTTTTATTTAATCTATTTTTTTGTCTTTTAAATAGTATATTAAACTTTTTTATTTTTAAAATTAGTTATTTATAATATCATTTAGTTATTTAAAAGATAAATTACAAATACCCCCTTATACTATAGGGTAAGTGACAACGACTCCCTGCACTATTTTTCGTAACAAACACTTCCTTGAACTAATGAACTTTTACGTTGTGAGTTGCGACAAATACCCCTTCAACCGTTAAGTCGGATAGTGGAAGGCATTAAATTATCAAAATATCCCACTAAAACTTCCTCTATTTTCTTTTGATTGCCATTCACCACATCAAGTAACACAAACACCACCTCCTCCTCCACTCTCACTGTGACAAGAATTGTAACAGTGTGAACAAACATCCCTACCGCCACCTTTGGCCAACCTCCATTACCAGCAAATGGGGGTGTTTGTTCGTTCACTCCCTTCTCGGAATCATACAAGAAACCAGCGAGCAGGGCAGAGAAGATCGCCCAACTCCGGCTTCTACCATCAACAGTGCTGGTGGGCCCCAGAATCTGTAATTACACCGACTTCTACTGTGATCACCCACCGGACCACAACAACGACGTCAAGGCACTTGCTAGTATTGATTTCAACGGTTACCACTACAAAAACAACAGTGTCTCTACAAACACCATCCAACAACACATATGAAGAATCAAACCCTTCAACTGTAACTCCTCGTCGGCACTGGAAAAGATCCAAGCTGGAATTGAAGGATCCCTCTCGTCCTAAACCAAACAGGAGTGGTTACAATTTCTTTCTTTTTTTCTTTATTTTTTGAGCATTATGCCCGTCTGAGCCATCTGCACCATGGGCAAGAAAAAGCCATCAACAAGATGATTGGACACCTATTGAGCAAATTGACTGAGGCTGAAAAACAGGTTTATCAGGAGAAAGGCCAGATTGCATGATAAAGAGAGATATCAGGGAAATTTTGGAGTACAGAAAATTATCAAATGCTTGAAAACCTCAATATATCTGAGGTCCCTTTCCCGAGGTTATTGATTTTTCTTCTTACCTCTGGTTTCCGGCATCTTCCCGTGCAGGATCAAGGCGTTGGAATGAGAGGGAATCGAGAGGCAAACTCTACAATTTATTTCTGGAAATGATTACACCATTGTCACACAATATTTAGGGAAAATATTTGCAGATCTCTCTCTAAATGCACATACACACAAATACTGAATTTGTTGATCTGCAACTGCAAAGGATTTTCTGTTTATGGCTTCTGGTTAACTTGCCATCTGACTCACCTCCTCCAGCTAACTCGGTTTTCATTTAGTAGCTTGGCCAACTAAGAAGGCACAATTGGTGGAGGTGCTTCTTTTAAACAACCAGTTATCTGGTTTCCTCCCTTATGAGATCGATTTGTTGAGATGGCGACAATGCTCAATGCACGCAGGGGCCAGGAATTACATGGAAAGCTGTTTTTCAATGGGGAGTTTTTGAACCATAGTGGGGGCCATGGCTCCCCTGGGTCTTCCTTTGTTCATAAGAAGACCCAAACCGACCAATCCGAATCGGTTGGGTTTTCTTTAGCATCAGTCGGATTCGGGTTAAAAAGTATAAGCCGATGAGTCGGTTCAGTTCCAATCTCCACACATGAAAACCGAAATCAACTTAGTTCCTAGTTAGTATCTAACTTAGTTTCTACTTTTTAGTTACTTATAGTATCTAATTTCTAGTATTCTCTTTAGGAATGTCATTAATGGCAAGCATTGCAGGACAATGAATGCCATTAATAGTTTCTTTCATTTTTTTTAAGGTTTAAAGAAGTGATCATATTTTCTAAGGTCCTTTAGACCAAATAGGTAATTACAATTTGGTGTCTTTTTTACTTAGATTAAAAGCCTTCTTAAAAATTCCAAATTTCAATTTTCTTTTTCTAACACAATTTGACTTTTTCTTTTCTTGGTAACTTCTAACTTGGTCTGCCCTTATTCCCTTGGCCCCTCAATTCAAGCACTCAAAGCGACCCAAACCGACTCAAACCAGCCAGGTCAATTTTGCCTAACACAGGGTCGGTTTCGGTTTCATTTCCAGGCAACCCAACCCGTGAACAACCCTAATGCAGAGGACAATCTTTTGATGGGACCCATTCCTTGACATCAGAAGGTGTAGTTTCTCAACAACAGATATTAATCATTCCAAAAACAAACACCTTGAAAAGACAATCATGAAGCAAAAGTAAATTGGAGAAGTACGGACAGCCCCAATGCAGATTTCTGATTTCCACTGCAAAGCTATAAACATTCAAAATATCAAAACCCCCCACTTTACATGCCACCCATGGATTCGCATCAATTCCAAGCTAGCACCACCCCAATTATACTTTTGGCCTAAAAGTTTTGACCCTAGGCTGAACCATCATTCTCCCAAAGTAAATTGGATGAAGATGACAACAGAAAATGAGAAAAAAGGTAAATTAGATAGGTGTAGTTTGGGCATTTGGAAAACTTTAAATAGTAAAGTGAGAATTTTTTTTGAAGTCAACTGACGGGGGTCTTTATCTAATGACCAAAGTTTAGGGTGGTGTTTGTCGCAAAAAAACTTAGACATTGACCCTACAGTACAAGGGGGATCTTTGTAATTTACCCTTATTTAAATAATATCATTATTTAAAATTTTAAACATTAATTATTTATTAAATTTAATAATCCATAAAATTATAATTTATACTATTATTACATAATTTCGTTATTTTAACTATTTAAAATTTTGTTATGTTAAATATTTTGTTATTTAACTATTTAAATAAAATGTAAAATATTTAAAAATTTTGTTATTTAAATTTTATTTATTTTAAAAGTTATTATGTAATATTAAATATTTTACTATATAATTATTTATCTATTTTTAATATTTTGTTATTTAAAATATTTAGTTATTGAAATATTTAAATAATGTTTTTTTTCATTTAAAATTTATTATTTGAATAACATTTAAATTGAATAATTCATAAAATTTCATATTGTTAGTACATAATTTTGTTATGAATTTCATAAAAATAAGATTATTAATAATATGAATATTATTAAATCTATTATAATTATTTTTATATTTTAATAAATATTTTAAATTTATTACATAATTTTTATATTATATTTAAATAATTTTTAGTTTTTTTATTTCATACTTTCTTTAGATAGATATAGTTGAAAAGCGGGGAAAGGATAAATAGGGATTAGGGATAATTTAGGAGAAAGTGGGGTATAATGGTGCCACTTGGCTAGACGTTAGAATATCAAATCTCTCTTTCTTTATCTAATGGTTGTTTGTAAAAATAATATAAAATAAAGGGTAAACCGTAAAAGACTTAAACCTCCCTTAAGATTTTTCTAAATACTGAAGCATCCCCTCTTTTTCAAATTGGACTAAGACTTTCTTTATTAGGTGATATCATCAGACAAAAAACTCCCTGCGCACCTAACAAATTCAATCGGATAGCAAAAAGGTTTCAATGAATAAAAGTGTTGAGGTTGGTGGTGTGCTTAGGACAGCAACATCGCCTCATACAAATATTAGATAAAGTTTCCAACTATGTACACTGCATATTTACCCTTAGGGCTGGTGGTGTGCTTAGGGCTATGTTTGGTTGCAATGCAAATACAAATATGTACACTGCATATTTACCCTTAGGACTGGTGGTGTGTTGAGGTTGATGGTGTGCTTAGGGCTGCGTTTGATTACAATGCAAATACATATATGTACATTGCATACTTACTCTTTTTTCAATTCATGAATGTAAATACAATTCACATTTTAAATTGTTTTTGCACTCATCTTGTTTGTTTGAAATTAGTGCAAAATGTGGGCACATCATTAAATGCTCCAACTATCTTATGCTCCAATGCCTTGACTTTGGTAAAAAAGTTAATTATCAAAAGAACACAAAATTATATTCAAAAAATAAGTACAGTGTGAAAAACTACATTTTTAATCTGATAATCATTACTTTTTTACAGCTAGCAAATGTGAACCGAGGTACATGAATACCCTAATTTGACATTTATATTACAAACAAACGGAGCCTAGAAAAATGATCCAAGCCAGCGGCGGTAAAGACTGCCGCTTTAGACACAGCTGAACTGGCATTCTTATAAAGAATGCCATCCAGAAAACAATAAAATTGGCTTCTTACATTTGAACCGGACTTAAGCCGGTCTAAATAATTGGCTTCTTACATTGTGAGAGAGAGCAAAAATCCAAAAACTCTCACTCCCGCCTTTGCTTCCGCTCAAAACCTTTTTGAGAGAGAAATCGATTGAGAAATGCTTCTGACAAAGAACGAAAGGTAAGGATTCTTCTTCTTCATGTATGGTTGATTCATTTTTGTTTTCTCCCATTCTAGGACATCAATCGGTGGAGGGCGACAAACACAGCTAAAGGCTTAGCCGCAATTCTACTACATAGGAGAAAATCCGTATCAAGCTGGAGCAATCCCCCCAACTGCCGTTTTTGACGATCCAAAAGGGATTCCATTGCAGCAAACCATCTTCAAAGATACGGCTTCTCCCTTCACCTACATCTACTGTGGGACCTCTGGCGTCACCACCATTAGGTCATTATCATCCCTCTCCCTTCCATCCTCTCTATTTTTCTAGTTTCTTCTTTTTCTTTCCTGAATTTTTTCTGTGCAAGTATTGATCATCTCAGAATTAGTGTTTATTGTTTACAGAAACAATAAAAAAAAGGTTTATTGCTTACAGAAACAAAAAAAAAGGGTTTAGTTGAAACTTGAAACTTAGGATTATGGATTGTGGATGACCTTCTGATTCCACGATCGGCAAAATAGATGGATGGTTTAAAAATCAAAATGTGCATTCCTTGTCTTGGCAAGGACTATTTTATAGTCAAAATACATACTTTACCAAAGGTAATAATTTCAATGCGATAGGAGCTTTTGTAATCCTAATGTAGGCAATACAAAATATTATATACGGAAAAAGAAAATGGAACAAACATGTCTATGGCTATGGGTCTTCAAAAATCCTCAATTATTCTTGATTGTGAATTATTGTGATGGCCCTGTTTTAGGTCTATTAGATTTTATGCAATTTGTGCTCTAGCTTTTATCTTCCATGTATTTGTGTTGTGTCCATGAGAAAGAAGGGAAAGAAGGGAAGCTATTAGTGTTGGCATAATCACTAAAAGAAGGCTGCAATTCATTCATCTGATGCAATTTCTAGGTGGTTTCGGAAGTTGCATGGGAACAAAGAGATTAAGGTGTTGCTCTAGCAACCCAAAAAAGGTTTAGCGCTCATATAAATCACTAACTCCATCTAAACTAAGATATCAAGAAAAATGATATGCCATTTCTCTCAAAGAAAAAAAGGTTTGGCAAGGCATTTGAAGAATAAAGTACATTCAGATGGGAGAAGTTATTTTCCCTTGCCCCTAAAACATGCTATTTTAAACTACATTCAGATATGAATTTTTTGTATGAAACAACCTTTGGACTACGATTGTGCAATGCTTGGATGTGTCCATTTAATGGAGGAAAGCTTTATGGAACTCTTGGATGCTTTGTCCTGTAGACATGGTGGAACCCATGAACACTGGTTGGTCTCTGATGTTCCTGGGGTTGTGGAGGTTTTTCTATTGTTTTTGTTGTGTTTATCATCACTGAGCCTAGGCTTTGTGTTGCTTTATTTTGGTTATGGGCCCTTTGTTTGGTGGTCCTTAAATGTTTTGTTGAGGTGGGTCCTTAGTGGTTCCCTCTTTTTTTTTTGTCTCAGGTTTGGGTCTTCTTGGGATGCTAGCTAGCTAATCCCTATGGTTGGCTTTTTGATCGGTATGCTTCTTGCATTAATGCATCAAGCATATACATTGCACCTACCTGCTTTTTGTGTAGACGAATTTACGTGAATTTTTATTTTGCTATTAGAATTTAATTTCCATATTCAGTTAATTGGATGCAAACCATGCGGAATGTGAAATAACAGTCTTGTAGTGATGATATTTTCTTTCATAAGGTCAATATAATGTATTTGTCAATCAAAATGAAAATCATGTAGAACTCCAGTTTTGAGTGTAGCAAGGTTCTTTATAGGTATGTTTATTGAGTTTTAATTTTTTGCATTTGTCTGCATGTATGCATGGATTTCCTTTATTTTGGGTGGTTCCATATGCACGTAGTTTGCTAATTTCCTCTATGGTCAAATTTTACACTTTTTTTAGTTGGAAGAACTTAATTAGATGCCATACACACCATGTAGTGCCTGCAGCTAGGATTGATGGAGGTTAGGTCCTGGATCTACCCTGCTCCCTACCTGCATTAACTCTCTTATAGAAACCACAATAGTCCTTAAGGATATGAACCAAAAGTTAGTCCAAATATGGAAGTGGATCAGATATGGTCCGGATCAATTGCATTATATTCAACATTGACCTAGAAGAGGTGTGTATAATTAGATCTGGCTAGACATGCTTCTTTCTTTGCGACCTCTGAATCTGTTGTTTATATGCATGTCATTTGCAGTAATGATTTACTGCAAATGATTTCATTTTCAGTAAGAGGTGTGTACAGTCTCGTAATTCTCCTTTATGAATGAACTTTAATATACTTTTCTCAAAAAGAAATAAAGTTTGAATTATACAACTAGCTATTAATATACTTCTTTACAATGAACCATCTTTCTTTCTAGGTTGCCAATCTAGTGACTCTTCAAGGAGAAAACCAGCCATTTGTATATGTTTCAATTACTAAAGCAGAGTATGTATAATTCAACCAACCTTAATTCAAGTCTTTCTTGGATTGTACCTTGTACTCTTTAGATTCTACTGTCTTAACTTTAAATTAAATAATTTCTCATAATTTTATGCAGCGTTTGGTAGATCAGTTAGTACAACTAGAACCACTGTTGATGGTCAGCGTTGCTCTCTCTTTGCAGGAGATTGAATACGAAATTCAGATATTAAGAATTCTATTTTTCTATAGTGTGGTCCTGAACTTTTTTCTCAGTTTATTAAGCATATCCATTTTCTATTTCATATGTGTTTTTGAAAAATCTTAAATCTTGTATCTCATAAGGAATGGAGATAAGTTTGATGAATGGACATAATATTTCGTATATGATTCTATGTGTTGACTGACATTTAAAGCTTATTGACAAGTGAAATAATTTTGTAGTTAATATTATACTAATTTCAGTTGGCCAATGTATTGACTTTATAGTTGGTGCTGAAAGACCTACAAATGTCTTCCTTGAGAAAGTCCCCCCTCCTCCCTTTTTATTTTGGATTATTGGAGTGGTGCACTGTGCACTGCTATTTGTTTCACTTCATGATAATAATAATTTAATGCTGATCTTTCTTGTAGTCCATCTAACCCATTTCTATCTTAAGGAACTCATGCAACTTGGGTATAATTGATATGTAGGTTCTGCAACCCTGATATTAAGGAATAAGCTCTTCAAATCCACCAAAGGAACCCACCTGATTCCAAAAGGTCATAAGACTTTATATGGTTAGTGGATGCCACTTGACAACTGAACTTCTAAAACTCTTTAGGACTACCAACTAAAAAGATTGACACCTAAAAGAAGATTAGGAATTAGAAAATAAACAAAAATCACCCAAATCCAAGCTGACGAAAAATGAGTAAACAAGCCCTACATCAAAGATGTTAGAAGGTTCTGAGTGTCACTGTACGTTCTATATACACCACCAATACTACAGAGTATTTTTATTAGAAACAGTAAAGGTTCTGCCTACTAACTCCTTGCTTTGTTAAAGTATCGGCCATTGCATTGGCTGATCTCCTATTCCATTTAAATCTAACTTCAAGCTCCCTTGTAAGTTGCAAAATCTCCCTTACAGGTTGTCTAAGGGGCCAGACACCTAAGTTGTTTGTTTGCATCCAACCTATTACCAGTTTCGAATCTCCCTCCACTTCCAACTGCTGAAAACCTAGTTGTTTAGCCAGCTTGAGCCCCTATAGGAGTTCTAGAACTTTTGCTCTAAGAGAGTCCCCCAATCCTATCGGGATAGAATAAAAGGCCAGGACTTTTCCTCCCCCATCTCTAAAGACATGCCTAATTCTAGAGGGGCCTGGATTACCTACAGAACTGCCATCAAAGTTTAGCTTAACAGCCACAGACAACAGGGGTGACCAGTCCTCTTGAATAGCTAAAGAGGGGGCAGGAAGAAGCTGCTACTATACTCCGCCCTCTAATTAAGTCTCTGCAGAGAAATCCTTGAACAAGTCCAGTGATTTCACCCAATGTATGACCTTGATGGTGATCCCTTCTATGACTTCATGTGCTGATTTTTCTTTTCCTTGAAAGGTTCTGTTATTTCTCTCCTCCCACACTGCCCAAACCACCGCTGCCCTTGTTTCTCTCCACATTACCCTTCATCTTTTCTTTGACTGATGGAAAAAGCTAGATTCAAAAAGATCCACCGCGCTTGTAGGAGGAACCCACCTACACCCAAAGAGAGAGGAAAACCAATCCCAAAAGGACAAGAGATTAGTAGACGATTTGCCATCTCACCACTCTTTAAGCAAAGGCTACAAACATGAGGGGGGATAAGGACCAATTTGGTATTTTTTATGAAGCAAGTCCAAAGTGTTGATTTTTTTGGAGAACCACTTCCCAACAAAAAGCCCTCACCTTTGGAGGTACAAGAGCACTCAACACTTCTTTTACAGGAAAAGAGGAAACTAAATTGGAAGAGTGCACTAAAGCATTGAAGAAAGAAGAACAAGAGAAACAACCGGAGGACTCTTCAGACCAAATTCTATTATCAAGACAAGACATATCCAAAAACACCAAATTTAAGGGAGAAAAGATCATTTGCCAATGCTATTTTTGACTCCCTTAACCCTCTATTGGACCCTAAATCCCACAACTCTTTAGAAACACGAAAGGTAGAGATGACTTTAAGTTGTTCAGGACAGGGAGTAGAGGGTCGGGAACCTATCCTTAAGAGGCTGGTCCTCAACCCAAACGTCCTCCCAAAAACGGACCTTATTACCCGAACAAGCGTCATACTTGATGAAAGGAGAAAAGGCGGGCAAT
This sequence comes from Nelumbo nucifera, assembly GCF_000365185.1. Next base: position 3,694,030 of record NW_010729120.1, on the reverse strand, counting down.
GTACCAATAATGTCTTCCCACAGAGAGGAACGAGAAGCCCTTGGGTTGAGACCAGCATCCCATCCATTAGCTGCCAATCCATATATGCTTTCTATCACTCTATGCCACAAACTTTGTTGCTCCTTAGGAAACCTCCACAACTACTTATCTAAATGTGTTGTGTTTCTTAAACAGATATTTCTAATCCCTAAACCCCCTTTGTCTTTTGTCCTAGATACACTTCCCACTTCACTAGGTGATCCTTTTTTGACTCTGCAGGTTCCTATACTTTTTCCAACTGATTTGCAACCTTGGCAGGCACTTTAAAGGTAGATAGGAAGTACACTTGCAAATTTGCTAGTGTTGACTTAATTAAAGTGATTCTACTTCCTAAAGAGATGTAATTCCTCTTCCACCCTGCTAGTCTCTTTGTGAATCTTTCCAAAGGCTAGGTACGAGAAACTTTTTGACTTTGGGTTTCCTCCCAAAGGTAAACCCAAGAACTTTACAAGCCAACCACTCCACTCACAGACCAACAACCTAGCCAAGGAAGCTACCTCATTTGATCTATTAATCCCAGCCATACAACTTTTATTCCAATTCACTCTTAAATTAGAAACCTTTTCAAAACCTTCTACCAACAATTTTAGATTGACCATCTCCTCAGGCTCTCCCTTACAAAAGAGAGTTATATCATCTACAAATTATAAATGAGTAACCACTACTTGTCTCCCTACTCTCCACCCATTAAAGAGATTTTTGGAGTCAACTCTGGAGATTATACCACTCAATATGTCTACTATTAAGGTAAAAAGGAAGGGAGAGAGAGGGTCCCCTTGTCTTAGACCTCTCTTTGTAGGGAAAAAATCCTTGGCTACCCCATTCACCAAAATAGAGTAGTGGTACGAAGCCACACAACCTTTTACCCATCTACACCACCCTTCTCCAAAATCTCTATTTCTTAAAACTTCCAGTAAAAAATCCCAAGCTACCAAGTCATAAGCCTTTTCCAAATCAAGATTGAAAATCAACCCCTTCTCCCCTTTTCTCTTTTGGTAGTTAACACACTCATTGGCAATAAGGATTTGGTTTATAATTTGTCTTCAAGACACAAAGGCCCCCTAGTTAGGAGAGATTAGATAAGGAAGTACCTTTTTAATTCTTGAGGCTAACACCTTAAATATGAGCTTATACATGCTGTTAATCAAACTAATGGGTCTAAAATCCTTTGGGTGTCTTGCATCCATCTTTTTGGGGACCAAAGTTGTAAAAGTAGCATTGGCACCCGAGTTAATCCTACCTCTCTCAAAGAATTCTAGAAACACCTCCATTAAATCCCTACCTATGATTTCCCAACAATCTTGATAAAAGGCCATTGTGAATCCATCTAGACCTGTGGCTTTAGATCTTTCCATTAAGAAAACATCTTTGACTTCTTGGACTTCAAAGTTTCTTTCCAATTCCTCCATTAGTTCTCTACTCCCTATTTGGCATTGAAAATAAGAAATTCCCTCTCTCATCTGCTAGGACTGTCATAAATGGTTTTAAAGTGGTCCACAAACGTTCTTGCTATCTCTTCCTCCCTTCTAAGCACTTCTCATTCCATTCCAGCCTCTCCACAATTTTCTTCCTCCTCCTACCATTTGCCAGGGTATGAAAAAACCTAGTATTTCCATCTCCCTCCTTGAGCCATTTGCATCTAGACTTTTGTCTCCAACATATCTCATCTTTTTTATTGATTATCTCTAGTTCTTGTTTCAAGTTCCACCTTCCCCCCCTTCTTCTACTCTCAATCTTCTCTCCGCCTCCTCTATATCAATTTCTTGAATTATTTTAACAATCTATTCTTTTCTCTCTTTGATTCTTCCAAACTCTTCTTTATTCCACTCTTTGATCCTAGCTTTCAGAGCTTGTAGCTTTTTGTAGAATTTATATCCTTTCCATCTAAACTCCACCTTATCTTCTTCCCACCATTGTTGTATTTTCTTTAGAAATTCAGGATGAAGTAGCCACATGTTCTCAAACCGAAAAGGACAAGGTCCTCCTAATTTCTCTTGTGAGAGCCTAATTGGACAGTGATCCGAAGTTGGTCTAGGAAGTGCTCTTACTACCATTCCTCTCCAAGCAGTTTTCCAATCTGCAGAGAATAAGAATCTATCTAGTTTACAACACAAGGGATCTTCTTGAAAGTTGGACCATGTGAAACTAGCTTGTAGCATGGGCATCTCTCTTAGCTCAAAGGACTCCATAATTAGGTTGAAATTCCTCATGCTAGAGGTGATCCTATGGTTAGGATTAGTTGTTTCATTCACAAATCTAATGACATTAAAATCTCTCCCAAAACACCAAGGGCCACACCAAAGACCCCTTATGGCTGCTAGTTCTTCCCAAAACTCTTCCCTTTCCCTATAAGAATTTGGACCATAGACATTAGTTAAAGCCCATTCTAACCCGTCCTCTTTCCTCCTAAATTTCACTGTGGCTGTAAAGTTGCCAATCAATTCTTCAGTGCAATCCATCTCCTCATTCTTCTAGATTGTTAGGATTCCTCCTGAGGTTCCCCATGATTGTGCAAAAGCCCAACTTAGGCCTCTTGCTGACCACAAACTTCTTACCCATCTTCTATCCACCTTTTCCAGCTTTGTTTCTTGAATTAGTACAATATCCGGCTTTTCTTTCCTAAAAACTACCTTAATCACCCTTCTTTTTCCTTGACTCTCCAACCCCCTAACATTCCAACTGATTATCTTCATGGGAAAAATAGATGTTGAGACCTTAAGGTTTTTCTGAACCTAAACCAATTTCCTTTCCTTTCTGCTTGTACCCCCTTTTTCATAATCAACTCCACATCTCAGCCTCTCCACCTCACTCATCTTCTTCTTTCTTTTTTTTTCAGTGACTCTTAACTCCTTATTTTATATTCTTTTCCTTTCTCATGCCTCTGTTTTTTCCTTTTGTATTTCTAACTTTCAACCCACTCTTTCTTTCTTCATTTTCCTCCTCCAAACACATCAGATTTGTACTGCTACCTTCCTCCTCCAAACCCACTCTGGACTGTATTTCGACCTGAACCAATTGATCAAAGAGCTGCATTATTAGCTCCCATATTCTCTCCTCTTCCTCCTTAGAATCCTCTACAACCTCAGTCTCTCCTAACACTTCTGTTGCCTCCAAAGACACACTAGGATTGGCAACTACTGGACAAGAATAGGTGTCACCTGCAGGCTGGACCACAAACATAGGAGGGTAGGGAGGATTAGTTGAAACATAAATAGAATTATCCAAAAATTGACAAACCATACCAAAACCCAGAAACAGAGGATTGCCATGCATAGGATGACCCTGGTTTTGTTTATCAGAGAGGGGAGTCATCTGTAGATTTGCTTTCTGAGTGATGAGAAACTGTAAATTCTTTACAATCACCCTGGTTGTCTATCAAAGAGGGACAGATTTTCTTTGCCTTTGAATGGGGTGTTTTCTCTTCTCAAGGGAGAACCTTTCAAACCGTCGCTCTTATGATGTTCAAAAGAAAGTTTGGTTAGGGTCAATAAAGAGTTTTTGAAGAGTACGCTTGTTCCTAAATCTGCATCCTCTAGAAGAACTTTTCGTGTACTACTTTTAACGCTGCCGATACTAGACTGGCCGTAGGACTCTTCATCTGATTTCTCCTCTTCACAACTTACCCAATCCGAGTCAAAATCACCATCTTCCTCTTTGTTTCTATCATACCTCGGATTTTGTCATTCTGGGGTGGTTGAGTAGCAAACCATCCTTGGCCTCCATGCGGATTTTTTTTTTACAGCAGAGCCTCTCACCTGAGAAAGAATCGAATCAGGTTGGATGGGGGATGATGATACACCCAAGATATTGGGCCCTTTCTTTTTGTCTTTTTCTAAAGTCATATGGTGACTTAAAGAGTCATGTGACCTCCTCTCTAATCTGCCTGGCCCATTGCTACTTGTCCCACCTGGTCCATTAAAATTTCTTCCACCTGGCCCATCCGATGGCCCACCGTGCAAACCCAAACACTTGTCCTACTTCATAAGCCCATTTAAGGTTCCATTTATTACTCTACTTGAAGTCATTTTAAGCCCCTTTTCAGTTTCACCAATCCAAGAGCCTTGACAGTTTGGTTTTGCATTTAACACACCTGTCACAACCTCTGCAAAGGTTCTTTTAAACTTTAAACCTTTGCCTTTGCTTGCACTCTTTCCATTTTCTTATTCGGGTAATCCTTTCTTGTTGTCTCTCCTTAATCTTTCCAATTCTGTGATAGTTTTAGCTAATTTGAAATGCACTAATCTCTATGATCCACGTAGGTAGTCTTCTTCTACCTCCTCATCTTCCTTCGTCCTGGACTCTTTCCACAGAGCTGCTTCAATGGAGGTCAATAGCCACACCGAATAGAAAGCACATTCAGCATAAACCTCAATCTTCCTGGGAATTTCTTCATGCTTTACTCCGCTTACTCTCATTACTGCTGATCGAAGATCTTTTAGAAACACACTTTCCAGTTTAGCTTTGCACAAGGAGGCAATGGATTGAAATAATTCTAGTTTCCACAAATGGAAGGGTAGGCCAACAAGCCTTATGGTTACCCCCATCTTCCACTGAGAGGTCTTTCATGTTTGAGCTAGGAGACTACCTCATCACTGTAGCTGCTCCAGTTTGCAACTGGAAGTTTGAAGCACTAACTTCTGATACCTCCTTCAACAAATCTAAAAGTGCTTTACAGTCTTTGTAAGGGGTGACCAGTACTGGACCTTTTACCTTAAAGTTCTTAACTTCAACCACCAACTTCTTTTCCCATTCTACCACCAACTTCATAAGGGGTGACGATTTCTTCTTAACTTCAGCCACCAACTTCTTTTCCCATTCTATCTTCTCTGTATTTAAAACCATCTTGTCTCTTCCCAAGCCATTCACCAGAATGTTCCTAGAATTTGCTTCCTTCTCACTTAGGAATCCTCTTATTTCTCCAGTAAACTGAACACCCTTGGTACCTTCCTTCATCTCTTTCAAGAAGTCCTGTAGAATGTTTTTTATTGCCCTCCAAACCATGTTGTTTCTTGCTTCAGGAACGCAGATGAGTTGTTTCTTTCCTTCTCCAAAAAGCTTAGTCAGAGCAATGAATCTACCTTTTGTATTCCATCTTCTTTCTACTAGGTACCTTTGATCTTGTTGTTCTTTAGAGCTCTTCTAGTCTGTATGTTTGCCTGACTGTATTGCTCCTTCCATGAACAAATTGGGCCATTCAACCGCCTCCATACCTACCAGCATAACCATGGCTTTCCTTCTTTGATCTTCCACGTTAAAATCCCTTTTACTTTGAACCTCTCAAAGAAAAAGTTTTTAGCTTCAGCCTTCAGAAATCTTCTCCAGGTTACTTTCTGCATAAACTCCATCACTGTTCTCCCTCTAATTTCATTATGGTATTTCAGAAATTCTAGAGTTTGATGAAGGAGGTGGTTCAAACTATTTCAGCACTTGACTTGGCAACCATCTACTAAGAAAGTATTCACTCATCAAATTAAGACAGCAACAACCAAAAAATTACTTGCATACTTGGGAAAATAAACCAAAGGGTGTTTGTTCAGTTCGCATAACTTGACCCCTGCCACCGCAAGTTGAACATATTCTCATCTTCAACCTGACCTTTGCTCCAGTACTGTTGCAAAGTTCACATTACTACTAAAGTATATTTCTTGTTTTATTTTCATAGTAAATGCTTTGTCACCTAAATTCTAATGTTATTTTAACAAGAATATGAATACCATGCTTTTAGTAATCTTTCTATAAGAAACTTCATGAATATCAAGGTTATTAGGGGCTGTTTTATAACAGCAGAAGTTGCTAATTAAACTAAATGATTTTTTCTTTTAGTGAATATTATTAAGGACATTGTGAGCTCCTTAATGGCTGAAGCTGAACTTGGGTTGGATATGATGCCTTTGAATATTTTATTATCTAATTATTTTATACACTAAAAGAAAAAATAATAAGTCATTCAGTTAAGTCACTTCAGCTGCTATCACATGGTCCCTAAGTATTAAGAGAGGTAGCTAATATTTATATGTTTTGATTTGCTGGTTCAACCAATATGTTAAGTGAATTTACATCGGAAGATGTGCTACATTACTAGATAATTTGATTTTTTTTTTTTAAATATCTTGTACTATTTATGTCAATTGGATATTGTATTTGGACTATTTGTTTTGGACATTTTCATAACTAATCTTTGAATTAATCAATTTCCATTCTCTCCGCACATTAACATTTTTGTCTTGTATATAATTGGCTAATTGTAGATGTCTGCTATATTCTGTAGGTACGATTTCACATAAAATGATAGTATAGAGGGCTTGATTGGAGTAGGGATATTGTCCCATATGATTGGAGCAGATAGGCCCCTACTTACCCTTTCTCTGGAACCCAATGGTATGGTGCCCCCAAATCGGCTGTTCTTGTTGGTTTTGAGTTTATAATACCTCATTTTTGGTTGTAGTTCCTACAAAAATGTTTCTCTTTTGCAACATTTTCCTAAGGATGAGTTTAATTGTGATCCCAATGAACAGGTGCCCTCATGGTAGCAGTTCATTGGGAACTGCAAATTAAAATGGAATAATGAAAAGAGTCACCCTTTTAACAAGTTCTACATCTGTAGTCAGCAACCCTAGCCTCATTGTTGTGACCTGAGACCTATGTTCCCCTACATAAACTCAATTCTACCAACCCTAGTCCTGGTAAAGAGTCAACAAGGTTATTTGCAGATTTAGGAACCCATCTGCATGAGTTGTTCATCCCAGAGATCAATACCTTGACTTATGGAAATGGAATGTGTGAGGATCCACAACCCTTAAACCCAATTGAGTAAAATTTTACTTGAAATCCTAAACTTTCTACTTTAGATCTAGCCCAATGTTTCATTTACCAAAAATATACTAATAAAAAAACAAAAGATCTCCATAGTATGTTATAACCAGTAAGTATAGTATAACTGAAACCTGGCCCTTTACACGTGAACAAGATCAAGAAAATGACTTTTCGGGCTTCTTTATTGGGGACAATGAGAACAGTCCCATCTTTTCTCTTATTGGAATAAGATGGGGTCTAGTTTCTTCCATTTGTACACCTGATAGATATTTGCTGTACTCGGTGCACAAAAAGCCTAAAAGAGATTGGAGCTAAATCTTGAAAGCTGAGAAGGAAATAACAAAACATTTCAAAGGTTTTAGCTGAAGGTGCCAACTAGCTTAGGGATTGTTTGATAGTTGCTGAATTGGTTGAACTGAATTACTTTTTAATCCATTTTTTAAACTGAATTATTTATTGCTTTGTACTTTAGATGATGAATGCTTGTTACAAAGTAAAAGGGGTGGTGAATGAATTTTTTTTACTGTAAAAGGATCCAACATATAACCGAAATTGTTGGACTTTTGGACAAGAAAAGGGGTGGTGAACGAAAATTTATAGATGCATTCTAGGAATTACTTTTTCCTTAAGTATCAATCATGACCACCTCCTTCAATGTCCTATTTTTATACATTTTTTCATTGATATCTCATTTACTTTACATTATCTAACAATTTATATGTTATGATTTGAAGCCGTTATGTTAAGTAGATTTGCATTGGAAGATGTGTTACATTTTCAAGAAATTGAATTTCTTTAAATTCATTGCACTTTTTACATGTCAATTGGATATTGTATTTAAACAATTTGTTTTGAATATTATGATAATTAATAATTAAACTAATAGATTTTGTTTCAAATTGCATTTTTTATTTAAATTGTTTTTATGTATCAATTGCCATGAGATTTGTATTAAACATGTATTAAATTGATGAACGTTGGAACTAAAGTGTAGGTACAAAACAAAGCGTTGGAATTAATCTGGTATAAAAATAATACAAAAAGATATCAAAGTCGGCGGTCATGCAACCACTAATTTAGCCATAAACAATACCTAAGGCGGCGATCATATAGGATCTATCTGGTGGTTCAGACTACCACCAAAAACAAGAGTGGCGTTTTGACATACCTAAGGCAGTAGTTGTTTGGGTTATGGTTGAGCTGGCCCTGGGTGCCACGTGTCACCTCCGTGGCCGCCTTATTACTTAGGTCACGTTGGCACCACGTAAGATGGATAAGTATGACCAAGACGAGAGAACTTCGTATGGATAAGGAGGATAGCTCCACCAGAGGTTAGGTCTTATCTCGAAGACCTCGGCGAACAATTTCATCTTGACAACCCTGGAAGCCACATTCGAACAACACAGATCTTTGGCTATAAAAAGGTAACTTCTGCTCAAGGTAAGGGACTTTTAACTCTTTAGCACCCATACTGTTATCTTGCCTTTGCTCGAACCAACACATTTCTCTCAATTACTCAGCTTGACCATCCACCATTCTCGACTAACTTGAGCATTGGATACCTACCCGGGTAACAACTCCATAGGCCTCTGATCTCTTTCTTGGTTTCAGATATTGCTGTGCAGCTTCGTCTTTCTATCTCGACCTCGTCTAGTTGGCAAGACTATATGATTGCGTCATCGGTTCGGAACACCTCGAAGCGGACATCAGATTGACGCTGTTTATGGGAATCGCACAAAACTCCATTCTAAAATCTCCATGCAATCAAGAAGCATGCCAAGAAACACATCCGATCGCTCTACAAGTCGATCACCATCTTGGGGATCTCGTTGATCTCGCTCTCACTATAGCCCTCTACATCGCGAGTCTTAGTAGCAACGTCAACAGTACACCATGGTTGACTTGCCCAGTTCTAGGCGATGTAGCAAAAGGTCGACCAAATCCTCATGATGATGCAAGTGTTGGGACAAATAGCACAACCTCCTCAGACCGTCCCCCCTCCTGTCCCGACGCTTAACACGGTCGATCCTTGCCTTGAGGACCCCAAAAAGCGCCACCCGGATAAACATATGATGTGGTCTAACAATTTAGGCAACAATCATCAAGAAGATCGAACTCCTTAGCCCGATTTAGTGAACGCAATGACCATAGTAAGATGCACTGCTATGCTAGAATCTTGGCGAAAGAAAGGCTTGGCAAACAGGCGCAATAGCAATTGGTCTCCATCGCCGAGTTTAGCTTGGTCAAAGACCGCCCAGTAGTGCCCAAGAAAGGACAACCTATGCGATGCCAGACAACAGGGACGAGATCAGGGAACTCAAACAATGCCTCACCGAATTAAAATGCAGCCAAGATGACCGAGCGCAACTCTTCCCATGGTCGGGCCTATGGAATCTAACAAGTCTGCCAAAGAGCCAATCTTCACCCAAGACATCATGGACGAGCTCGCCCCAACTGATTGGCGACCTTTGCAGTTCAAGAAGTACGACGGAGCCACGAACCCCAACGACCACATCGAAGGCTTTAAGGCTTTGATGATGTTGCACAACTCGTCCGAAGGCCTGATGTGTAAAGTCTTCGTAGCGACCTTCAAGGGAATGACCTGGACGTGGTATTCCTCCCTTCTCTCGTGCTCCATCTCCTCTTGGGAGCAGTTGGAGAGACAATTCCTAGCGCAATTCATGACTAGCCAGAGATACTGGAAAACTTCAACAAGCCTCATGCAAATGCGAGACCCTTAAAGAGTATTTAGCGAGGTTCATCACCAAGGCCCTACAAGTCAGTGCCCTGAACCAACCGGTGGTGGTCACAGTTGTCGCGCTGATGAATCATGCCTAGAAGTACATCAACGTTGAAGCACAAGCACAACTGAGGGGTGAAGAAGAGTAGCATGACGGGAAGAGGAGAGACCTTGATGAGCGCAAGACCGAAAGGGCGGGTCGAGACAACAAGAGACAAGACCACCGACCAGATTGAAGATCGAAGACTCCATCACCGGCCTATTGGAACTTCATGCCACTGAATGCACCTTCGTTAGAGATTTTGATGCAGATCCACGACCGCAACTATGTCAGGTGGCCCAAGAAGATGAAGTCCCAAAACAACGAGAGAAACAGAGACAAGTACTGCGACTTCCATCGAGACCACGACCACGAGACAAACAATTGCCACAATTTGCGCCATCACCTCGAGGACCTGATCAGGCGTGGATACTTAGGGGGATTCATTGACATCAAGGAGCACAAGCCGAAGGAAGAACCACACCAGACAGACAGACAGACCTCCAATCTAAGCTACCTCGGTTGGAGTCATCATAGTGATCTTAGGAGGAATGGCCTTCGGGGGGAGAGCAGCTTGGGCTGCAAGGCATATGTGTGATTGCTCGAGATCAATGATAGGGAACAAAGGGGAAGGCACCAAGATGATCCGATCACCTTCACCGAAGATGACCTTAGGGGGCTCCAAACCCCGCACGACAACACCCTTGTGATAACTCCCAAGGTGGACAACTTCAAAGTTTGGTGCATCCTAGTGGATATAGGAAACTCGACCAACATTCTCTTCGAGAAAACCTTCGAACAGCTCGGCATCGGCAATGATCGCCTCACCCTAGTCAACACTCCCTTGGTAGGCTTCTCCGAAAAGCCCCTCATGCCTAAAGGGAAGATCACCCTGCCTCTTCTAATCGGGGATTGACATCACCACCATGACGATGGTTGATTTCATCGTCGTCTGAGTCTAGGGATGATAATTTCCCCCGTAAAACCAGGGCCCCGCCTCGAATGGGGCAGGGACAGGTTTTTTATATAATTCCCCAAACCCGAAGGTAAAATTAGTAAAATATCTTTAGGTTTAATATTGATATTTAAAATATCTCTAAGTTTTCCCTAAATTCTTAAAATTCTAGAATCCTATAATTCCATTTTTGAAGTACCCCTAAAGTATTATAATTTAATTCCTAAAATTCCTATATTATATGTATAATTTGTCTATAAAATAAATAACTTTTAAGAAATTGCCTTGGAGCGGGGAAAATTCAGGTATTACCTGTCCCCGACGGGGAGTGGATGCCCTGCCCTAAACCCGCCTTGCCACCGAGGACGGGGCGGGGATGAGGCAAGTATCTTGACTTAGGGCGGGGACAGGGAGGGGGTGCCTCACCTCGTTGCCGTTCCTATTTGAGTCTTCTCATCCTACAACGCCATCCTCGGCTAACCGACCCTCTGCGGGCCTCGGCTTCCATGTATCACTTGGCGATTAAGTTCCCCACCCCATATGGAGTAGGTGTGGCGCGTGGAGACCAGAGGGTTGCACGGCAATGTTTCCTAATGGCCTGTCGAGGAAGGCCCCATGCCACGGAGACTCTAAGCACAGAGAACATAAACCTCAAAGACGAATTGAAGACACAACGTTCAGCCTACCTGCCAGAGTGACACCGTTCAGCCTAGCATATGGGGCCAAAGCCTTGATCCCTGCGGAGACAGGCCCCCCAACTCTCTAGATCGAGTGCTACGACAACGAGCAGAACAGTGAGTATCTTCATGCAGAGCTCGACCTGGTAGAGGAAGCACATGACCGAGCATACCTCAGGATGGTAGCGTAACAACACCGGATGGCCAAGTACTACGACTCCAAAGTTCGAAGAAGAGAGTTCATGATAGGTGACCTCATCCTTCGCAAAGTCATAGTACCCGCACCAAGAGAAGGGAAGCTCGAACCAAATTGGGAAGGATTGTACAGAGTAACTGTAGTCCTCGAACCTGGTACCTATATGCTAGAAGACTTTGATGGGAAGCCCGCACCAAGGAGTTGGAATACCGGGAACTTGAGGATGTACTATTTGTGATTCACATCAACACACACTGCATAGCACACCGCCCAATTGAACTCTAACAGCTGAAGCACCCGCACACTAAATTGGCCCACCCAGAACAGCTAGAGCCCACAATGCATAGCCGTGCACTGATTCAGCGGTGCATAGCCGACCAAGTTGACCAGTTGACTCGATTGACGACAACCATAGCTTGAAATGGGAACGATGCCCCTGCCTTCTAAGGCTAGAGGGCAACCATCAAACTCCGTACACCCAGCTGATGAACCGTTAGATTAGAGCTAGTTGAGAGATGGTTAGCCCAAAAAGAGCATTAGGGTCCCCGAGACCAAGTGCCACTGAGCATCCCCCAAGCGATGAGAGCTCGGAAGCACCTCGGCCAGTAAAAGTCGAAGACTAGGACATCAAGATCTCGACTACTCTAGACCTCAGCCAGAATAAGACCGAGGCTTACAACTAAAGCACGTTTAAGTTCAACAAAAATAAAACGAGAAAAGGAAAAGAAGGAAACACAAAGCTTGGGACAAAAGTTGCTTTTCATTAGTAATTGGATATAGTTACAAGTGAGAAGGCTCGACATACCGAGTCGTGTACATCACAACACAAATAAAAAGAAGAGAACATCAGGAGAGTAGAAAAGAACAATAGAACAACGAAAGCAATGGGCAGACACTTCATTCCTCGGCTGGATGCTTCTTGACCTCCTCGGGCACCTCGATAGCAGTAGTACCATCCTTGGTAGGCGTAGGGGACCGAACGGGTCTAGACCCTATATGACCTCAACAACGTTGGGGAGCTGACACATAATCTTATCGTGGCAAAGGTAGAACCCCTCCGCTCACGAGTGTGGGTGTGGGGCGAAGTCGTCTAGCTCATTCTAATAAGCCTCTGAGTCCTTGAACTCGGCGATCCCTTCATCCTCTACCTGGCCCACCCTCTCATTGACCTCCTTTCTCAGTGCTTCCCACGCTTCCTTCAGCTCAGAGACACGATTCTTCAGCTTGCAGATGGTGTCACTCCATTCATCGATGTCGTGCTTTAGCTCGGCATTCTCAGCCTCAAGCTCGGCCATCCGAGTCCTCGAGCACTCGACTTCATCCTCCCTCGCCTCATAAAGGCATTGGACCATCTGAAGGCGGTTGACCAGTGCAACCGCCGAGCAAGCAATCTACAAAAAGAGGCCAATTGTCAGCACAACAGAAGTAATCAAGCAAATCAGAAAGCGACCGAAGGAACAAGAAGACTTACCGCCGCGACCTGGTGTAGGACCGCACTCTCCAGAGAACTGCTCGGTGACCTGGCGAGTTCGTGCCTAATGGTCGGCGTCAGCAAGCTTTGAACAAGTTTATGGGGAATTCCCTTCGTCTCAAGCCCGTCCTCGGGCCGAACATCCCCCTGTGGCATGTACACAGTAGGGTTGCCGCTCTCTAGCGTGCTCTCTCACGAAAAAGGGGAGTGGTCGGTCCGAGCACTCTCCTTCGGGTCGACCACCACCACTTCTTCTTTGGCCTGTCTTGGCCTCTTTTGTTGTTGGGGTGTGCGCTCCACAGACCTCGGTTGTGTCCTTACGACCTGGGGTTGAGTCCCCTGGGCTGCTCCAGACTGCGATGAGCCATCTCTTCATGGCTAGCCATTTCAACACTTGTGCAAGGCAAACAACAAATCAATACCAAGTAATAGAGTTCGAAAAGAGAAAGGATCGGAAAAGACAACGACACACAGACCAGCTACCTCACTCATCAGCCTGGCATGGATCAACATCGAGAAGGACGTGCACTCTATCATGTCAATCCTCTCGATTTGATTGATCGACGCCTTCGCTTTAGTCCTCGGCTTTTGAAGCTCAGCCGACAAAGGCCAGCCTCCAAGACAACACACAAAAAAGAACTTCCCCTTCTAACGCTTCACTGAAGATGGGGCCTCGACTAAAACTTATTGTGCTACCGGGCCCAAAAATAGTAATACCCATGCTGGTGATGCTTTAGTTGAAGGAAGTAGGCAAACATTGACAAGGTGATCTTAAGGCCGTGGACCGACCAGTAGCAAAGGAGACTGACCACAAACCTAAAGGAGTTCAACATCAATTGGACAAGCAGTACTCGATACCACCTAAACACTTTGACAGTTCCCTCACACAAAGGAAACCTCAACTCGACTATCAAGCTATGCTCGTATACACAAAGCTTGCCTAGTCGAGCCAAGGTGGGTCTCTCACCAACACTTGGGAACCTGAGTTCATACTCCTCTGGTATGCAATATAGGGGTTTGATTTGGGCCAAGTCCCAGGGTGTCAGACAGCACAGTGTGGTCCCAAACCGGCTACCGACCCGTAAAGGAAGGTTGACATCCTCCTCATTTGACAACTTAGCCTCCCAATCCGCTGCCCCCTCAAGGTCAAAGGCCTCAAACTCTTCGGCCTCAGTCCCTGGCCATCAGCCTCATGGGCAGTGAGTGTGGTAGCCTTGATGAGAGACCCCAACTCAGACCCATTACTAAAGGAAGAAGAGAAGGAAGAAGAGTAAGAGTCAGTGGACAAGGAAGAAGACATCTTAGCAGACTTTACGGAAGTCTAGACCGCGGAACTGAAGCAACATTGAGCCGAAGACTACCTTTCACCGAGCTCTACAAGGACTCCCTTCGCAAATGACAAAGTGAAAATGCTCTCCACCCCCTTTTATAGGGCTCCCGGCAATCTAGATTAAGGCAAATCAATGGCGTAGATCAAACACCGCCCTCTGACAGCTCAAGAAGATGAAACGACACTATCGCCCTTCGCATGCACATAGCCTCGGGGAAACAAATTGACACTCCCACTAACCCGCCTCGAAAATGGTATGGGTGTCAAACCTGCCAGTTCACCCAAAAACCAATTCAACTTCGAGCCATTTAGCCCAAATAACGCACTCAACCAGACTTCAAGTTCAAGTTCCTCAGTCGAGAACCGAAGAGCTCTTCCATGCCACACCACGGCCAACTACTACACTTATCGACTTCGGAACTAGGGAGTGGTGTTTGGGTTATGGTTGAGCTGGCTTTGGGTGCCACATGTCACTTACGTGGCCACCTTATTACTTCGGCCACGTTGGCACCACATAAGATGGATAAGCGCGACCAAGACGGGAGAACTTCGTACGGATAAGAAGGGCAACTCCATTGGGGATTAGGTCTTATCCTGAAGACCTCGGCGGACAACCTCATCCCATCAACCCCGGAAACCACATCTGAATAGGACACGGATCTTCGGCTATAAAAAGGTAACTCCCGCTCAAGGTAAGGGACTTTTGACTCTTCAACATCCAAGCTGTTATTCTGCCTTTGCTCGGACCAGCACATTTCTCTCAACTGCTCAGTCTAACCATCCACCTTTCTCGACTAACTTGAGTGTCGAAGTGCCTACCCGGGGAACAACTTCTCAGGCCTCTGATCTCTTTATTGGTTTCAGATCTTGCTGTGCAGATTCGTCCTTCCTCCTCGGCTTGTCCAGTTGGCAGGATTATCTGACTACGTCCTCAGTTCGGAACACCTCGGGTCAGACAGCATCAACAGTCATATAGGACTTAAGCTGGCGGTTTGGACCACCAGCTAAAAAATCAAATAACGTTTTGATAGACCTAAGGCGACGGTCATATAGGAGCTAAGTCGGCGGTTTCGACCGCTACCTAAAAACCAAAAACAATGTTTTGGCAGACCTAAGATGGTAGTCGAAGCCGCCACCTTTATTAATGCTAAGCTAGTGGTTTTGACATACAACCGCTTTTAAAGACGATTGAACTGCCTCAAATTGGTCCTTAAGGGCAACAGTCTTTGTTATCTAAGCCTGCGGTCTTGATCTAGGCCGACAATGTTTTAGGGGGCAAACTAAAGGCTTCCACTTAGATCTAAGGCGGCGGTCTAAAGGCCTAAGCCGACAGTTATACGACCGCTGGCTTAGATTTTGATGATGCGCAATCTGCTCACTCCCTTGTGTCGGTGACTGGGCTTGAACTAAGTTCTAATATGGCAATGCCGAGCTGTACTACTAAGCTGGTAACTGTAAGTCCGAGCTGAAAAGGACTGTAAAGAGAGAAGAATTAGAGTGCTTGGGTAGGTTTTACCCAGGAGAACACTCCGATGCTTAAGTAAAAAAGGAGACTTTAGTGAGAATATGTGAGAGAGTTCAAGAGCTTTTGTGCATATAGCTTTTAGAGTGATCCTGTGGTCTTTTTATAGCTATCTGAGGTTCAGGTGCCATCGGTCAACGTCTCTGAGTCTTCTGCGGAGCTGTTTCCGCAGTTTGGTGCATGTTGGACTATCAGTTGCTAGATTTGTGCGACGGTTATAGTTCACCCGCGTGTCTTGTGGTGTGCGGTTCAGCGAGTTGTTCCTATGGTCGCGGTAACGATGTTCGTGAGGGCACGACATGCAGAACGGTTTTGGACGATTTGGTGTTGTCGGCGGGCCGAGCTCGCCCCAGCTTGGCCGCACACCTGATGTTGGTTGCCGTGTGTTGGTTTGTTAAGCTGTCTTGCTGAGTTGGACGTTGTGTTGCCAACAACGTCCATATGTCGGTAGTTGTGCGGGGTGACCAAAATGCCCCTCATCAGACTATTTTTCTTGTAGTATGGACGTGAGAATTCCAGAGCAAAGGAGACACAACAAAAGTTTGGGGAGGAATAGAGGCTAAAGAAATGCCAACAAAGGATAATGACATTGCAACAACTATAGTAGCCACAAGAAACCAAAGCTTGAAATCCCAAACAATAAGACAAAAGTATGTGCTCTATGAGATTAAAGTCCTCAAATTGCCTTAGGTTTCAACCCAAACAGCCATCTCAATCCCAACTCTTATGCCTCCTCATTACTTGAAGATATTCATAACTTCCACCAACAGAACAACAACACTACCTTTTCTCTCCTAGCTGTGTTAGATTTGTTCCATCTTAGAAGTAGTTACCGATCTCAACTTCTGCACCAGTTCTAATCTTGGTACATTTTCAGAAAACAAAATCTCTTGGGGAGATGCGTTTCATAGCAAGAATGTTTCTTCCAATTTTCATATTGGTAACAGAAAACTATGGCTAAATTATTAGCCTTTTTTGGAGTCTCAAGTAGTCGTGAGTGATGACCTAATGGAGCCAAGCCATGTTGTGAGAAAGGATTTGATAGGTGGAGATGAAACAACAAGAATCGTTGGGAAGTAATAGCTTTGTGGGTCAACATTGGACTGGCTGCTTGCTTGCTTCTTGATGGGAACTGATGAAGCCAAAAATGGTCCCACCAATAGATGAGGCAGAGAATTTGTTCACTCCCTCAGATTTGATGAGGTGACTTGGATCGGGTTTAGCCTGTGGTGTGAGTCGAGCTATGAGGCCGAGTTGGGGGTCCAAGCTGAGAGCTGAAAAGGAAGAGAGGTTAGAGTGCCTGGGTATATTTTTACCCATGGGGACACTCCGATGCTTAAGTTAGTGAATGATCCTTTGTGTGAGAGAATATGAGAGAGTGAGAGTTTGTGTGTGCATACCTTTTGGAGTGGTCCTGAGGTCTTTTTATATCTACCTGAGGTTCAGATGCTATCTGGTAATATTTCTGAGCCTTGTACGGAGCTGTTTCCTAAATCCTGGGGTGTACTGGTCAGTTATTTGCTAGATCCATGCGGTGGCTATAGGTCGCCTGTTGGTCTAGGGGCGGTCAACTCGGTGGGCGGTTCTTCTGTGTTGCGGTTATAGCGCTTGCACAGGCGTTGTTTGCTTGGCTGTTTTGGGCGATTTGGGGGCTGACGGAGGATCGAGCTCGCCCTAGCTCGACCGCGTATCTGATGCTGACTGCCACACGTTACTCCAGCGAGCTGTTATGTTGTGTTGGCCGTTGTGGGTTGAGCTCTCTCTAGCTTGACTTCGTTCCTGATATTGACTGCTACATGTTGAGTCGACGAGCTATCTCGTTGAGTGGACGTTGTGTCACTGACAACATCCACATGTCCATTATCGAGTGAGTTGACCAAAATGCCCCTCATCAGGAAGCTAACTTAGCTGATTTGGGGAGGCATGTTTGGGTGACACAAATTTGCAACCTTAGATCTCTTTGGACTCTACTTTTCGGTTTCTTTGTGGTTCCCCATTCTTATGAAAATTGTTTTTCATTTATCACTTTGTTTTTCGTTATCTCGAACATTCATCAATAGAGTCATCCTCTCTTGCTTTTTTTTTCCTTGAGTTACAATCCGATTGGTTTTCTTTAAAAATTGAAAGAATAATGAAGGCAAAAAATGAATTTTCAATGGTTTTGTTAAATATAATGGTCTTATTTTAATAGGGGATGTTTAAGTCTTATTATAAATAAGAGGGGGAGGTATAAGTATTTATGTTAAAATTCAAGGGAGGTTTAAGTCTTTTACCCTAAAATAAAAAAAAGGATAATAAAGATAAACTTCCTTATTTTATACATATATACATATATACATGCATATATATATATATATATATATATATATATAATTTTTAATTAAAAAATTTTGGAGTTTCAGGTCTCCAATGAAGAAACAGAATTTATCTCCATGCAAATTGGGGATGGAAAATCACTTTTATCCCCAATTGGAATCAAGATTAGGGATGGAAAGCATGGTCCCCACCCCTTTGCCATTCCTATTGGCCATTGGATTTGGAGGGATGACACTAGATTTGTTGTGAAGACTAGTGTGTGTACTGGCAATTCACAAGTTTTGGTATGGCATGTCAAAGTGGGTTGTGCTGGCATGGCCTATGGTTGGGCTCAACATGGCCTACTAAGTGCTTTATTTAGTTCTTTGCGCCATAGCACATGATCTATAGTTACATTGGAGTCTTGTTTTAACGCAAGTAGTAGGGTACTAGATGATAAGAGAAGTTGCATAAATGATGAAAGCCAGGAAATGCGTATATGCTTTAAGGATTGGTCGGATGGTGAGGATAGACTACAAGGTCAAGGAGAGCATAACACATCATTTGATATTTCACCAAAAGCAAATGATGTAAATCAAGATCAAGGTTAAGGAGATGGAGGTGGAACTTGAAGAAAATAATGAAGTTCATATTTTGTTTTGGATTTTTGGCTTTGGCAACCCCTAAACTTTGTGGAAAAGCCAATTTCGACCCTAAAGAATTTTGAGGATCATTTTAGACCTCAAACTAAGCGTAAAAGGCCAACACTAGCAAAAAAACAAACGGTGTTAGTTACACCATTTACAAATCTATTAAATAATGAATAAAATATTAAGAAATGTTGATGTGGCACTATTCAACTAAAAAATAAAAAAATACAAGTGGATTCCACTAATAAAATAAAAACTATTTAATAAATAAATTATGATTGTTGAAAATAATATGTGAGTCTCACTTGAAGTTTCCTCTTCTAAAATAAAATGGTAAGTGGGTTCCACTTAAAATTTCCTCTTTAATAGATGGGTCTCTCTCTCTACCATTCGACTGTTTTCTCCCTCCCCTATCCTCCTTTCCACCCACCACCGCAACTTCAACTCTTAGAAGGGGTGGTTTTCTCTCTCTCTCTCTCTCTCATTATCTTGGCCATTTGGTCATCTTCTCCCTCCCCCATCTTCCTTTCTATCCACCACCATCATTGTAACTCTTAACAACGGTAGTTCTCTTCAAGTAATACATATCCAAATGGCTGATAGCTTTATCTACCCATCTTCTTTTCCCATTGGAAACCCTCCGAAGGTGTTGTGTTTTAGGAATGATTGCAACCAAGGGGTCAGGGAAAGAGGGTTTTTTGAGTAGGGAATGGATAACCAAAAATCCAGAATCACCGATAGTGATTGTTTTGAAGGGATGAGATATCCATCGTATGGATGCCTGAATCTTACGGAATAGAATGGGCGAATTTCAAAAATTTCTCTCCATCATAATAGGAATCCTATTTCCTATTTTAGAAAAATCATATTTTTAAATGATCAATCTTGAACGAAAAACCGAACCAGATCTGAACAAAAACCAGTAGGAGAGGGATATACTTGATACGGAGAAACAATATCTCCCAAAGGAGGTGTTCACGCCCAAGGAAGGAATCAAAGACTGCTCCCACTGAAGATGGCATAGTGTAGGATGGAGTAGAATCAATAGTGTTTTTCCCAAGAACCTGATCCTTCGCAAGAATCAACAGGACGGCACGTGAGCACAACTTTCTATCAGTCCTCACAAGAAACTGATATCAAGATCTGATCTTGATCACTCCCACTGAGAACAGGAGATCGAATTGGCAGATATGGCGGCTGCAGGAAGGAGGCAACAAGAGAGATTTAGCGCAGTAAAGCTGAATTCTCTCTTCTGTAATTTCAGCTCTGAAGACAAGATGTGAAGTGTGTTGTTAAAAGGCTGCCGCCCCCTCCTCCTTTTATAACCTTAAAGGGATCAGTTCCTAATCCCATTAGGAGTTGCTGATCCAAATCATATTTGGATCAGAATTCCCTTTTAGTGATAAGGGTAATCCCTTATCTTATCTGTAGATTGGATCAATCTTCTCCTAATCTCATTAGGAGGTTTCTATATCTGAATCACATTTAGATCTGGACTCTCTGAGTGGATAGGGTTAAGACCCAATCCTATCTGCTAATCCAATCTTAGAATTCGCCCCTTATTTAACTAATCAATTCATCCTAGTTCGAAATGGGCTTCAGGCCCAATAAGGTTATGTGCTCACTTAGCCTTCCAAACTGCTGCCCAATTGGGCTTCCTTGTATGGCGTGGGACCCAAACATTGATATACACATCAGCCACAAGGGTTCAGCCCAGCCTTTGTTACAAGGCCTGGCCGAATACACTGTTACGGACAGTGCACCCCCTAAAACCCATCACATGTGCTCTATGGGCCCAACACTTACCCTAAGTGGTCCCTGGGCCAAGCCATCTTGTAACACCCAGGGACTGTGGGCAGATGCAAGATTATCCCATCAGGTATTACCCTCAATGGTCTTACACTTAACCTCTTAGCCCATAATGATCATACACTGCCCGACAAGAGATGACCTCTCCATCGGTTGCAAAGAACAGTGTTGCACTCTCTACTCACATGGATCCCGGGAATTAAAACCTTTTGCAAACGTTTAGAAACTATAATATATATACTTTTATATCTCATATAAAATATATTTTGCAAAACAAATTACAACGATTGAAATCGGCTACCGGCAATCTTGGTTTCCATTAGAGAGAATGCATCCCCGATCATTACCTTTGTCCGACAAAGGGGCTGATCTTGTCACTATGATCACCCACTCAAATGAATTCTCAGATTGTCCCAACATACCCAGGTTTTGACCCTGCTAAGGATCTCACTGATTGGCATATCAAAGACAATCCAATCCGACACCTAGTGTAGTATCATAATTGAGTCTAGGGGTTAGGTGTAACTCTCTAGTTTTTGCCCATCAATCTCCAAGGTCCAGGGCAATGCTGAAAATCTGGTCCGGTTCAAAGATTCAATTAATCCTACACTGCATGTACCTCGGGTCTCACCCTGGTGGTAGAGACAGATCACCCCAATCGACTTGGCAATACATTAGTGTTAGCCTTGTCAGGATAGGTCTCCCCAGACCGACCCACTGGCTGTGAACGTTCTAAACTAACACGAGTCTCATAAGTGTCCAGTTTAAGGGTATTACACAGAAACACACCGCAAGACATGAATCAAATATGCACTTTATTCATTTACAATAAATGTCATAAGTGCATCAAACTGATTGGAGCTAAGGGCATACAAAACTGTCTAACATCTTCCTCCACTTTGCATGCAACCAAGGGGTTAGGGAAAGAGGGTTTTCTGAGTAGGGGATGGTTGCTCAGAAACTTGGAATCACTGATAGTGATTCTTCCTCCACTTTGCATGCAACCAAGGGGTCGGGGAAAGAGGGTTTTCTAAGTAGGGAATGGTTGCCTAGAAATCTGGAATCACTGGTAGTGATCCTTCCTCCGCTTTGCTTTCTAAGTTCTAATTTCCGATACCTCGACCATTGGAGTGGTTCCTTAGCCACCCAAGATGGACTGCCGATGGCTTTCTCCTCCTAGTCTTCTTCCTCCACCTTGTCATTTTCTCTCGCTCCCTTGATGCCAATTGGCACAAGAAAGGCAAAATCAAGGGGCCTATAAAAGATCCTGCCCCCTGGTGATTTTAGTCATGGGAAATCATTCTTTTGATCATGATGAAGGGTGATTTGGCCCGACCTCGTAGCACGGGGACACGTGGACATGACCTGGCATGAGTGACAATTCAGCGTGACAACTTGGTCACTACTCAGTGCAGTGAGCTTGCCGAGGCTCGGCCAAACGACTTGGCGAGTGGGACAACTCGTCGAGAAGCAAGGCCCAGCTTGCCCCAAACCTAGGCTGGAGCACCCCGAGCTCCCCCATGTAAAAGGACCCGAGCTCCTCCTAAGGGACTCCGAGCTCTCCCTTCCTAAGAAGGAAGCACCCCAACTTTTGGCTAAGTGTCTCGAGGGAGAAAACACCTCGGGACAGCACCATCGCGACTCTTGTTCATACTTGCTTAAGGCTCACCTCCAGTGTGGGCACCTTGGTGTACCTCGACACCTCGGTGCAAGGCAAACTTGCCCTAGGTGGTTCGGTGCACAGTAGCTCGGCAGACTGCAAGGAGATCTGCCTGACATCCGTGCCTGCCTGACATCCGTACTTGCTGAAATCCGGTGGTAGTGTTCGGATCCCTTGCCAGGCAGCGTTCTGCCTGTCGTCTCTGAAAGGCATGGCACGCCTGACGAGTCCGTACCCTGTAGTAGCAGCCTGCACCAGCCACCCCTGCCCTGGCGGTAACGGTTAGGGCAGCGGCGGTTACGCCTGATGTGACTGGGCTCCGGTATAAAAGGACCCTGACCCTCACGAAGTAAAGGTATTGAAGCTAACACTTTCAACACTCCTACTCTCAGCTTTTTCCTTTGAGATTCTCTAGGGTTCTAACTTAGCCATCGGAGTGTTCCCACTGGGAGAGCTCCCCGGGAATCCCTCATCTTCTTCCTCTCAGGTGCCGTTCGCCACTGCTAGGAGCCAAGCCCCAGCCAGCTAGGAGTGCCCAGATCGTGCAACATCATTTGGCGCCGTCTGTGGGAAGCGCTTCAAAAGGCCTTCCTCTAACTTCTGTGCAACTTCCTCCCAAAAAACTCATCAGCATTACAAGCACCTATGGCTTCCTCTAGCAACTTCGGGTGTCAGGACACCCTCGAGGAACAATCCCAACTGCCCACCGTCTGCATCGGGTACTTCACCGTCCCCCTCGCTGTGGACAGGGTACTTAGTCTGAATGTGCCCCTGACGGCGATACCCATGACTGCTCCATTGCTCTCTGTCGTTGAAACAACCTTCGCTGAACCCACCATCCTCCCTTTGGTGGCCAGTCAAGGTCAGCTCGAAGACCTGATGCAGTGCATGCGAGCCATGCAAACCCAAATGTAACAGTTCCGGCAGCTTCAGCTCCACCAGCAGCAAGTCCTTCGACCCCAACGACCACGTGGACGCCTTCTAGTCCCAAATGCATCTGGCTAGGGCGAGTGAGTCTTGCATGTGCGTGGCCTTCTCCACCACTTTCAAGGGAGTAGCCCACACCTGGTACTGAAACCTCACGCCATGTTCAATAAAAGTTGGGCGCAGTTTGTGCAGGTCTTCACCTCCCACTTCGTCACCAGTAAAAGGTGCTCGAGGACCCAAGAAAGCCTCCTCAGCATAGTCCAAAGAGAAGGAGAGTCCATCCGGAACTACATCAAGTGGTTTAATGACGCTTGCCTACAGATACCCGACCTGGACCTTGCAGTTCGGCTCACTACGGCCAAGCGAGGCATCACCCACAAGGAATTCAAATAGCACGTGGTGGTCAACCAACCCAAGATCGTGACCGAGTTCCTCGAATTGGCAGATCGGTTCATAGGAACAGAGGAGGAGATCAACCAGAAGGGTGAACACACCCTTGAAAAAAGAAAGAGAGAACCGGAGCCCCCAGCTCCAAGTGACAACAAGAAAAAGGACCAAGCTCGGGGGCAAAGCCAATTCAGCCTTTCCGAGCTCCGGCAGCAGAAATGGACTATACGCCCCTCAACGCAAGGCGGGCCGAGATCCTCATGGCGATCAAGGACGCCCCATATGTGAAGCGGCCACCTCGGCTCAAGGCCAATCGTAGTGTTAGGAATAAAAACTTGTACTCTAGTTTTCATAGAGATCACGGTCATAGTACCGAAAATTGTAAAAACCTCTGCGACGAGATTGAAGAACTTATCTGTCGCGGATATTTGAGAAATTTTGTACAACATAATAATAATAATAAAGTAGGTCCGTACGAGGAGCAGAGCAAAGAGGCTCCTGAGTCCAGTAAACAAGCCGAACAGCCGCAGAGGCAGCCTCCCGACGAGAGACCAGTTCGGGGTACCATCCATGTGATTGTCGGAGGATCAATTGTCGCGGGCTGCACTTCAGCTGCAGCTCGGTCATTAGCCCGTGAGGCTGCTAGGGAAGAGCTTAACCCCCCGAAGCGGCCAAAGACAGAGGAACCAATCTTCTTCACTGAAGACGATGTGCGAGGGTTTCATTATCCCCATGATGACACGCTCGTCATAAAGATTAAGATCAACGACTTCGAGGTCAAGCGCGTCCTAGTCGACTCGGGTAGCTCGGCTAACATTCTCTTCAAGGCAGCCTTCGATAAGCTTCAACTCCCAGAAAACGATCTGAAGCCCGCGAACACTCCATTGGTGGGATTCAACGGCGAGGAGGTCAGGCCTCTAGGGAGAGTCACTGTACCAATGGAGGTCGGTACCTAGCCCAATGTGGTAAGGCTCAATCACGAGTTCCTGGTAGTCGCGACCCCCTCCCCGTACAATGCAATAGTAGATCGACCCATCACCCACGCCTTACGAGCAGTAGTCTCCACCTACCACCTGGCGATGAAGTTCCCTACAAACTTTGGAGTCGGAGTGATGCGAGGCGATCAGCTCGAGTCCCGCAAGTGCTATGTAGCCGCCCTCAAAGGAAAGGCCAAGGTAGCAGATGACCTCGAGCTGGAACGGCCTGCGAAGCAGTTCGCGGAGCAAGCCGCACCTACTAAGGAGACCATCCCTATCCCGACCTTGACAGAAGATCCAGCTCGGGTACTCCAGATCGTCGCTTCTATTGAGGAACCCCTGCGATCTCAATTGGTAAGTTTCTTACTTAAAAATTTAGATATTTTTGCATGGTCAACGGCAGAAATGCCTGGCATAGACCCCAACATTATAACTGATAGACTCAATGTTGATACTGTAGTTAGGCCCGTTAGACAGAAGAAACGTGACCTAGCCCCGGAGCGATGGAGTGCAGTCGACGAGGAGGTCGGGAAACTCCTTGCAGCCAATTTCATCAGGGAAGTCCATTACCCGAGCTGGGTGGCCAACCCCGTTCTAGTAAAAAAGGCTAACGGTAAGTGGCGCATGTGCGTCGACTACACCGACCTAAACCGAACTTGCCCAAAGGACTGCTTCCCACTTCCCAGGATCGACCGTCTAGTGGACGCGACCTCGGGGCACGAGTTGCTGAGCTTCCTGGACGCCTATTTGGGCTACAATCAAATCAGGATGGACCCAACTGATGAAGAGAAAACTGCCTTCATAACCGAGTTCGGCTTGTACTGTTACAAGGTCATGCCCTTCAGGTTGAATAACGCTGGGGCCACTTTTCAGAGAATTGTAAATAAACTGTTTGAGCCACTAATCGGCAAAAAAGTAGAGTGTTATGTAGACGACATGATCGTCAAAACCCAATTTTCACATGAGTTAATACAAGATTTACATTCGGTTTTTGAAATTTTGCGTAGATTTAATATGAAGCTAAACCCCAACAAGTGTGTCTTTGGTGTCACCTCGGGTAAATTCCTAGGGTACATCGTTAACCGGCGAGGCATTGAGGCCAACCCGAACAAAATCAAAGCCATCCTAGAAATGAGACCACCCCAGAAATTAAAGGAGGTCTAGAAGCTGAACGGCCGGTTAGCCGCTCTGAGCCGCTTTTTGTCGAAGTTGGCGGATCGCTACCTGCCCTTTTTTAAGGCCATAAAAAGCAAAGGTTTTGAATGGACCGAAGAGTGCCAGCTCGCGTTCGACGAGCTCAAAAAGCCCCAGCCAACTAGGAGTGCCCAGATCGTGCAGCATCATTTTGGCGCCGTCTGTGGGAACTATACCTCTCGGCAGCATCCCAGTCTTAACCCGACCCGAGGTGGGTGATGTTTTAGAACTATACCTCTCGACAAGTGATGAGGTGGTCAACTCGGTACTAATAAGAGAAGTAGATCGGGTCTAATGACTCATCTATTATGTTAGTAAAGTGTTGCAGGGAGCAGAAACAAGGTACCCAAAGATAGAAAAGTTAGCCTATGCCCTGGTCATAGCAGCCCGGAAGCTCCGCCCGTACTTCCAAGCTCACACCGTCGTTGTCCTTACTAACAAACCACTAAGGCAAGTATTGCTCAAGCCCGAGGTCTTGGGAAGGCTGACAAAGTAAGCCATCGAGCGCAGTGAATACGAACTCCAGTATAAGCCACGAACTGCTATCAAGGCTTAAGCCTTATTAGATTTCGTCGCAGAATGTACCTTTAGCTCCAAAGTCCCCAGGCCGGTGGAACATGAGGCCCCCAGTGCGAACTGGGACGAGGAACCCTGGATCCTTCACGTAGATGGCTCGTCAAATCGGCAGGGCAACGGAGTTAGGATCGTTCTGTACGGGCCAAGCAGTGTGAAACTGGAGTATGCACTATGCTTTGAGTTCGTGGAATCCAACAACGAAGCGGAATACGAGGCACTGCTAGCCGGGTTGGATTTGGCAAAGGAAGTGAAGGCCAAGCACATCGTCGTTTGTAGCGATTCCCAGCTCGTGGTCAATCAAGTTACGGGTGAGTATGAAGCTCGCGAGCCAACCATGGTAGCATATTTAGCCAAAGTAAGAGGGGTTCTGCTCAACTTTCGGTCATACCTCATTCAGCAAATCCTGATATCAGAGAACGCCGAGGCCGATGCTCTATCCTGCTTGGCCAACATTGGTGATAACACCAAGAGGACTGTGTACATTGAGAACTTGCCTCGGCCTTGCATTCTCAGGGGGGCAGAGGAGGTCGCTCCCGTCGTTCAAGCAGAGCCGAGCTGGATTGATCCTCTCACGAGCTTCCTGCTACACAGGACCCTCCCTGTAGATCGTAATGCCGTTAGGAGGGTAGAGTGTCAGGCTTCCAAATACGTCATAATAGACGAACGGTTGTACCGAAGATCTTACACGCTTCCCTATGCGGTGGACACTTGGGGGCAGAGCCCTCGCCCAGAAAGCACTACAACAGGGATATTACTGGCCAACAATGAAGGCAGATGTGACCAAGCTCGTCAAAAAATGCGACAAGTGTCAGAAGCATGCCAACATCCACCACCGGCCTGCTGCTGACCTAAAATACCTCATTAGCCCATGGCCATTTGCACAATGGGGCATTGACCTACTCGGGCCATTCCCACCAGCAAAAGGACAAAGGAGGTTCCTAGTGGTGGCAGTTGACTATTTCACAAAGTAGGTTGAAGCCGAACCTCTCGCGACAATCACAACCCGGATGTGTAGAACTTCTTTTCGAAGAACATAGTGTGTCGTTTCGGATTACCTCGGGTACTGATCTCCAACAATGGTAAGTAGTTCGAAGACATCAAATTCCAAAACTGGTGCCGAGACATGGGAATTCAGTAGAACTTCACCTCAGTGGCGCACCCTCAGGCAAATGGTCAAACGGAAGTCACGAACAAGGCTATCCTCCGAGGACTAAAGGCGTGCCTGGACCGAGCTAAGGGACTGTGGGTGGACGAGCTGCGTAGTGTATTATGGGCCTATCATACCACAGAAAAGATCGCCACAGGAGAAACCCCCTTCAACCTCACCTACGACACCGAAGCAGTCATTCCAGCCGAGATTGAAGTTCCTTTGCTGAGATTAGAAGCGTATGATGACAGGGCAAACGAAGATGAGCTACGTACCAACCTCGACTTGCTTGACGAAGTGCGGGACCTCGCATACATCAGGACCGCGGCCTACCAGTAGAGGACAACTCGGTACTATAGCGCCAGGGTAAAAAAACGGACTCTCCGCGTTGGCGACCTGGGTCTCCGTAAGGTTATGGTGCCTGAGCTCGGTGTTGGCAAGCTCGGTCCGAACTGGGAAGGAATTTACCGAGTGAAGTGAGTACTCGGGGAAGGAACGTACGAGCTCGAAACCCTGGAAGGGGAACAAGTACCTTGGGCATGGAATATTGTCAACCTAAGACAGTATTACCTATAAGTGACGAAGTAGACCACGAGTCACTCTCAGGGCTCAAGGGCCAAAAAGCCGAACTAACAGACTCTGGCATAATAACTTAGCTACCTTTATGATGC
Organism: Nelumbo nucifera; assembly: GCF_000365185.1. Next base: position 3,665,954 of record NW_010729120.1, on the reverse strand, counting down.
GAATGAATTCTAAGGGGCTAAAACACCGAGCTGATCAAGGAGCTCGGCACCATAGTACATAATGTATCGAAGGGCGCAAGCAGACTAGTAGATCCTACGACACTAGGCTCACCTCGACATGCAACCAGGAGACAGTTCGGGCATATGCCTTACCATGTCTATTACCTCGGTGTACACCAGAGGACAGTTTGGGCATACGCCCTACTATGCCTTACTGTATCAATCACCTCAGTGTACACCAGAAGACAGTTCGGGCATACGCCCTACTATGCCTTACTGTGTCAATCACCTCGGTGTACGCCACAAGACAGTTCGGGCATATGCCTTACTATGCCCTACTACGATTCACTCCGCACACTCAACCATGATAAGCTCGGATAAAACAATACTTGGAAAAAGATCACTTAGGAAAAAATATCAACTTCATTAACAGAAAGTTTTGTACAACGGGCTAGACAAAAGAAAAAAAAGACTGAGCTCGCGGGCTCGGAATACAAAGGCAATCACTTCGGAAGCTCTTCACCACCACGAGAGATCTCCTTAGGATCTTCGGGCTGGTCGGGGGTGTCCGCTTCTTCGTCACCATCCTCCTCCTCCGAGTCCGGGTCCTCTACGGCTTGACGAGCTATCTCGTCCGTGATTCGCGAGGTGGTGATGGCACTTGTGTCAAGCTCGGGGTATGTGTGCCTTATCAGCCACCTGCTGAGCTTGAACCCCTTGCGGTAGGCCTTTCGCAGAACGACATCAAATTTGTCGGATTGGATGTACTCTGCGATAGCCTTGATCTTCGTCTCCTCTATCGCTCGAGTGAAGATCTCGGTCTTCTCTTCGATGTCCGCCTTGAGGTACTCCACCTCGTGCAGAAGGGCCTTCTTATTTTCCTTAAGGCCTTCTGCCTCTACTCTAAGGGCGTCCAGCTCACCCCTCAGTACGCCCTTCTCGCGTGTTAGCTCCGCTTTGAGGGTCTCCATCTCGCCCCTCAGCACATTATTCTTGCGTGCCAGCTCGTCCTTCTCCGCCGTCAGCGTCGTGATAACGCCCCTCTGGGCCATGGCACCGCTCTCCAACTGGTGGATCTGCTCATGAGCTATCCTCAGTTCGGTATGAGCAGCGCGAGAAGACTCCTCGGCGGTCAAATCCCGCTTCAGATTCCTCTCGGACTGAAGAGCGAGGGCGTGCACAATGGAGTTCGCTTGACAAAGGAAGTTAGTTAGTACCGAAAAAGCGTAAATATAAAAGGAAAGGAAAAGAAAGAGAAGAAAACTTACCACCATAGTGTGGGTGGCAGCCCGGGCTCTGAGCTGAGCAGGGTTGAGCATATCAGCCCAAACCGAAATCTCCTCAGAATAAACGACCCCCTTGCTCTTTCGAAGACCGAACTAGGGGACCAAGATACTTCGGCCCCCATCTGGACTCCCCGAGCTGGAAACAATCGTCTCGGTTGTATGGATGGGCTCTGTGGAGACTTCAGTTGCAACGTTAGCAGCTCCGGTAGCAGCCTCGGCATCGGCTACCGCCCTCACGGTGGGCTCGGCCAAGGTCTCGGGCTCCCTAAGTGGTATGGACTCCTCCAAGTCGGTGATCGGAGGAGCCCTAGGGAGCTCGGGCTCAGAAGTTGGAGCCGGTTGAAGCTGGGGCTCGGGAGTGGGGGCAGGCGGTGACTCGATACGGGCTCTCTTGGCAACCCGCTTCTTCCTCCCCTTCATGTGCTTAAAGAGACGGTCTCCCTTAAGTTTGTCTGCCTCCATGGGACCTGCAAAAAGAGCTCGGCATTAGTACTCGGGTGATATAATCTTTGAAATCACAACCGATCTCGCCCACGACTGGAATGCCTCCCTGGTCTTCTTGTCGAGTATGACGCCAGGGTCTTGGATAGCCGCCCTCTAGTGAGTAGGGAAGGGCCACCCCACCGGGTTCCGAACTACGAAGTAGTCCTGCTTCTAGGCCGGGATCTTGCTAGGAAGCTTGTGCATTAACTTAAAGTCCGGGCGAGGGGACAAGTTGTAAGCCCTCCTGTGCTCGGGGAGAACGCATGAAGCGCTCTTCTTAATGGTAAGGAGAGAACAAAATATGTCCAAGTTGAGGGGGAGGACATACTCGTAACAGAGGGAGATGGTCCCGATCACGTTACGGACTGAGTTCGGGTGAAACTTCTCTATCGTAACGTTGAAGTGTTTCAGAACCTCCACTATGAGTGGATGGAAGGGAAGGCGTAGCCCGACTATGAGCTGCTCTCGGAAGATCACGACCTCATCAGGGCCGTGCTCCCATGGGAAGTTCCCTGCAGGTAAACTATAGGTGTACTCCCTGGGTAGGTTGTACTATTAGATGAGTTGACGGAGCCTCTCCAGGGTCATAGTGGAAGGCCCAAACCTGTCCGGCATCCGACCTCGGTGAAAGGTGGATGCCAAGTTACCCGAGGCCACCCGCGCCTCGGGGGACTGGACTCCGGTAGCCGAGGTACCAACCTCGGGCACCTCGGGCTCATCTAACTGGCTATCAAAGGAAGACATAACGAAACCGAAGAAGAGCTAGGGTGACTCACCGAAAAGAGATGGATCGGACTGAGAAGAACTGACCCGAGCTGGAGGCTTTGGACGCGAGCTCAAAACTACAACTGAAGATTTGTGGCGAAGGAAAATGGCCAGGACCCCCGCTATTTATAGCCACTATACGCGGGCATCAATGGTTGAGATCGAAACGATCTGACGGTCCTCATGAAAACCGATTGTGCGACCTTCGAGACGAAATCAGTTTGCACCTGGCAGAACCGAGCGGAAAACCAGTCCAACCTATGAACTGACAGACAAGAAAGTTTGGACTCTGAGCCAAATCCACCCGGTAGACTGCGGACTCCCCGCACTAGGTCAACACTCCTAGCACGGGGAGTGGGGGCAATTGATGAAGGGTGATTTGGCTTGACCTCGTAGCACGGGGACATGTGGACATGACCTAGCATGAGTGAAAATTCAGTGTGACAGCCTGGTCACTACTCGATGCAGCGAGCTCGCCGAGGCCCAGTCAAATGACTTGGCGGGTGGGACAGCTCGTCGAGAAGCAAGGCCCAGCTCGCCCCAAACCTGAGGGTGGAGCACCCCGAGCTCCCCCATGCAAAAGGACCCGAGCTCCTCCTAAGGGACTCCGAGCTCTCCCTTCCTAAGAAGGAAGCACCCCAACTTTTGGCTAAGTGTCTCGAGGGAGAAAACA
>NW_010729120.1:3620444-3662692 GCF_000365185.1 Nelumbo nucifera | reverse complement strand
AGGACCCGAGCTCCTCCTAAGGGACTCCGAGCTCTCCCTTCCTAAGAAGGAAGCACCCCAACTTTTGGCTAAGTGTCTCGAGGGAGAAAACACCTTGGGACAGCACCATCGCGACTCCTGTTCGTACTTGCTTAAGGCTCGCCTCCAGTGCGGGCACCTCAGTGTACCTCGACACCTCGGTGCAAGGCAAACCTCTCCTAGGTGGTTCGGTGCATAGTAGCTTGGCAGACTGCAGGGAGATCTGCCTAACATTCGTGCCTGCCTGACATCCGTACCTGTTGAAATCCGGTGGCAGTGTTTGGATCCCTTGCTAGGTGGCGTTTTGCTTGTCGTCTCTGAAAGGCATGGCATGCCTGACGAGTCCGTACCCTGCAGTAGCAGCCTGTAGCAACAGCCTACACCTGCCACCCCTGCCCTGGCGGTAACGGCTAGGGCAGTGGCGGTTACGCCTGATGTGACCAGGCTCTGGTATAAAAGGACCTCGGCCCTCATGAAGTAAAGGTATTGAAGCTAACATTTTCAGCACTCCTACTCTTAGCTTTTTCCTTTGAGATTTCTCCAGGGTTCTAATTTAGCCATCGGAGTGTTCCCACCGGGAGAGCTCCTCGGTAACCCCTCATCTTCTTCTTCCTCTCAGGTGTCGTTCGCCCCTGCTAGGAGCCAAGCCGCAGTCAACTAAGAGTGCCCAGATCGTGCAGCATTAGATCATGTTCTAGGTTGACTGAAATCTTCCCAATTGGAAATCTATGGTTTGACTAGTAAAGAGTCGAATCGGGTTTCAATTTTTGACCCTGATTAAAAGAAGATTTTTGTTACTGATGATGCCCTTTTCGTCGACTCCAATCCCGACCACTTGTTTCAAGCAATTTCGGAGCAGTTTTTTGGGTCGAATAACTACTCAATAAACTGAAACGAAAAAAAAAACTGCTTTAAGGCTTCACTATTGCCAATTTATACCACTTTAGCAAACGAGTTCACTGTGTTCGATCGGTCGTTTGTGTTAGTGCTTGATTAAGCCAAATCAGTTTCATTTTCATTGGAGAAGGGGAATTTTAAGTGGGATCCACCTATTATTTTTTGAGGAAATTTCAATTAAGATTCAATTATTATTTTTCTCTTAAAAGAGGATATTTCAAGTGGAACCTACCTATTATTTTTCTCTTAAAAAAGTAAATTTCAAGTGTGACCCATTTATAATCTTATGTGGAACCCATTTATATATTATTTTCAATATTTATTAATTTATTTATTAAATAGTTTTATCTTATTCTTGGTGTGAGATTTAATATGATATATTTTAGTGGGATCCCACTTGTATATTATTTTCAATATTTATTAATTTATACATTAAATAGTTTTTATTTTATTGTTGGTACGAGATTTTAGTGGAACCCCACTTGTAATTTTTCTATTTTTTGAGTTGAATAGTGCCATATCAGCATATTTTAATATTTTATTCATTATTTAATGGATTTGTAAACAACATCACTAATACTGTGTCTTTTTGGCTAACATTGGCCTTTACAACTTATTTTAAGCCTTTAAATTCTTTAGGGTTGAAATTGGCCTTTTCGCAAAGATTAAGGGTTGTCAAAGCCAACTAATTGTACAACATTTTTTAATTTATTGTAAATTTTATCTAAAAATTTACACTTATTTGTGATTTTGTCAATATACCACTACAACTTTTTATTTACAATTTTATTATATTATTTTTTATATTTCATTCCAATTCCATTGTATTTTTTTAATTTGTTTTATTATTCTATATTCATTAAGTTCAAATGAGATAAAAATTTTAAAATTTTCTTTTCAATTTGTTGTTTATTTTGTATTTGTTAAATGCTTATTTTCTCAAAATTTGTATTATCTTTACTTGACAAAAAAAAAAACGAAAAAAATAATAGAAAAGATAAAAAAAGGCCTGACCCAGCCCAGAGGCATGGCCCGATCCTACATGGGCTCACCTGGACTCATGTCATGGTTAATACAAGACTGACCTTTTACATTTTAGGGGTTTCGAGCTAGACAGGCACTGAGGCACCATCCATCACGCCCACGTTCCGGCACAGCAGGGTCCATCCGCAAACTCGTACCGTATCGGCCCGCTAAGGCCTCAGAGGTTATTCTCCGTCTGAGAAACTGGCTGGAAGTATTCCTTCGTTAGGGTTGTAGAAGATCAGAGTCGTTGCAGCGGTCTGGTCACTTGTATTTTTCTTCCCTTCCATGGTTTCCTTTCTGGGTCCAACCTCCAAAAGACACTCCGGAGTCCAAAACATCCAAGTGCGGTTGCTCTGCTTATAGCGACTCTCTTCTACTTGATACGGGAAATACGATCAAACCAAGTGCCAAGCAAGAGTAACAACCACAGTAATAACTTCTAATAAGCATGGATTCCCCCCCATCTCCTCCACAGCAGCCCGAACCCAAGAAGCTCAAAATGTCCACCACCACCACCAACTCCGACGATGAAGAAATCGAACCCAAGCTCACTTCAACCGAGAGGAAGCCAAGATACAAGCGGCGCAAGATTGCCATCTTCTTCGCCTACTGCGGTGTTGGTTATCAAGGCATGCAGAAGAACCCTGGTGCCAAAACCATCGAAGCCGATCTTGAAGAAGCCCTCTACCTCTCCGGTGCTATTCCCGAGCCCGACCGCGGCAATTCCAGGCGCTTCGACTGGTCTCGCTCCGCTCGCACCGATAAAGGCGTCAGCGCCGTCGGCCAGGTCGTCTCCGGCCGGTTCTATATCGACCCTCCCGGCCTCGTCGATCGTCTCAATTCCAATCTTCCCTCTCAGATCAGAATTTTCGGATTCAAGCGTGTGACGGCTTCATTCAACGCGAAGAAGTTCTGCGATCGCAGGAGGTATGTTTATCTAATTCCGGTCTTCGCTCTTGATCCAAGTTCTCATCGTGACGGAGAGAGTGTATTGGCTAGCTTGGGTTCCGAAAACGAACTCGTTAGGTGTTCGGAGTGTTCTGAGAGGGGGCATAAGGTTGCAGATGTTATGGGTCGACGTGATAACGAATCAAAAACTGTAGAAAATGGCGGGAATGATACTGATGCTTCTCATTCTAAAGCATCAGACGAATCAAGGGTTTCTTCAGAAAGTGGCATTGCAACCGTTTCACAGTCTGAAACCACAAATGAACCTAGGGTTTCTTCCTTGGACGGTATTGCTGTTCCCGATGGGCTTGCAGAGGGGTGTGTTGTACTTTCGTCAGACAACAGAACTACTTATCCCCATTCGGAACTAGCAGAGGATGTTGGCATTTCTTCAAGTAATGGTACTGCTGTTTCACAATCTGAGTCAATAGAAGAGCCTAACCCTTCTTCAGTGGAAAATGAAAACAATTTGGTTAGATGCAGTAATGGAGAAGAGACATCTGCAAAAGGCAGTCGTTTTTGCTATGGGAACAAGGAGAAGGAGAGGTTTAATAGAATTCTGAAGCATTATGAAGGAACTCACAACTTCCATAATTTCACAACAAGAACGAAGGCTGAAGACCCATCTGCCAGACGCTTCATTGTTTCATTTAACGCGAATAAGGTTGTTACTGTGGAAGGGATGGATTTTGTCAAGTGCGAGGTTGTGGGTCAGAGCTTCATGCTTCATCAGATTCGGAAGATGATTGGACTAGCAGTGGCAGTCATGAGGAATTGTGCACCTGAATCATTGATCGACACAGCTTTTGGGAAGTAAGTAATTTCTTTGTATCTATTGTCCAAACAGCTTTCTTTCTTCATCTGAAAACTAAGTTTTCTTCTTTGATTCTTTCTTTTTTCTTTTTGTTTTTGTTATTTTACTTTAACCAGAGATATAAACATCAATATGCCCACTGCTCCTGAGGTTGGTCTCTATCTGGATGAGTGCCTGTTTACTTCATACAACCATAAGTGGAAAGACTCGCATGAAGAGTTATCCATGGAGACTTACAAGGAAGAGGCAGAGGAGTTCAAAATGGAGCATATATACTCTCATATTGTATCCACTGAACAGAAGGAAGGGGTTGTTGCTCTTTGGTTGCACTCTTTAAACCACCGTAATTATCCCGATTTCTGTATTGATGGGGACAATGTAACCACAGCAACTGGAGAGAGAGCTCAAGTGGACAACATGATGCAGTGATCTTTTTTTCTTTTTATCATTAAAATTTGATTGTGATTTCAGCACATTGACTGAAAGGTATTTTCATCAAATCTTAGGTATATGTTATATACTGTAGGACCTCTCCCCCCAAAATTTCCCTCCATTTTCTCTTGATTAGTCTTAACCTTGTTTTGTGTTTTCCTCATTAAAAATTGTTTTGCTCTCTTGATTAGTCCTAACCTTGTTTGTGTTTTCATCATTAAAATTTGTTTTGTTATTTGTTGTGTTTAAATAAGGTGTTTAGTATTGCTACTACAGCCTACAGAGTGCAGTAGAGCTCTCCCTCCCTCCCTCTCTCTCTCTCTCTCTCTCTCTCTCTCTCCCTAAAATACAGAGGAGCTCTCCTTTATTGCATGAGGATTTATGTTGGAAATTTGAGGAGCTCATTCTTGAGTAAGCTTATTCCTTCCAGGGACAGTGGTGCTGTTCCATGTTTTCCATGCATAAGTTAAGCCAATACCAAGTATAAGCAGATAATGTCACATCTTATTAGTATTACATATTGTGTATTCTTCAGGCTCCACAGAAGACAAACACATTTCATACTGTTGATGAACTACTTCATGAGTGCATGAGCTGATTGATGAGAACTTGGTTTAGAATCCATTGTGGAATTATATCGGTTTAGTGACTGGTGTACCAACTTTTGTTTCACCTTTATAGAATATCAGTTGCAATTGGTATAATAAATCCAACCCTCTTTACATCAGAAGGGACGAGTATATTCTTGGGGATAATCTCCAGCCATTCCTGCCACTTTCTGTCTTATTTGAAATGTTTGAGCAGAGTTTTATTTGTAAGACCCTTATAAATCATACTTGCATACTAGCATAAAATTCCTGGGTGAGTTCAGCAGATAAGTTTGATAATGTGAAAAGACACCTTTCCGTTATTCTTTGGATTACTTGTTTATCTGTTATCATCAGAGATATACCTCTCATTACAAAAGACCAATTTACCAAAGTTTCTCTTGAAATGTCAAGCTTCAAACATTGTCAATGCTCATCTGATCGTTTCATTTACCCTGGGGTACTCCACGCCCAAGACACATACATTCTCCTTTGGGTGATGATGGTGTCCTTCAGAAAACATGCCCTTGTGTTGTGGAAATTCTCCTGTCGAGTTGTTAGGAAATCGTAACGTAGGGGTGGTCAGGTTTCTGTTTTGTTCTGTTTAAGGCAGTTTTTATTGCAACTTGCAAGTAATGCTTTTATTAGCAAATAGTAAAACAAATCATTCTCCTTTGGTTCTCTTTGTTTGGAGTGCAGTTTTCATTTGAACTAGTACAAATATGTGAGTGCAAAGTTTTGTTTCACTATTGCTTCAAGTTTCGTTTTAGGGCCCACTTGGTTCACTGGAATAAGGGTCTGGAATCAAAATCCCATTCATGACATAACCCCATTTGAGAGAATGGTCATTCCCTCCCCCTCCCTTGGAAATGAGATCCCATTCCAGTTCCAGCTAATTCAATTCTGATTCTAATTCCTATGGCAACCAAACAGGCTATGGGAATACCGATTCCAATTCCATTCATGTTCCAATTCTGATTCCAGCTGAGAACTAAACGGACCCTGACAAAACAAAAAAAAATCTAAAACAAAATTAGGAGGTAGGATCATGGTGATTACCGATTAGCCAGCCCCCTGCAATTCACAGCATCATCATGTTAAAAGATAAAATAATTGATAAATACGAAATTCCTTGAGACCAAGTACGAGGCTTCTCCTCTCTTGGTCTCCCAATTGGCTCTAACAAAGTAACAATCTCTTGAGACATTCCAGCAACATAGCAATGCTAATAGATAAAGGTGGCCAGAGGTGACCTACAATCTAACAAACATGCTAGCGTTTTATAGAACCGTAGCAATCTACTTGCTAATTACTACAATCTTTCAAAACAGTAGAAACCACTCCTACCTGTGGTACATGTATTGAAGTTGCTTGCGTATGATTATAAACAAGGATGTTCATTTATATGATTTATCATATAATGGTGTACACTATTTACATTTCTTTTTGATGTTCTGCTGGCTTAGCGTAGTGTTATGTTCACAGAAAGCATGCTTGTGTCCACTGACAGTTCCCTCTTCTACATGGGCTGAGACAAGTAGGACACCTACCTATTTAGAGAAGAAAATTAATTCTTTGCAAATGTAAAACGCTGCAAATGTGAGAAGCTCCACGGGTATGAATGCCACGAGAGGAAGCTCCCCTGTTGTTTCATATCCTTCCAAGTATAGACGTGCAGTGATTCTTCTTGTGGTAAACCAGGAATCCATGCCAATCATCTTCACAAGGTTAGATCTTTGAACCGGTTGCATTCCTGCAGTACTCATTAAATCGGTATTTCTTTTAATCAGCAGCAGAGCAACAAGATTGCATTTTAGAAAATAATGAGAAAAGACACCCTACAAACAATGCCAAAAACTAACCACCCATTCTAAAAGCACGTGATTATTGCAAATGAATCCTAATTCAGAGAAGACCCTGTAAAGATACTAGACCTTACAAGTTCTTCAAATAAATCCTAATTCAAACTAAACCACATCATTGCAATAGGAAGCAAACGAAGAAAAGGCAGTTTATGACATAACTAATCTTGATTTATACTAAATAAAATAATCATCATTGGAGGTTAAGTCTATCTATGTTTTACAGATTTCCACATTAATAGGCCTAACTGTTAGGTCACATGAGTAGTATCCAAATTTTCTCTATAATTAAAGTACACCAACCAAGACTGCTAGGACTAAGGATGATTCTTCAGTTAATCAAAAGCAAAGGCTCAACGACTCATTGACCTCAAACTGGATTTTCTTTACATCTTGCACCCCTTTAATGCAGATCAGAAGTTTTCTATGGTTGTTATATGTAGGACAACATTCATTAGCTCTGATGTCAAAAGCCTGCACAATTGGAATAACTACAACAGGTGACAAAATGAGAAAAAGTAAATTGAGATGGTTTGATCATGTGCATAGAAGACCATCTATGGCACCTGTTAGAAGAAGTGATCTATTACAAGTTGAAGGGGCCAGAGGAGCTAGGGGCAGACTGAAAAGAACTTGGGGTGGAAGTAGTAAGAAATGATTTAAACAACCATAATTTGATGATAGATATGGCACTGAACAGAACGGAATGGTGAAACAAGATTCATTTATCCAGCTCCACATCATTTGGGCAAGGCTCAAATGATTACGACATGCCCAGAGCCCACTCCCATAGTCATCAAGGTGGGCGCCTAGGCGACAAGGTGCCTTTGGAGGCTCACCTTGCCTAGTCGCCAAGTAGTTTTGTGCACTAGGTTATAAAATACTTATATTTTTAATTTTTTGACATTATAATTATAAAATAAACATTATTAAACTAGAATATTAATTTTATGTGTTTATATACTATTTTTTTTATTATTTTCTTATTTTATGAGGGTTTAATCAACACAAACATTGCTAACTGCTGTGTTGAACTCATGGTTCAAAGTATCGATACACCTCTGTGTATTGGCAGAGGTGTATCGGTACTTATAACGATACTCCCCCTATTTTTTTTTATTTCTTTGGTTTTCAATTTCATTTTTAAATATATATTTATATATATATATATTATTTAAAAAAAAGGGTCCCTGAAAACACCTGTAAACAGGTATCGGGACCCCAAAGATACAATACAATACACCCGATATGGGGGTGTATTGTGTCGAAATTTTGATCCTTGATTGAACCCTAAAAAATTTCAAAACCTGAACTGATAAGCAAAGGAAGAACTTAAAATTTTGTCTAATCAACACATTTTCTTCTTCCACCTTTTCTTTTCTTCTTTCCTATAACAAAAGTAGGGGTTCAGTCCCTATATTTTTTGAAATTTCTTTCCTTTGTTCTTTTTCTTCTCATAAAATGTTGATTTTCTAGACTTAAACATGAAATTTATACTTTTCTTATGAAAATTATGAATAATTATTGAGGAAAGATGGTTATGGAACCTAGGGAACTACCCTAGGATATATGGTTTTACTTAAAAAAAATCCATCGCCTAGGCGACAAGGTGCCCCCCTGTCACCTAGCTTCGCCTTGGCTCCTTGAAAACTATGCCCACTCCATGAAAAAACCCCACAGTTCTGATTCCTCTATGGTTAGGATGTAGAAGCCAGGAATAAAGGTAAGTGAATGAATGGGATGTGATTGTGAAGGATTATGAAGGGGTAGCAGGTCAGTTAGAGGAGAACAAGTGAAATTGAGAACGTAATGGTGATGGTGTTGAAATGGTAAAATAAATGGAGATCTGATCCAATTATTAGAATCCAGTAGCTAGGTAGGTGGAATATCATGGGGCTACTTTTTAACCAATAAGCTAGTGAGGGAGAAAAAGAATTTCTGCACTCAAAAGAAACAAAACATCCAAACTCTTATCTGCTCCATGCTCTGTTTATAGAGTATGGAAAGCATTTCCTAAATCTTAGATCTCTTGCATGGCAAATATCTTTTCCTATTACTTCCATTTATTTGCTAACCTAACTTAGAAACAAAAAAAATGGCATCCCCAAATTAAACCTGTTACTGATTATTCTTCTAGTAATCAAATCTTCTAAATATTTCAAACTGGGAATGAATGCAGGACACACAAACAGTTGTACATAATTTGACTCTAAGCTGCCTAAACATAAATGAATGTAAATACAACAGCATGTCCATTGGAGACCCAAATATATGTCCAATTCATATCCAGTAACTTAAAAGTTTAGAACCAATAAATGTTTAAACAACCATAATTTGATGATAGAAATGGCACTGAACAGAACAGAATGGTGAAACAAAATTCATTTATCCTGCTCCACATCATTTGAACAAGGCTCAAATGATGATGACATGCCCACAGCCCACTCCATGAAAAAAAGCCACAGTTCTGATTTCTCTATGGTTAGGATGTAGAAGCCATGAATAAAGGTAAGTGAATGAATGGGGTGTGATTGTGAAGGATTATGGAGGGGTAGCAGGTCAGTTAGAGGAGAACAAGTGAAATTGAGAACGTAATGGTGATGGTGTTGAAATGGTAAAATAAATGGAGATCTGATCCAATTATTAGAATCCAGTGGCTAGGTAGGTGGAATATCATGGGGCTAGTTTTTAACCAATATGCTAGTGAGGGAGAAAAAGAATTTCTGCACTCAAAAGAAATAAAACGTCCAAACTCTTATCTGCTCCATGCTCTGTTTATAGAGTAAAGAAAGCATTTCCTAAATCTTAGATCTCTTGTACCGCAAATATTTTTTCCTATTACTTCCATTTATTTCCTAACCTAATTTAGAAACAAAAAAAAATGGCATTCCCAGATTAAACCTGTTAGGCTGTTACTGATTGTTCTTCTAGTAACCAAATCTTCTAAATATTTCCAATTGGGAATGCGTGCAGGACACACAAACAGTTTTACATAATTTGACTCGAAGCTGCCTAAACATGAATGAATGTAAATACAACAGCATGCCTATTGGAGGCCCAAATATATGTCCAATTCATATCCAGTAACTAAAAGTTTAGAACCAATTATGTCCCAACTTCAGACCCAATATACGGGCATATGATTAGGAAATGGGCTAGATAGCAGGTCTCCTTTTTAACTGCTAGGACAGCCAGCAAGTCATTGTTGGAGATTTGTTTCAATTTTTGATTTTCTGTTACTGCATCAATTCATAGTTTCATACTATTCTTCTTGTCTACCAATAATCAGATCAACCAGACCAATCCAATAAGAATCCTAACAACCCCAGGCACTTATTAGATCACTCCCGGATTTTCCATTGTTAAACCTATAGGGCCTTTATTAATTCTGTTTTTTAGGATTCTTAGTGGATTGGTACCATATAGGGGCCATTACTTGGTGTAATGGTAAAATCTTGGGCTGTCAAACATGAGAATGTGGGTTTGAGTTGTGAAAAAATCCCAAAAGTTAGGACCATATTCAGTCCACCCCTCCCAAGACCCCAGATAGTTGGGGCCAACATTGGGTAATGGTCTTTATTGAATTGGTACCGGATCTACCTAAATATGGATCCACTGACAGCCCTAACACCGGCAATTCAATAAAAAGTAATTCACTGATCCTCTGTCTGCTTCCAAACACATCAACATGCACATTTGGCTACATATCTTATGACTAATAAGGTGTCAAACATTAAATCTTTGTCGGCTGCAGGTCAAACAAAAAAGGCCACTTTGGGTGGAGTTTATCAGCCCCGAGGCCCAAACCTATTCTGTGAAAGTGGAAGAAGAGGAGAATACTACCATGAAGAACAAAAAGATTGTGAAAGTTAACACTACTTATCCGAACTACTGGTCCTCTTGCCCTCTAATTTGGATTCCATCATCACTTCCCCTGGTTCCCCAACATTTTTACCATTGATTCCACTTGCAAATCATTAAGGTGCTTCCATATGGAGAGAATAGCATTCATAGGGCCATTGTCAATCTTCTAGGATAAAAAAAAGAGGTAGTGCCTGAGGAACCTTTGAAAAAATTGAGTTAGTTGTATAATGAAAAATGGAATGAAGTAGTCTTCATATACAAATGCAGTTACTTTAGATTTAGAGTCAATGCATCTTTTTGCCCCTAATTAACATATTCAGATACAATTCTTTTGTTGTACGATAACTACATGACACATTTAACAACTCAGAAAAATTCACCCAACATGATTTTCTTTTTGGAGGAAATCATTTATGGAACTGGCAGAGAAAGAATTCTTGCTTTAGCAATATTATAGAGAGGATCTGGCAATCACTGTTGCTTGCTCTGGATAGGTAGGTTTCTGGTTAGTAATCAGTAGTTAGAATGGTGAAGACAGGATCTGATCTAACATCTATCGTTCAAGAGTTCCCAATATTACTAATTAAGATAGCTGGCACCTCCAACTCCAGGTAGGCAGGTATTGGGCTGTCAACTTTTATTGTGTATTTACCATGTTAACTCAATATCACCATCAATGATATTAAGCCCCGTGGTCCTTCAAGTTTCCCCTTGGAGAGGCAAAGGCATTAGAATCCACCCTGAATGGCTAGTTCAGGTAGAGGTTCATAGACCAGCTAATGCATTGGCTGACTCACTGGCTAGAGGAGGTGTAAGCAGAACAGGCCCAAGGATATACAGCATCAGAACTTATTTATGGGATTTCTTGTATGGGCTGTGGTCAGCTCTACGCTGGCTTCTCAGTAGATAAGTGCTCCTTTATTGTTCATGTACTGTATTGGTTTGCCTCTTGCTATTCTAACTAGAAGGATTTTTCTCCATATTAATGGAATTCATTAGTGTTGCAGATTAAAAAAAATATCACTATTAACTAGTGTTTTAGCTGCAAATAGGTTCAATATCCTTTATAGATGAAGAAAATTGATTGGCTTGTTTGTTGTATATCTATAAACCAACAAATACAGCATAACAATATTATTATGTTTATATGGGAAACAAAGTAGAAAAAATGATACATTCCAGAAGAGAATAATCCTCAGAGATAAATCAATATGAAATTGTTTTATGGGGACTTGAACAATGGACCTATTGATTCATAAGTTGAAATCATATTGTACTTAGATGCAGAATTATAAGTTATTTGTATACTGATAATATTTTAAGGCCCAAATCAGAAGAGCTAACTTTAACTTACAAAAACATCAAATAAACTCAATGCAATGAGTCATTTGGGAAGAAACAGAAACGAAATCAGAGAGCTAAATACCAACCGACTGCACTTACTTCTGACATTGTCGATGCAATCCAAGAAGGAGGTGGCCAAAATAACTTGGAATATCCTGGATAAGAAGCCAATGGTCCAATACTACCATCCTCTAAATTGAACACACCTATATCATGATCCATGAATGGTGCACCATCCTCTTCTCCGTTCGAATGGAAAAAGTTGTCGGTGAAATATATGCAGTTCCCTTTACAACCGGCGAAGTCGGAAGCTGAAGCAGAAAACGAACAATTGTCACCCAAGAACAGCAACCTGTCACCCAAACTTTTCATCGAAACCCATTTCTGCCTGCCTGGATCTAACTTGAAAACCTCAAATTTAACAGTTTTCTCAATTATGTAGGAATCAATGTGTCCAAAAATTGCATCCTCATCCTCGTTATTGTTGGGATCATCATCAGGGCCGACGCTTAGGTACATATCTACCAGCAATAGGTCCCCCTCGGATTCCACCAAAAACTTCTTGTCACCACCAAATACAGGGAATGCAATTACAGTCACAGCAGGCGACGAATCAACAGTGACCGTTCTTCCTGTGTGATCAACGGCATAGAATTTCCCTTTAAAATGTATGACATCATCGTAAGGGAAAGTCAGATCTTGTATAATCGTCCATGTCTCATCTCCCGACTTAAACATGGCTAATTTTCCAGAAACATGAATAGTGAGGAGCATATAATCATGACCATAAGCAGGATTGAGAGAGAAGACGACCTTCTCCATGTACAAATTATCGGCATCGCCCGAGGAGCGATAGTCGACGTACTGCAGAACATATTCTTGACCCAATTCGGAGACTCGGATCTCTGAAAGGTCCAATACCTTGGGAAATGTTGCCGGTAGAGGCTTGATTTGGTTTCTGGAGAGAGGATTCAAGAGATGCATAACCTCCGGGGTGTCTTCTTCTACTTTAATGAGCCAACCGTCAGAACCTGCTCCGGCTACGACCTGACGATGATTCTCCGGTAACCCCAATCGGAAGATTGAACGCTTGGAAAGATAGAAGCCCCCAGAGGTATCGGTAACCTCTTCGTTGGTTAGAATCGGGAATCGGCCTGGTAAGCGATACCGCCTAGGCGACACAGCTGATCGCCATGTCGAACAAACGGCACGAAACCGGAGAACGTCGAAATAGGTCGTTAGTTGTTTCGCTATCAGCTCCAACAATTCGTGCGGCAGTTGGGACCATTCCGCCATTTTCTTGACAAGAAAACTAAAAAATAATTACCAGAAATAAGAGAAAAATGGAAGGAGAGGAAGGAGAGGAAGGAGGAGGATTAAAGCGCTGATGATGAATATAATATATAGTTGGAGGGTTGAAGCGGAATTTTCTTAGAGCACTGTGGGTCGTAGGAAGAAGAGGAACTTGGAAGGTGGCTTGTCTTATGTCATTTGAACCTGAATCCACGTATTATTACGGTTTTTTTTTTTACGTGTCACAGATTCGTATACTTGTCAACAAAAAGAGAACTGACAGATATAGATCGTTTGATTCATAGATGGCTATGATACAGTGTGAATCATAGATGGCTATCATTCATAGATGTTCTCAATGTATGGCAGGGATGGCTTATTGGGACGTATTGGGACTGTGTTTATAACTTCCTCCTTGTTGGGATAATGTTGGGACCGTGTATCGATAGCTGATCCGAAATCTTGAGTCTTGACTGTCATTGGCTCTAATTAAAGACCAAAATTCCCAAGATTCTTCTCACCGCAAGAACTGTGACTGGACTCGGGAGAACATCTCTCCGTGAATTAATAACAGTAAATACCGAAAATGTTCAAGTGGGAAGACGTGGATAGGATTCTGGTAGTACTTCACTCAATGAGAACGCTACCGTTCGATTACCACTCTCTTCGGTAAAAGCTAAAGATTAACGAGATTCCTTTCGTTTTTGCTGATTCTACTGAAACAGTTGAACTGATCATTGAATTCACACACATGATCTTGAATTCAAGAAAAAAACCCTAGACTGATCGAGAGAGAGAGAGAGAAGTATGGCTGTTGATTGGTCCCAACTTCCACCGGATATGATAGTGATGATGTCGAGAAAGCTGACTGTTTATATCGATTATCTCCGATTCCGAGCGGTTTGTGTAAATTGGAGATCCGCTGTGTCAAAGAGGCCTGACCACCTCCCCTGCCAACTTCCATGGCTGATGCTTCCTAACACCCGGAATAACGACACCTGCCGTGGTTTCTTCAGTCTGTCAGATGACAAGATTCATTGGCTTGAGCTCCCAGAGGCGTCTCGTCGGAGGCGATGCTGTGGGTCTTCACAAGGCTGGCTCGTCGTCGTCGAGGAGTCCCCGGTGATCCGTCTCTTGAATCCCCTAACGAGGGCCCAAATTCAACTCCCACCATTGACAACGTTCCCGAATGTTTTGGGTTTCGATGTATATAGAATCGGTAAAGAGTATACCCTCCAGACTTCCTCCGGTGACTGCTACTCTCGCAACTTGAAGGAAATGCGGGACTCGTTCTTGAAGAAAGTCATCCTATCTTCAAGTCCGGCTTCCAGCTCCGAATATGTCGCCTTGGCCATCCTTAACGAAACCGGTGAATTAGCATTTTGTAGACATGGAGATGAGGGATGGACTTTCATCGAAGATGCACAACCTTGCTATGAGGACGTTATATGCTACAAGGGACTATTCTATGCGGTTGATAGACGTGGAAAGGTTGTAATTTGCGATGTTAGTGGTGTTTCTCCGGTGGTGACAGTTATCAACACGCTATGGTTGTTCGGTGGTGACATACTTTATTTGGTGGAGCAATCTGGGGAGCTCTTACTGGTTACTAGGCATCTAGAGCTCGGACTTGTGGAGCCTGATATGGCCTATAAGACAATTCGATTCGAAGTCGCCAAGTTGGATTCAAGTAGCCAGAATTGGGTTAAGTTGAAAGGCATAGGTGACCATGTATTGTTCTTGGGTAAAAATTCCTCCTTGTCTTTGTCGGCCTCTGATTATCCTGAATGTAGAAGGAACTGCATCTATTTTACTGACGACTATTCTGAGGTCAACTTTGAAGGTGTACGTGGAGATTATGATGTAGGCGTGTTCAACTTGGAAGATGACAGTATCGAACCATTGCTATGTTATTCACAAAGTTCCTTGTTAATTTGGCCTCCACCCCTGTGGATTACACCGAATCCATTTTAGGCTGGAATCCTGGCAGTAAGTGGAATTGTTTATTCTTGTTGTTCTCCTTGTGAAATGTATCATTTCTATTCCTGAATGTCATTAATTAGCTGTGTTATTGTTTGATTAATTGTTCCAGTTTATAGATTTCCTTTCTCTTGTTTACCTTACTCTTAAAATTTCCAGTTAAATAAAATATGATTTTGGTCTGCAACTTCTATTGCTGGCCTCAAATAGTTGAGGTTAAGCCTTGGTTGAGTTGATCTGTAAACTCTATTCAACATGAGACTCCAATCCAGCATCATTTACTAATTTGAACTAGCATTGATGAATGGTTATTTCAAAAGAATTTGTTCAACTAAAATTTCCTCATCTGAACAAGGACATATATAACCTGGTTTAAATTTTGGAAAAACTAGACCCAATTGGTAGACATAAATTGTTCCCCAAAAATAAAAGGTACAGTGATCAGTTCTTATGGAGGAAATGATTGAAAATAGACAACCCATTTACTGCAAGGATATAAACACCTTTCTAGAAGCATTATTTCAATTCCATGAATCATTTCTTACCACAAACCCTTTCCCCCTTAAAGCAAATTCTAAAGTTGCAAACCAATTTTTTTTTCTTGGGAAGGGAGAATAAGCCTTACCTGGAAGGAAATGCTAAATATATCAAGACCAGACCAAAAGTTAAGTAGCTTGGTATTTAACATTTCCTTACCATGTCAAGAGAGTTATTCTAGACCATAGTTTCAACTTGGAAGATGACTTGCTACCTGATAAACAGTTGTTTTCTCTTGAAGCATGTTTAAGATGGAAACAAACTCTTCTTTCTTTCTTTCTTTCCTTTTCAAGTATCAACAAATAACCCCCTGTGTAATCCAGAAGAACCCTCAAGCGTTAAATATTTCCTTAATCTAATCCGTGGAGCCTCAGGTTGTGTCTTCTATGCATGCTATGAAATGGTGCTGGAGTAGCTATTCAATCCTTTGCCTCAACCCATCTTTGGTGCTTTGTTGGGTCCTATGTGCTACCCTCAAAAAATGGGGAAAAATAAAGAAATTAGTAGTCTAGAAAGGTTTTTATTTGTATTGTGCCAAGAAAAAAATTATTTTAAGGATACTTTCAATGTAAGATAGATGAAAAGCTAGGACTAGTATAAATTTGTCTGGGATCTTCAAAGGATTAGGTAAGTGATAAATTGAAAGGACTTTGCTGTGACTCAATTTACTGGATGCACACAAATTCCTTGCATCTAACTCTTGACTGCATGCTTACATAATCTAGAAGTACAACCTTATGCTTAAAATCACATATAGCAAGAAAGGATACATGTAGCCAAACCCAAATAATGTGGAATTGTGGATGAAGACTGAATTGAGCTCAGTTGACTTGAGAAAAATCCCTGAAAATTCTTTGGCAGGACCACTGTACATTAGGGGTTGATCAAGGCATTTATTAACTCCTTGGAGTCCAACTCCAGTAAATAGTGTAGCTTGCTTTCTCAGGACCAGGTTTATCCTAGTAGACGTCATAAGCCTGCTGTACCCTTTGTATTTCAATGTGCTTTATTGCTAGCTGCAAGACAAATTCCATTGCAACTCTAATTTCTGTCTCACATTTGACACTTGACACACCTCTAGGCGACAAGGCACCCTTTGAGGCTTGCCTTGCATAATCGCCTAGCAGTTTTGTACTATGTATTGTAAAATACTTTTTTATTCTTTATTTTTTGACATTATAATTATAAAATAGGCACTATTAAAGTAAAATACTCATTTTGTGTGATTTATATACTAATTTGTTTTTATTATTTTCTTATTTGTTAGGATTTAATCAATACAAACATTGCTAAATGCTGTATTGAACCCTAAAAGACTTTAAAACCTGAACCAATAAGTAAGGAAGAACTTAAAATTTTGTCTAATTTTCTACTACTACTATATTTTTTGAATAAGGGTTCAGACCCTATCTTTTCTTCTTTTCCTATAACAAAAATAAGGGTTCAGACCCTATATTTTTTGAATTTTCTTTTCCTTCTTTTTTTTTCTTCTCATGAATTTGTTGATTTTCTATACTTTAACATGAACTCTATGCTTTTCTTATGAAAATTATGACTAATTATTAAGGAAATATAGCTATGGTACCTAGGGAACTACCCTAGGATCTATATTTTCTATATAAAAAAGTCCATTGCCTAGGCGACGCCTAGACGCCCCCCTGACGCCCAGCCTCACCTTGGTGCCTTGAAAACTATGATCAGACCCAATTTTTATAGTTAAACACAACAATATGAGCCCTGTACAATCAGACCCCAAAAGAAAGAAAGAAAGAAGGAAGATGGTCATTTACAATCTTAGACTGTTGTTCTGAGCAAATCAGATTAGTTTTAACTCCACAATAGCAGTCCTTGCAACCTCAAAACATCTGATCATCCATAATGTTTGCAATATTATTTTTACCATTAAATTACTGAAATCCAACACTTGTTTCTCCTTTATAGTCAAACACAAACCCCTAGCACTGGGCAAGGATTAACACTATGCTACTGTATTCAATTTTGGCATGCCTGAGCAGGACCTAATCCATTTAGTAAAAACAATGGATGTAAAAGTAGTATAGGACCAATCTACTTCATGTGTGAGATACCTCATTAAATGAACACTTCTTTGATAATTGGATAAGATGAACTTTAGGGTGTTTGTCTGTTTCCATTATGGTTTTACATTTGGATATTCTTTCTAGCGCCCGTTATTTATTCTGTTTTATAAATGTTTCTGGTGTCTGTTTTTAAAAAAAAAATGTAATTTCTTTTTTTATTATATATAAATTCAGTTTTTTTAGATAGAGTGGAATACCAAATATTTGGGACAACGCTGAGTTGAGTTGTCAATGGTTTTGTTTTAAGAAAGTATTAGAATGGAAGTAAGAATGCTTCAGATATATTTTTAATATATTCCTTTTTTTAAATTTTTTAAGGGACTGATGAAGAAATAGAGAATATATATATATATATATATATATATGGTGACATTATACAATCTTGAACAGACTGTTAAGAACTTTCTTTGTGGCACAATCCTATTAAGGTCCTCACATCAAAGATTGATGTTACTCAAATCCAGGCCTCAAGAAGGAAGACGTGACTATGATTTTTCTCGTCTTCCTATTCTTCTTTGTTGATTATTATTATTATTATATAAATAATAAGAAAATGTCAGGTGTACAGATGCTTTTTAAATAAACTTCAAGGGAGAGGTAAAACTGAATCAACATTGTGGCACCTATTTCTTTGCCAATAAGAGACGGCTAAAAACTGGCAAGACCATTCTGGATGCGATACATGCACACCACAACTGATTGTGAAGCTGAACTTTGGGCAATCATCAGATGCTTAAAAAAACTGTTATCATGGCATTCTCAAAGCAACACTTTTTTCAGATGCAAAAGAAATCTTATCCAAAATCAAGGGAACCTCAAGAAACATCATTTGGCATGAACAGCCTCTTTTTGATCATATATGACACCTTTCTTTTTCATGTATCCTTGATGTTTTTTTTAATTGTTCCTTTCTATTTTGCCCCCCTAAAAAAAGAAGAAAAAACTAGAACGCTCAGATGGAGATCTAACCAACTTCACTTCATAGGAATTAATTAGCATGAACCCAACTTAGTGTGAACCACTACTCATAAAAAAATAAAAAAAAATGTGAACCACCAATAAATATTGATGCTTTCTTCCCCCTTGATCCCTTAGCACTGCTATCCTACCGACTCTCGTCTCTTGTTTTTCTTTTTATTCTTTTTTCTTTAATTTCTTGATTCTATTCTTATGTTCAGTCTTTCAGATCTTAAAACCATAACTATAGCTGCTAATGATTTATAATTATTTTATTAATTCCAGTTCTTGATTTCTATTCTAGATTACTTGACTTCAAAATATTAAGATAATTCTTTAAGCTCTTAAATACATTTTTGTACTTAACTGACTTAGCTATAAAACTGTTGCAAGGAATCTTCTAGATTGAACAAGTTGTTAGTCAATTGGACAACTGGAGGTCAGTTAGACAAGTTGGGGTCATTAGGTCCTGTGACTCTATAAATATCTATTCTCTGAATGCATTTCTTTGAGGTCTTGTTTCTAAACTCTCGCATTGTTTTCACTCTGGAATCTACCAAAACTAGCATATGCAGGAGAAGTTCTTATAGAGTTTCCATTTTACTTTCCAAAATAATGCTAGAACAGTCCAGCGCTTTACCATTAACCAAGATTATTTGCAGCATTTGATATTGTACAGGCCCCTCATATCATTGACAAAAGTGAAGGACACTTCCACATTTAAACACGAAATAGACTTTGAACTGAAATCTTACCCTTTCTTTTAAAAAGCCCAAATTCTTGCTGTAAATTATACATCTTTAAGAACACCTACCCCTACTTCAGCTTCAATGGTTGAACTGAACTTTAGCATCTGGAATATCTGCATTAAAATTACCTACATAACTTTCAGTCAATGATTTGTGCAACAGAAAGCAGTTACAGGAATTACTATAGTTTCCTTGTTTGAGGCCTGCACTATGAAGGTACTGGTCAGTCTTGAAAAGCAGCCTAGAATAGAATATAAGTGAAACTAATTATGGAATGATATTGATAATTGTGTGAGACCATGTGACTGCTGAAGTTAATTTCACTAAGCATCACTAGTAAATCACGATTTTATACTCTATTTGGGTGTTGCCATGTTGGGGGTTCTTTGTTGTATTGGGGGAGAGTGGCAGTGGGGTAACTCTCATTTTCTGTTCTGTTGGGGGTTCTTTGATCTCTTCTCTATTTTTTCTTTTAGTAAAATCTTAAAAATGCTCCATATTGGTTATTGGCGCTTAATGGAGGTTGTTTTTCTTTTTTTTTCCTTTCCTTTTCCTTTAGTTAGTTGGTGTGGTTAATTGTAATGCATGGTTTTCAAAACCGGACTGGACCGGAAAAACTGGGAACTGGTCACCTGATTGGTTCCATTTTACCCCAGAACCATCTTTTTGGCCAAAACTGTTGATTTGGTCAGCAAACCGCTGACCCGGGCAGTTGAACCATTCGAACCATACAGCGGTTTTTGGCCATTTTTTAATTTTTTATTTCTTTTGTCAGCATGGGCCATCCGTTCAGTTTGAACGGTCAGGCCATTCGACCCGGGAACTGGACCCCTGAACAGTTCGTTGTCTGGTTTAGTTTTAAAAACCTTGTTGTAATGATTTCTGTATTCTGATCCTATGGTTTAATGAGAATCTCTTTTTACCAAAAAAAAATGAAGAATTTAAACAGTCTCTCAGGTTGATCCCCTTCAAATTTTAACTATGCTCACCCTAGGCCTGTCTAAGTTGCATCCCTAATTCTATCCGGTTGTACCTATAACTACATATTGTCCTTCCTTTCTTTGTTTATTTCTCTTTTCAAATTAGAATTTTATACATGTAAAAAAACTTTCATCAAGGAAATTGTAATGGTTCTGTAAAATTACTGGGGGAAAGTTTGTCCAAAATGATGTTAACCCTTTCCTTAATTATTATTTTAATTGAAAAGTTGTTATAGGATGGAAAACCAGAAAATTATAGGAGTGCCAATGGAGCGGGTTAGATTGCAAACCCGACCTATCTGCCCTAATGAAGTGAAAAGAACTACCCAAAGCTTCCAACAGTTGGAAGAAGGGACCTGTGCAAACGAAGAACCAAAGGCTGAGTGGCTGACCATATTTTTACTCGAAAGAATAACAGAAAAGCAGAGTTACAGATCTTCTATCCTTGAACCTGACATTACCCAAGCCAGCTCCTCTCCATTAACTCCAGCATTGACTAGAGAGTCAGCTAGGCTGTTGGCAGTCATAGGTGCCCATAGCAACAAGAAGTTAATGCTGGATTCTAAGGTACTTTATTGGAATTATTGAGATAAAGGTAAAGTAATATATTAGGCAAAAAGCATTAACCAAATCAGCACAAGGAGCTGTGCAGTGCCCAAATCAAAAGCTGTACATCAAACTAAAAGATTACTCAGTATGCATAGATACAAAAAGAGCTCCAGCATTACAAAACGAGCTATAAGGTCTATTCCTGAACAGATTATGAGACCCTACCCAAGAATACATCCTACCCCAAAAACCTTTACATAAATTATCCTCTGAAACATACAAATTTTCAAATGTTCTTTTGTTTCTTTCTGTCTATATTGTCCAGATTACTAAAGCTGGACCTGCTCTCCAAATTACCTTGCCTTCTTTCGAGAGCCCTTTCAGATGCCAACTCTGAAGCACTGCTAGCACATTTTCTTTTTCTGGGAAACAAAACTGAGCTTCAAACAGCTCCAAAAACTTTGTCCAAAGGAGGCGAGCAACTCTGCAATGGATCAGTAAATGTTCTAAGTCAGATGCTTCCCCACACATAATGCACTTGCTACGCAGCACACTCGTCCCTCTTCTGGACAAAACCTCCGCTGTCAAACATTTACCCGACATTGCCACCCATAATAAAAAGCAGCTTTGGAGGGGCTGCGGATTTCCATACTTTGTTGGAATTATTAAACAAGGTTTTGCTAAATTAGGAAAAGAGAAGCTGCTACCTCAAATAGAATTGCATTTATGAAGTTGTGTAATCAATTCAATCTCAAAAGTTAACTGTTCATAAATTTGATCCAGCTGACTTTCCAAACTCCAAAAAAAAAAGAAAAAAATTAATCAGTTCTGGAGTATGGATGAATCTATTGGGCACCTGGTTATTCCCTAAATAGGTCTGGAACTATGATTATGATTACAGTTCTCTATCTGAAATAGTGAACAAAAGAAGATATGTTCATCAAAGAACAATTTCTGAAAATGAGAAAGCAGTGGAAGGGAACATAGAAAAAAATATTTGGTAAAAGTGACCTTGTACATAAATAGGATATGAGAGGGAAATCTATATTAATCTAAAGGGTAAATTGCTGAAACCTGCCCTGGAGTTTGGTAATTGCAATCACCTCCCCCGAATTTTTTATACAGTTGCAAGTAGATCCCTTTGTTAGAATCCTCCAATAAGAGTCACGAAAATATTTAAAATACCCATACAGTTATTATTGATGTTGGTTTATACAAAAAAAAATTATACAAATTTATGAATGATAAAAAAAGGAAGAATTTAAAGTTGCAGCTTTAAGTTTGAGTGATTGATATGAAAGGTAAATTTGAAAAATAAATCAATTTCAAAAGTAATTGTATGAATATTTTAGATATTTTTATATATTTTTTTAAAAAAGTGTCAGAAAGGTGAGGGAGGTGATTGCAATTATCAATTATCATAAGTGAGGTTAGCAATTTACTTAGGCTGCATTTGGTAGAGGTGTAAATACAAAAGTCCATCGGTGTAAATCCAGAACCGTCAAATGTGTCGGTGTAAATCCAGAACCGGCCGAATGCACCTTTTACACTCTTCTACGTTAGAACAGTGTGAAACATCGGTGAATACTTTATACGCGTTTGGAGTGAAAAAAGGGGTGAACTGGTGTAGGAGGCGAAGGCATCTCTGATCAACGACTAGATAAGGCCAATGGTGGATCCGTTGGAGGAACGGTGACCAAAGCCCAACCTGTCAACGAGTTTGGTCATCTCTCTGTGGTTTAGATTAGAGCTAGAAGAGTTGGATTTCAGAGAAGGGAAGCCACTGCACATGCGTACAGAGCCTCCGATACCAGAAACAGATTTATGCCTAAGGACCAGCAGCAGAGAGTGAGAGAAAGAGAGAGAGAGAGAGAGAGAGAGAGAGAGAGACGGAGGGAAGTGAGGACAAATACTGGCAGGGGAATACCCTCGCTTGGGCTAGATTTGCAAATGCGTATAGAGCCTCCGATACCAGAAACAGATTTATGTCTAAGGACCAGCAGCAGAGAGTGAGAGAGAGAGAGAGAGACGCAGGGAAGTGAGGACAAGTACTGGCAGGGGAATACCTTCGCTTGGGCTAGATTTGCAAATGCGTACGGAGCCTCCGATACCAGAAACAGATTTATGGCTATCGGCTGCGAGATGAATGCGTATCTGTTCGGTTGGGATGGATTTACACCGATGTTGACTAGCACCTTTATTTTTCCCTTCTGGGTCCTCTCCGGCTCTCCCTTCGGAGGTGGATTCAGATCTGCCACTGCAACTGCGGCAGTGACGGAAAGAGAAAAAAGGGGGAAGAAGAAAAGAGAAGGAGAAGAGAGAGAGAGAGCGAGTGAGAGAGAAGGAGAAGAAGAAGAAAGAAGGAGAAGAGAGAGAGAGCAAGCGAGAGAGAAGGAGAAGAAGAAGAAGAAGAGAGAAGAGAGAGAGAGAGGACGAGCGAACGAGAGAGAAGAAGAGAAACAGAGCGAGCGGTGTTAAATTTAAATCAAAATGTATACATCCATTATCTAAAATGTAATTTTACACTGATTTTCGATGTAAAATTACATGCTTATCAAACGCTAGTAAAATCGAACCGGGTGTGGTAATATATTTTGCACTTCTTATTGGTCTTACTGAACCAAGTAACATGTCTTGATGATAAAAATTAAAAAAAAAAATGTCTTGATGATTTTATCCTCCATGAATTCATTAAATGGAAATCTGTATATATAGTCCGCATTGAGAATATCTTTCCATTAAAAAAAGTATGGAGATATTCTCAATGCAAGGCTATAAAGACTACGTGGACGGTGTGAGTTTGGTCTTGTGTCGCCTTATATTCACCAATCGTGGGTGTTAAATGGGAGTGGATAAATTGGTGGGTCTTCACAGAAAAGAAATAAATTAGCCTTTGTGCCTTGATATTAATTAGTCTTATGTAAAAGAAATAAATTTTCAAATAATTTATTTACCTGAATAAATAATACTCTCCTATGGGCAAATAATTTTTTTGTTCACATGGAAAATTATTAATGCATGATGGAACATTCAATAATAATTGTTTTATAGATAAAATGGTCATTATATAAAAAATGATGATAAGATAAGTGCAGTATTCAAATAAGTATTTCTCATTTCTTAAGAAACATTTCTCCGGATAGGTGTATTTACCCGGATAGAAACGAACGAGGGTGTGACATTCAAATAATGGGTTTTAAGATTTTTCTATGTGCAAGGGCCCAGGCCCGCAAACAAAGGCCTAGGCCCGGCCCAGGAAAATGCGTGTATATAAGTATATTCTGTTCGTCTTCGGCGGACGAGGGTGATGGAAATGGAAAATGGGATCAGGGGAATTTCCTCTCTCACGTAATGAAACGACTGCTATGGCAATGGTTTCGAAAGGGGAATGAGCTGCACTGAACAACTCTTCTTCTCCGCATTGAGAGATTGCAGAACCCTTAAAACCCTCAAACAACTCCACGCCTATGCGTCTAAAACCGGACTTGATAATGACCCCTTCATCGCCGGAAAGTTTATCCTCCTGTCTGCCGTTTCCATCGCCAATGCTCTTGACTACGCTCGCCGTCTCTTGCTCCACTTCTCCTCTCCGGACGTTTTCATGTATAACACCCTTGTCCGAGGACTCTCTGAATCCGAAACCCCTCAACAGTCCCTTCTTACCTACATTGAAATGCGTAGGAGATCGACACCCACCCCTGATAGCTTTACCTTTGCTTTCATTCTTAAAGCCGCTGCCAATTACAGGTCCCTTTCTTCAGGAACTCAACTTCATTGCCAAGCCCTCATTCATGGCCTCGACACCCATCTCTTCGTTCGAACGACTCTCGTTAGCATGTACGCCGAATGCGGGTGCATCGTCTCAGCGAGGAAGGCGTTTGACGATTTGCCCCAACCAAATGTTGTAGCTTGGAATGCAATTGTCACTGCCTGTTTCAGGTGCGGCGACATCACGGGCGCGAAGCTTATGTTTAAGAGGATGCCTTTCCGAAATTTGACATCTTGGAATGTCATGCTTGCTGGGTACACGAAAGCCGGAGAGCTGGAGCTCGCGAGAAGAACATTTGCCGAGATGCCTATGAAAGACCAGGTCTCCTGGAGTACCATGATTGTTGGGTTTGCTCATAATGGTTGTTTTGATGAGGCTTTTGGCTTTTTCCGTGAGTTGCAGCGAGTTGGGATTAGACCCAACGAGGTGAGCTTGACCGGGGTTCTCTCTGCGTGTGCACAGTCGGGTGCATTCGAATTTGGAAAAATCTTGCATGGCTACTTAGAGAAAGCGGGTTTTATTGAAATCGTTTCTGTTAGTAATGCTCTCCTCGACACCTACACAAAATGTGGGAATGTTGATATGGCTCGCTTGGTCTTTGATCGGATGATGGAAAAGAATATAATTTCTTGGACTTCAATGATGGCAGGGTTTGCAATGCATGGTTACGGAGAGGAAGCGATAAAATATTTCCACGAGATGGAGAAGTCCGGAACGAGACCTGATGGAATTACTTTCATTTTGATCCTGTATGCTTGCAGTCATGCCGGATTGATCTTACAGGGATGCGAGTATTTCAACAAGATGATTGAGAAATATGAGATGGAGCCATCAATCGAGCATTATGGTTGTATGGTCGATCTGTATGGCAGGGCGGGACTGTTGAACAAGGCTTACGATTTCATAACTAGAATGCCAATTGAGCCAAACGCCGTTATTTGGCGGACTCTTCTTGGGGCGTGTAGTATTCATGGGAATGTCAAATTAGCAGAGAAAGTGAAGCAACGCCTCTCGGCGCTCGACCCTGACAACTCTAGCGACCATATTCTGTTGTCGAACATTTATGCTGTGGCTGGGAAATGGAAGGATGTTGCCGCAGTGAGGAGATCAATGACTGATCGGAAGATTAAGAAGACACCAGGTTGGAGCATGATTCAGGTTCACAAGGCCATGTACAGTTTTGTGGTGGGAGAAGGACCGGCCGGAGTTACAATGGAGGCTTATCAGAAGCTTGGGGAGATGATGTTGAGACTTAAGATTGAAGGAGGTTACATGCCGGAGGTCAGGGGCGTTCTGCATGATATAGAAGAGGAAGAAAAAGAAGATGCAATCTCTAGGCACAGCGAGAAGCTTGCATTAGCATTTGGGATGTCAAGATTGAGTGGGGAAAGCGTCATCAAAATTGTCAAGAATTTGAGGGTTTGCAGGGACTGTCACACCGTGATGAAGCTGGTATCAAAGGTGTACAGGCGAGAGATTGTTGTGAGAGATCGAAGTAGGTTTCATTGTTTCAAGGATGGGGCTTGTTCGTGCAGAGATTACTGGTAACTTGGTTAGATTAGATACCATTTGCAGACCTGATTGGGCCAATCCAGCCTAAAAAGATTGTTCAATCAGGTTCTTAAAGGCTAGGAAGCCTAGGATAAGAAATTGCACCAAAATGGTGAGACTTCGAGAGAAAATAAAACTAGGACTACCCTTTGTTCAACAAAGTCAAAAGGATGATAGATTTCCCTTGTATTCTTTCTGAATTCATTTTCTCAGTATATGACAATTTTTGGACAAAAATCACTTTTTCTTAATTTTACAAGTTACACATTATAAAATAAATGAGACATACAACAATTATATCTATAATTATTTATTATGTTTTTATGCTTTTATGGGCTTCTATGTTTAAAATATTTAATCCACATTGAAATTAGTTTATAGGTTACTTAATTTCCATAATGCAATTTTTTTATACTTAAACTATATGGAATGATATATTATATAATTTAGGGACTGTTAAATAATAGCTGAAGTGGCTGAACTTGAAAGACTTAAGCTGCATTTGGCATTCCTCATTTTAAGGACTTATCTCCTTTTTCAGTTAAAAACTCACTGTTTATAGGGGTCAGTAGTTGAAATCGCTTATAATTTAACTTTAAAAAATAATGGAAAAGAAAGAAATAGCTTAGAATTTGTACTTTTCATTTTTGGCTTTTGTTCAATTATAATGCCAAAAAGACATGATAGGGGAAAAACTTAATCAACAGACATCATAAAAGTACAATCAGGTAGGTAGGTTTTCATCAAAACTCATGGGGTTGTGATTGGTCAAAACCTTTCTAGTATCATGTCTTTATGGCCATCATAGATATCACTTAGGTGGTTTTCACCAAGACTCATGCGGTTGTGATTGGTCAAAACCTTTCCAATATCATCTCTTTCTGGCATCATAGATTTTCCTTACAAAGCCAACTCTGAATTATGGCGACCAACCGACTCAGTGGCATCATCAAACAGAATCAATACTACCGATCTCTGGCGGGTTGTGAGCCATTCCAGATGCAGAACATTGCTTTTAATGCTTATAAATACATACATGTGGCCCAAATTTGCTACATGATCAGTTGTCAGGTCGCCTTCCCATTCCTAAAAGCATGGAACATATGCTCCACTTTGCTCTTTATGCCATGTTCTACACCACCAGTCTTAGGGATGATAGTGGGCCGGGGCAGGTCGCCCTGAGCCACGTCTTCATAGAAATAGGATTATCAGAGTAATTTGAGCTTTAAACTGTTTTCACATCTGAATTCACATCTCCACCCCACAAGGGCCGCCCCATAACGTCCCACAGTACATCCCCACTGTGTATTGGAAATATCTCTCAATAATGATATCATCAGTTTTGATATTATCATCAGGAGATATTCCTAATACATGGCAGGATGTGATGTGGGACGTTGTGGGGCGGAGATGTAAACTCTTCACATCTGGGAGATATTCATATTTCATAATGCATGGCAATCATATTTTGTGGGTAAGGATGTAGGAACAGTTTGTGGATAAGAGATCTAGAGTGGAGTAATTAGACCTGGCTCAATTTGCACCAAATCCCCCCCGCCCTAATTATTACAAGTTATATGGGTAGGTATTAGAGGGTTGTTGTTAAAGCTCTCACTCTTTTATGAATCAGTGTATCCATATATCCATATATTTCAGGGTCCACCGATACAGAGAATATATATGTTTGGACATTTTCAAATCAACTTATTAGATGATTTTGCCCTTATCTTCTTCATTTTGTATTTTAAAACTGAGAAAGGTGTAAAATTGTTGACAGGTCTAGTGACATTGTGAAATAACGAAGTTAAGGGTGAACTCATTCAAAAAGGTATTTTTGCCATTTAAAAAATGCTTAATATATCATGTGATGTGTACATTAATATTTTTCTCACAGAATATTGTTTAACTTGAGATAATTCTAATCTAACACAAAATGAGATTTAGTCTCAGTTTAAAAATAGTATAAATATAAATATGTACAGTATAAATACATACAAAATACAAGGTTTTACACTATATATTTGTATTTATATTTTATAAATATGAGAAGTTCAAAACCTTGTATTTTATATTATTTTGCATGTATTTATACTATAAATTTGCATTTATACTCTTTCTAAATTGAGCCTTTTAGTAGTTTAATTATATATGGACATTGTTTTTGAACCATCATTTGATTTGGGCAGTCGGACCATTCAACCTAAGAAACCATCCAGGAAATCAGTTCCATTTCGCCCTTAACTCATATAAAAAATCATTGACTTGGTCAACAACCTATTAATCTGGCAGTCAAACCATCAACTTTTCAAACTTGTACAATGGTTTTTGGCCATTTTTTCATTTTAATTACTGTTTTAATCTTTATTTTTTATTTTTTTAGTTTGGAATGGACCGTTTGGTCAGACGAACTACTAACTTGAAAACCAACGACCAGTGCGGTTCCGGTTCTAGGTCGGTTTTAAAACATTGTATATGGGCGTATATGAAAATCCAAAGTCCAGACTATTTTGGTCTTAATGTTGTGTTTGGTTGTAATGCAAATAGATTTGCACTGATGCAAAATTATAGTGGTGCAAATGATTTTAGTGTAAATTTTGACTTATTTTTGTATCAAATTTTAGCCTATTTTATTTGACTGCAGTAAAAATGAAGTAAATTAAGACATGAAGCAGAATAAAATAAAATCCAAAACAAAATTAAATGAAAATTTGTATTTTTATCATTTGGACTCTCATACATTTATACTAACACAATTAAAATTGCACTGCAACCAAACATAGCCTAAGGCTCTATTTGGAAGGAGTACAAATACAAATATGTAGAGGGTAAAAACCTTATATTTTGTATTATATTATATGTATTTACACTATATATATTTGCATTTGTACTCTTTCCAAACAGCCTAAAGAAATGCCTTGAGCCCAGGTAGAGCTGTTAACGGGTCAAGTTTGGGCTGGGACCAGCTAGAACTGGAACCGACCTGATAGGAAATATTGAGCACCCGGAATTGAATTGGACGTGACAGGGTTTGTAAATTTTAGATACAAAACTGAGCCAATCAGTTCTCTGGACAATCAGGTCTGATCCAACGAGCCCAATTATAATAAATAAATGAATATGTTTAATATATATTAAATATTATATATAATTTATTTATATACATATATGTGTATGTATGTATATGTATTATATGAATATAGCTTGGATCGGATTTAAATTGGCTCGGAACTAGGTGAAACTGGTTCCGAACCGATAATAATCGGGCACTGTATTAGGACCTGGAACTGACCCGTCGGTTCCAGTTCTTGAAACCAGAACCGGTCCAATCGGTTCGGATCCATCTTCGATCCATTGACAGCCCTATCCCGGGCCTGGAAATTTCCGTGACGGGCGGCTAGATAATGCGGGTCCGAGCAGATTTCTAAACCGACAAAAGATGGTCATTTCTGTTTATATGTCTAAAATCGTTTTTCGCAAACAAGAACCCTAAACAAAAAGCCTCTCTGCCTGACTTTCTGCTTTTCCCCGTTTCTGTGCGCTTGTGTGCAATTTTTTGGGTTCCTCCCCTGAAATTATAACGGCGTAGCCTTCCGAGCTTAATCCAAAGGTCAATCTCTGGTTAAATGGCTTTCACAGGTCGATTGCGTGAACTGATGAAGAAGTATGGCAAGGTGGCTTTGGGCGTCCACTTCTCCGTCTCCGCTGCCTCCATTACTGGTCTTTACGTTGCAATCAAGAAAAACGTCGACGTTGAATCTGTCCTCAGCAAAGTGGGTATCTCCCACATCTCCAAAGAAGAAGAACAGGAAAAAGTGGAAACCTCTTTTTCTGAATCCGGAACATCGGATGGGTTCTTAGAAGAAGAAAGAATGGAACTACCCATCTCGACTGATCAACAGATGACGAAGAAGAACCGCACTGCTGAGCTCGCGGCTTCTAGTGGCGGAGCTCTTGCTTTGGCTATTCTATGTAATAAAGCTTTGTTGCCCGTCAGGATTCCGATCACTATCGCTCTCACGCCGCCGATCGCGAGATTCCTGGCGAGGCGACGAATCATCAAGAATCGTGTATGATCTTTATCCGGTTATTTATTTAATCCATCTCTCGCATGCTTTTTTATCTTTTTTATTGTTAGTCAAAAGTTTGTATCAAATGTGTTCTTTGAAGTGGATTTTTCCATACTTTGATAGATTTAGGTTATGGAACTATTTACGAATTGGAACTGGTTCTCAGAATCTCAGAATGGGTTAGTTTTTTCTTTTGCTGAGATAATGAGATGCCATTGTTTCTCAGTTCTCTAGGACCCAAGTACAGAGAGGAGGAATAGAAAAACAGAACAATTGCAAGTGTTGTAAGTGTTATCAAGAAAACAACTGCCCTCAGTGAGTCAGTGCCGATAGAAGAAAAGGCTTGCATAGTTGTTTTAATTTTTTTATTGAAAATCTATGTTCAGACTTCAGATGCTCTTTTACAATAAGCAATATACAAGTTATTGCAAATAGAGGACATTAAATCATGAATTAGAATTTTCCAAGTAGAAGTTTTTATTTTATTTTATTTTTTGGTACACAACTGGGGGTAGTCCATTCCCCAAACCCATAACCCCCTCCAACCTTGTTGACAGTGGGATCTGATCCCAAGTCTCCGCCACAACTAGCAAGAGAACTCACCAACTGAACTGAGCGACCATCAGTTGGTTTTTCTAAGTAGAAGTATTAACTTTGGCTGCTTTCCCGTCAGTGTGTTTGGAAATTTTATTAAGCACAGCAGTTAAAAGTATTAACTGCATGAAGATGAGGCGATTGAAAAGGAGCCCTACAGAGTGTATTGGGACTAAGAAGTCAATGGCCATATATTAAGCATATTGTTTCTACGTTACCTAGTTAGTAAATCTTTTATCTATATTATACTAGTGTAAAGGACATATATTGCATGTCATGAATAGGAGGTACATTTAGAGGGTTTTGCTTTTTATCTGGAGAAAAGTGTCATTGATGTGGAGCTGGTTCTATGTATTAAGGATTTGTTTCTTTGATCGGTTCTATATTGAGGGTTCATATTTAGCATGACTCATGATTAAATTTCATAATTATGCTGTATTTTTAATAGTATCCATTTACTTAACTATATTGGAACCTTTTTTATTGAGAAAGTAAAGTAATTCATTAACAAAATCAGAAATTTACAGTAGCACCCATGTACACTAGGACTCGTACATTGGGACTACCAACAGCCCTTGTGAAGTATTTTGACTGATGAATAGCGTATCCATATAAAAAAATTTTATGTGGAATCCTTTAATTTTTTTTTTTGATAATTGAATCCTTTAAATTTTTTATGGGCATGTAACCAGGAACATTGCAATCCTTTAATCCTTCCAACAATAATCTCCGCCTCCACAACGTTGTGCATTTCTTTCCCTCCAATTGTGCCAAAGGACAGCAAATTTAACCATACCACATAGCCCATACAATTTTCCCTTGCCTACCTAGACCCTCAGTCCCCCAACTCCTAAGAAACATCTGGGAAGCATCCCTTCCAGTTGAATGTGTCTAAGACCACCACCCATATCTCAGAGGAAACTGGGCAGTGTAAAAGTAAGTGGTTCACCAACTCCCTTGTAGTTCTACAAAAAGGACAATATATCATCTGCAACCATTCCTATTGCCAATAGTTGATCAATAGTGGAGCATTTCTCCAATGCTTTCCCCTCCGGCTGAAAGTGTCTTAAGACCACAGCTCATATCTGAGAGGAAACTTGGCAATGTAAAAATAAGTTGTTGATTGACTCCCTTGCAGTTTTAAAGAAAGGAAAAAACATGTCATCAACAACCATTCCTCATGCCAATTGTTTATGAATAGTGAAATATTTCTCCAATGTTGCAGTTCAAAGTTCAAACAGAGAAAGCAATTTTAGATGGTATGTTGGTACCTTAGGAAGTTAGGATTCCATATCCTCTTACTCATAAAGCCATTAAAGGTGATTTTCTAGTCTAGCTTTAAAAAGAAGGATTTACTCAAGAAGCACCCTGATCTTCTCCGCTCCCATCTTCTCTTATTCTGCTACTGTGTTTAACTTGCTGAATTTGATTCAAAAGTCCCCCCAAGACCTCAATTTCCCTATCATTCATGCAGCTGCACTGTTAAGAACTTCATGGTTCTTTTTAACAGAAACCACCCTGTTTCAGGCAATGATATTTTTCTATCAATGGCCTTAGACCACACCATTTGCAAGGTTCAAAGTATCGACACGTATTGGCCTGTATTGGCCGATACATATCGTTCTGGGACCCCTCTGATATGCCCCTACTGTGGGCGTATCAGAGGTCTGACCGGTTCAGGGGGTAGAGGAGACCTAAACCGGTTGCAAAAAAAATAAAAAAAAGGCTTGAAACACTGTATCGATTTACCGGCGTATCGGACGTATCAATATTTTGAACCTTGACCATTTGTCTTTGGAGTTAAAAGGTAAGCTTTATAAAAGAAACACTGTTATCTTAAAGTCATCCTTAAGGTATTCATTCTGTGGAGCAGAATCTACAGTAAGCACCCTAGCGTCCCAATAAGGGTCCATTGCTTGGTTTAATGGTAAATCTCAGGCTGAAAAGTGGGAGAACGTGGATTCAAAGGCAGAGGTTAGGTATGCATCCGGTCCCCACCCCTTCCAAGACCAGATAGCTGAGACCAACATTGGATAGTGACTGTTTTTAACCTTGCATCCCAATACTTACAGTTTATTGGAACACAATTTCCATATTCTAGTTCTGGCCTAGAAGGCGACCATTCATCATGTTGATGGACTACATCTACATGCCTTGGTACTTGGTAGGCAAAAATGCCCGGGTATTTCCTAGAAACCTTGAGTTTAATACATTTAAGGTTGAAAAAAAATAACACATGGAATATTTGAATGAGAAATGTAGGGCAGTAGGGTAAAAGTTTAATTCTTGACCAAACAGTGCCTCCCAACAATCAATCACCAGAACAGGAATAAGGTGTGGATCATATCAGTTTAGGCCTTCATGGAGGCTGTTGATATAAACTGTTGCAAAATACTGACCAAGGTACTAGCTTTTAGAATATACTTTTGGCTCCCTGCATTTAAACCAAATTGCCTTAAAGATTTTTTAGGTGCATCATTGAGAATAGAGTTGTATCGCTGGAAATGTTTCATTGTTTGGTACTGTGATGTATCTGTCTGGATAGTTTTTTCCTGTCTCTTCCTATTCTAGATCAAAAAACTAAAAAAAATCTGTCTCCTCCCAGTGTGCATTTTACCTGTAATTCAGGCTTGCAAGCATACTGGTATATCTTATATTGACTATTGACTGGTAACTATATGATATATCCAATAATGGCGACAAAGTCGATCTGGGTTCTCTAGCGACATTCATCAGCAAGTTCACCAAGAATGAAAACACAATGGACTTTCATCATCTAGCCCTGCATTCAGTGCAAAGAAGTGATTAGTGATAGAGTATTCACATCATCACATGTTGTGTTAGTAGAAAATAGCACAAGGCAAGAACCGTACAATCTTCTTACTACGTAAACATTATGCATCATAATTTCAGTTTTGGACTTTTAACTATGGCACTGCAACATGTTAAAATGGAAACCCTTGTTGTTAAGAGATGGGCTTGGTATGTGTTTCGTATAGCTTCTGGGTTTTTGGTTGCATGTTCCAGTCTTGATACCTGTCTTCAATTTTGATTTTTTGAATAAAGGAAGTTGATATGGCAAAATGAGTATAATCCACAGATTTCTTATGTGGCAATTTACAGTCTAATGGGTGTGGCAACTCGAGCTACATTACATCTCTTCTACTCTTACACTTTTAAAAAAGAAGATTTACCGAGAAACTTTGCGTTACAATCTGTTGTAATTTCAAATTGGCGTTCATGATAGCGAGCGGCTTATCCCACACCATTCTAACAGCTTTTTGTAACCTTGCATTGGGAATATCTCCCCATGAAATAAATCACACAAATACAGAGATATTCTTAATGCAATGCAAGTCTGTAAAAGCTGCTCGAACTCCATGATACCACCATGAAGTCCAGCCGCTATGGTTCTGACCTGTATGAGTGTAAGCCCATAGCCATGAACCATGGTCAGCTTCGTTAGGCATTGTCAACCACTCAGCCTAGTAACTTAAAAAACTCCCACAAAATTAGAAACCTATTATCATATTGATGGTACATGATCCGGTGTTCCTTCATGGAGGACAATTCGGATGTTGAAGTGGTGAGGTCAATTGGTTGAGCTACAAGAAAGTAGTAATTAGAGTACTGGGGTGTTTTACTTCGGGTGGGCATTTTGATGCTTAGGTCAATAAAGAGTATGAATACTAGAAAGTGAGAGAGCAATAGAATTATATCACCATGCCTTCTTTGACTAATGAGATGTCTTTATATAGGCGTAGATTGTTGTGGACTTTATATAGCACGTTTGAGATCTTCGGGAGGATGTGGTTTATCGGCTTGCCTCGCTAAGAAGTGGTTTTACACTTGAAGTTGGCTTTCGCATAAAGTGATAGAGCTTATCTAGTTGCCTCCGAAGTGGGTGGGGCGGGAGTTAGCTCCATTAGTGAGGAGATGTGATCTCGGAGATGATAGCCCACATGTAATGGATGTCGATCACTATGTGTCTACGTCATGCAGGTCGCTACCTAGACCATAGTGCGCTTTCTCGAAATGCACGAGGTACAGACAAATCGGCCCTAGCCGAGGTGCAGGTTGCTACCTGGACCTCAGTGTGCTCTCTCGAAATGCGTGAGGTACTGACAAGTCAGCCCTAGTCAAGGTGCAGGTCGCTACCTAGACCTAGACCTATTCACGAGCCGGGCTTTGGGCCAGAGCCCATTCAAAATTTGGCAAAAGCCAAGCTCGAGCTTGGCCCATGAACAAGTCTACCTGGACCTCAATGTGCTCTTCTGAAGTGCGTAAGGTGTTGACAGGTCGGCCCTAGCCAAGGTGCAAGTCGACCATCATGTCATGCAAGTCGCTACCTGGACCTCAGTGCACGAGGTGTTGACAAGTTGGCCCTAGCCAAGGTGTAGGTTGGCCATCACGTCATGCAGGTCGCTACCTAGACCTCAATTGGGTTGGTGAGGCCTCAACAGGTGGTCGCCCTTCGCGCCAAGGTTTCTAGCTCGGTCATACGGTGGCTAGCTCGATCCTGACGAGGTGTCTACAAGTCAGCCATGGTGAGGTGGTGACAAAACACCCATAGGGTGTGCGAGGCACACCCGACGTGGTTCTGAGGAG
Organism: Nelumbo nucifera; assembly: GCF_000365185.1. The sequence goes on along the minus strand of NW_010729120.1, from coordinate 3,627,167 downwards.
GTCTCTATCATTTTGGCTAAGACAAGTAATCGCCTACAAGGTGTTGGGGTGTTATGCAACGGTTCTAGGATGCCACGTGGTGTGATGTCATTGGAGGGCCAAATTGCCCCTCATCAATTGCCTCCACTCCCAAGTCAAGGTCGGTTTGGCAAAGGGAGTAGTTCATAGTAGGTATTTGGCTCAAAGTGACTTAATTCAACTAGTTCGTTAGTGCCGTCTTGGTTTGCTTGCCCGAGCTAGAAGAGTCTAAGGGCTGAATGCAACACTACATAAGACATTTCCATCTTGACCATCAGGGCATAGGAGCGAACTTGTCAACACGAGGAGAGGAAGAGCGGGTACTCCGAGGACATCCGTTGAGCTAGGGATGTAGTCATCAATGAGTTCCGTTGTTCACCCGAGCGCCTTAAGAGTAGAGTTCATCATGCCCGCCCTCAAGAAGGGCTTCAAACTGTCACTGCTTCCTCAAGTCACTCTACTCACATAGACTTCGATGCGGTGTCCCTCAAGTCGGTCCTCGAAGGAGTGGCCGACGAGGTTGACGCAGAGCCCGGAACCGAGGTGGAGGATAACGAAGAGGGCAACAAGAATGATGCTGGTGAGGGTGTTATTGACAAGGATGAGGACAATGCTGCATGTTTAAGCAAGCCAAGGTGCTTTAAGCGCGGGTTGGTCATCTATCACCGATGTGTTTTGAATAGGTCAGCTTGAGGAGCCTTAATGCTAAAAGCGGTCTGGCTTGTCCAGCTCGCCAAAGCGGGTGGTCATCTGTGGATTTTTAGCCTAGGTGCGGGTATTGTGGGTCGGGTAGACAAGTTCGTAGAAGCGGGTGGTCATTAGGTGAGAACTTGGTTGGTCGGGGTCTTGTCCCACATAGGTTAAAGCTGTAATGAGCCTTACACATAGTATCTACGCAAGTTGTCGATGTTCCATGCATGGGGAACCTGCCTCCCCTCGAGGGTTTCAAGCTCATAAGTCCCCGGTCCTATCACTTTGGTGATCCTATAGGGGCCTTCCTAGTTAGGTCCCAGCTTCCCTGAGCCCGACTCAAGTACCATAACCTTCTTAAGCACTAGGTCACAAGCTCGGAACTGGTGTCTCTTAACTCAGGCATTATAGTACCAAGCTACCATTTGTTGGTACGTGGCGGTCCGGATGTGTGCTAAGTCTTGGACCTCTTGCACCAAGTCAAGGTTCGTCCGTAGCTCGTCTCCGTTAGTCTTTTCGTCTTATGCTTCAGAGTGCAAGGTTGGCACCTCGATCTTGATAGGAATGACGGATTCTGTATCATATGTCAAGTTGAATGGTTCTTCGCTAGTTGCCATCTTGATCATCGTGTGGTATGCCCATAAGACACTAGACAACTCGTCCACCCACAAACTCTTGGATCGGGAGAGCCGAGCTTTAATACCTCCCAAGATTGCTCTGTTGGTCACCTCAGCTTGCCCGTTTGCTTATAGGTGAGCTATCAAGGTGAGACTTTGCTGGATCCCCATCTCGGTGCACCAGTTTTGGAACTTGATGTCTTCGAACTTCTTTCCATTGTCTGAGATCAACACGCAAGGAAGGCCAAAGCGGCAAACAATATTCTTCCAAAAGAAGCCTTGTACATTCCAAGCTATGATAGATGCCAACGGCTCGGCTTCTACCCACTTAGTGAAGTAATCCACCATGAAGACTAAGAACCTCCATTCGGTTGCCAATAGGAAGGGACCGAATATGTCGATCCCCCACTGTGTGAACATCCACGGGCTAGTCAAGTACTAGACTTGTTCATGGGCTGGGCTCAGGCCGGGCTTTCACTTGTTGTTAATGCAAAATCTTCAAGCCCGAGCCTAAGCCCTGCCCAACCATCAAGCCTAGATCTTAGGCCCAAGCCCGAGCTCGAAGCCTGAAACACCTGTATAATCCTAATAGGATTTCTTGGCACCTATAAGGTTGTATCATGATTTTTTAACACCTGTAACGTGATTTTTTGACACGTAGCTATCAATTATAGTTTTTCTATGATTTAATCAAAGATATCCTATTTTAAATAGTAAAACAAAGAAAGAAAATGTCAATTCTAAGTTCTAAATGTATTCTTTCAATACCAAACAAAGGATAACCTGATGAAAACAAAACATAACCATTAACTAATCTCAATCTTTGTTCCCAAATAAAAAAATTATAAATCTATCCATTCTTGAAACCAGCGATCCATTAATAGAAAACCATACTTGATGTAGGGTGATTTGGCCCGACCTCATTGCATAGGGACATGTGAACATGACCTGGCTTAAGTGACAATTCAGTGTGACAGCCTGGCCACTACTCGGCGCAGCGAGCTCGCCGAGGCCCAGCCAAACGACTCGGCGGGTGTGACAGCTCATCAAGAAGCAAGGCCCAGCTCACCCAAAACCTGAGGGTGGAGCACCCCGAGCTCCCCCATGCAAAGGGACCCAAGCTCCTCCTGAGACCCGAGCTCCCCCTTCCTAAGAAGGAAGCACCCCAACTTTTGGCTAAGTGTCCCAGTGGAGAAACACCTTGGGACAGCACCATCAAGACTCCTATTCGTACTTGCTTAAGGCTCGCCTCTAGTGCGGGCACCTCGGTGTACCTCGGCACCTCGGTGCAAGGCAAACCTGCCCCAGGTGGTTCGATGCACAGTAGCTTGGAAGACTGCAGGGAGATCTGCCTGACATCTGTGCCTACCTGACATCCGTACCTGCCAGATCCGGTGGCAGTGCTCGGATCCCTTGCCAGGCGGCATTCTGCCTGCCGTCTCTGAAAGGCATGGCATGCCTGACGAGTCCGTACCCTGCAATAGTAGCCTGTAGCAGTAGCCTGCACCTGCCACCCCTATCCTGGCAGTAACGGCTAGGGCAGTGGCTGTTACGCTTGATGTGACCGAGCTCCGGTATAAAAGGACCCCGACCCTCACGCAGCAAAGGTATCGAAGCTAGCACTCTCAGCACTCTTAACTCTCTATGTCTTCTTTAAGTTTCCTCAGAGTTCTAACTTAGCCATCGGAGTGTTCCTGCCGGGAGAGCTCCCCGGGAACCCTTCACCTTCCTCTTCCTCTCAAGTGTTGTCCGTCACAGGTAGGAGCAAACTCTCAACCAATTAGGAGTGCCCAGATTGTGCTGCATCATTTGGCGTCGTCTATGGGAACACTTCAAAAGGCCTTCCTCTAACTTCTATGAAACCTTCTCCCAAGAACTCATCAGCAACACCTATGGCTTCCTCCAGCAACGCCGGATGCCGGAACACCCCTGAGGAACAACCCCAGTTACCCACCGTTTGCATCGGGCAGTTCACCGTCCCCCTCTCTGTGGACGGGGTTCCAAGTCTGAATGTGCCTCAAACGGTAGCACCCGTGACTGTTCCACTGCCTTCGGCAGTCGGAACAACCTTCGCTGAACCCACCATGCTCTCTCCGGTGGCCAGCCAAGGTCAGCTTGAAGATCTGATGCAGTGCATGCGAGCAATGCAAGCTCAGATGCAACAGTTCCAGCAACTCCAATTCTACCAACAGCAAGTGCTGCACCAAGTTTCCCAACATCAGTATCAGCAACAGTTTCCTTCACTCCCTCCTTGGCATCTAGCTGCGCAGCCGACCAAGCCTCACCGCCGGAGTGAACTTCCTTCCCGCCGAGGAGAGACCTCAGTATCATCCCATGGAAGGAAGGAAAGACCCCCTACCCCCGCCTCGCGACCTGCAGTTAGGTCGGGGGCCTCCCAGCTGGTTAGGCCGGTGTCACCTTAGCGCTCATAGTTCGAACCTCCCTCGCCGAAAACCGGTTCGAAGTGCTAGCCGACAACCTGGAACAAGGTCCCTCTGTTCGCAGCTACTGATATCCGTCCGAGCTTTTCCCCGGGCCCATCGAGCTCAGTAATACCGAAGCCAGCAGCACCAACGCCGAGCCGACTAAGAAGCAGCGAAGGCATTGCCGAGCTCGCCGAACTGCCACGCGCGACCTGCCCGAGCTTGGAGGCAAGGTAGAGGTAAATTCGGGCGAGGTAAAAGCTACACCGCTTCTTTCAGTTCCCTCCCCCTGTCACCAAAGCTCCTTGTTGTCTCTATGCCAAGGGACTTTAAGCTCCCCCCGCTGGACAAGTACGATGGGTCCTTCGATCCCAACGACCACGTGGACGCCTTTCAGTCCCAGATGCATCTAGCCAGAGCGAGCGAGTCTTGCATGTGCGTGGCCTTCTCCACTACTTTCAAAGGAGTAGCCCGCACTTGGTACCGAAACCTCGCACCAGGTTCAATAAGGAGCTGGGCGCAGTTCGTGCAGGTCTTCACCTCCCACTTCATCACTAGTAAAAGATGCCCGAGGACCCAAGAAAGCCTCCTCAGCATAGTCCAGAGGGAAGGAGAGTCCATCCGGAACTACATCAAGCGATTTAATGACGCTTGCCTGCAGATACCCGACCTAGACCCCGCAGTTCGCTGCGGCCAAGCGGGGCATTACCCACAAGGAGTTCAAATGGCATGTGGTGGTCAACCAACCCAAGACCGTGACCGAGTTCCTCGAACTGGCAGATCGGTTCATAGGGACAGAGGAGGAGATCAACCAGAAGGGCGAGCAAGCCCTTGAAAAAAGAAAAAGGGAACCAGAGCCCCCAGCTCCAAGTGACAACAAGAAGAAGAAGGACCAAGCTCGGGGGGCGAAGCCAATTCAGCCTTTCCGAGCTCCGGCAACAGAAAGGGATTATACGCCCCTCAACACAAAGCAGGCCGAGATCCTCATGGCGATCAAAGACGCCCCATATGTGAAGTGGCCACCTCGGCTTAAGGTCGATCCCAATGTTAGGAATAAAAACTTGTATTGTAGTTTCCATAGAGATCACGGTTATGGTACCGAAAACTGTAAGAACCTCCGCGACGAGATAGAAGAACTTATCCATCGCGGATATCTGAGAAATTTTGTACAGCATAATAATAATAATAAAGCAGGTCGACACGAGGAGCAGAATAAAGAAGCTCCCGAATCCAACAGGCAGGCAGAAAAGCCGCAGAGGCAGCCTCCCGACGAGAGACCAGTTCGGGGGACCAACCATGTGATTGTCGGGGGATCTATTGTCGCAGGTTGCACTTCAGCAGCAGCTCGGTCATCAGCCCGCGAGGCCGCCAGGGAAGAACTTAACCCCACAAATCAGCCAAGGATGGAGGAACCAATCTTCTTCACTGAAGACGATGCGCGAGGGATCCATTACCACCATGATGACACGCTCGTCATAAAGATTAAGATCAACGACTTCAAGGTCAAACGCATCCTATTCGACTCGGGCAGCTCGACAGATATTCTCTTCAAGGCGGCCTTCGATCAGCTACAGCTCCAAGAAAGTAACCTGAAGCCCGCAAACACTCCACTCGTAGGATTCAGCGGTGAGGAGGTCAGGCCTTTAGGGAGTCACTGTACCTATGGAGGTCGGCACCTGGCCTAGTGTGGTAAGACTCAGCCACGAGTTCCTGGTGGTCGCGACCCCCTCCCCGTACAACGCAATAGTAGGTCGACCCATCACCCACGCCTTACGAGCAGTAGTCTCCACCTACCATCTAGCGATGAAGTTCCCTACAGACTTCGAAGTCAGAGTGACACAAGGTGATCAACTTGAGTCCTGCAAGTGCTACGTAGCCGCCCTCAAAGGAAAGGCCAAGGTAGCAAACGACCTCGAGCTAGAACGATCTGCGGAGCAGTTCACGGAGTGAGCCGCGCCTACCGAAGAGACCATCCCCATCCCGGCTTCGGCAGAGGACCCAGCTCGGGTACTTCAGATCGGTGCTTCTGTTGAAGAACCCCTGCGATCTCAACTGGTAAGTTTCTTACTCAAAATTTTAGATGTTTTTGCATGGTCAGCGACAGAAATGCCCGGCATAGACCCCAACATTATAACTCATAAGCTCAACACTGATCCTGTAGTTAGGCCCGTTAGATAGAAGAAACACAACCTAGCCCCAGAACGATGGAGGGCAGTCGACGAGGAGGTCGGGAAGCTCCTTGTAGTCGATTTTATCAGGGAGGTTCATTACCCGAGCTGGGTAGCCAACCCCGTTCTGGTGAAAAAGGCCAGTGATGAGAATAAAATTTATCATATTTTTATCCCCTAATATTCTGTCTTTTATACTGAATTAATACTTAATTAGACTCATAATTCTTGTATTTCGGTGCAGGGCATGGAAAGAAGTCGCAAGAAGGAAAACAAGGCTAATCGGATGGGTTTTCACAGTTTCGGCAGCGATCGGTAATCTGGGCCTAACTTTTATATCCGAGCTCCGATTGGTCTGATTCAAGATCCACTGGAAAGATATGAGAGAAAGCTACAACTTTCATGTTTTGGGCTTTCGCAGATTCGGCCTACATCGAAGTCAAATCCGGGCCTGAAGATGGAGCAATTTCGTAGTGAGGCCCAATTCCCAGCTGAAGCCCATTTCGCAAAAAAACCATGAAGCGGCCCAAGTTATTAAAGCAGCCCATTCGAATTCAAGAATTTTGAGAGTCCTCTTAGATTTAAATTTTAAATGTAATTCCAGAAAGATTAGGAAAGATTTAGATCATGAGATAGGAGATAAGATAGGATAGGATAGGGGGAGTTTGGATCAAGGCTAGATTATCCATTCTTGAGATAACTCCAAGTAATTGTAAGCTATAGAGAGCTGGGCGTACCAACCCTGGGGGGTATGACGAATTGCATTGAGCTATCTATCAAGAAAGGAGAAAACAAATCAAAAAACTT
>NW_010729120.1:3596537-3609404 GCF_000365185.1 Nelumbo nucifera | reverse complement strand
TATGCGACCGAGCTCGTCAAAAAATGCGACAAGTGTCAGAAGCACGCCAACATCCACCACCGACCTGCCGCCGACCTAAAGTACCTCACTAGCCCATGGCCATTTGCGCAATGGGGGATTGACTTACTCGAACCATTCCCACCAACTACATGACAAAGGAGGTTCCTGGTGATGGCAATCGACTATTTCACGAAGTGGGTCAAAGCTGAACCTCTCGCAACAATTACAGCTCGGAATGTGCAGAACTTCTTTTGGAAGAACACAGTGTATCGTTTTGGGTTACCTCGGGTACTGATCTCCGACAATGGTAAGCAGTTCGAAGACATCAAATTCCAAAACTGGTGCCGAGACATGGGAATTCAGCAGAACTTCACCTCGGTGGCACACCCTCAGGCAAATGGTTAGACGGAAGTCACAAACAGAGCTATTCTCCGCGGACTAAAGGCGCAACTAGACCGAGCTAAGGGACTATGGGTAGACAAGCTGCCCAACATATTGTGGGCCTATCGCACCACAGAAAAGACAACCACTGGAGAAACCCCCTTTAACCTCACCTACGGCACCGAAATAGTCATTTCAGCTGAGATCGAAGTCCCCTCGCTAAGAGTAGAAGCACATGATGATAGGGTGAATGAAGAGGAGCTACGCACCAATCTCGACTTGCTTAAAGAAGTACGGGACCTTGCATACATCAGGACCGCGGCCTACTAGCAAAGTGTAGCTCGATACTATAACACCAGGGTCAAAAAGCAGACTCTCCGCGTCGGCAACTTGGTTCTCCGTAAGGTTATGGCGCCTGAGCCCGGTATTGGCAAGCTCAGTCCGAACTGGGAAGGACCCTACCGAGTAAAGCGAGTACTCGGGGAAGGAATGTACGAGCTCGAAACCCTAGAAGGGGAACAAGTACCTCGGGCATGGAATATTGTCAACCTAAGGCAGTATTACCTATAAATAACTGAGTGAACCACGAGTCACTCTCAGGGCTTAAGGGCCAAAACGCCGAGCTGACAAAGACCTCGGCACAATAAAACCCGGTCGCTCCTATGCCATGGGCAAACACTGAGAGCAGGCCACGGGTCTCTCAGGGCTCAAGGGCCAAAATGCCGAACTAACAGACTCCGGCATAATAACGTAGCCACCCCTATGACGCGAACAAATTCTAAGGAGCTAAGGCACCAAGTTAACCAAGGAGCTCGACACCACAGTACATGATGCATCGAGGGCGCATGCAGACCAGCGGATTCCGCGACGCTTAGCTCACCTCGGCATACAACCAGAAGACAGTTTGGGCACATGCCTTACTATGCCTTATTGTTAATCACCTCGGTGTACGCCAGAGGACAGTTCGGGTACATGCCTTACTATGCTTTACTGTCAGTCACTTCGGTGTATGCTAGAGGACAGTTCGGGCACATGCCTTACTATGCCCTAATATGTCAATCACCTCGCATACTCAACCATGATAGCTCGGATAAAACAACACTTGGGAAAGAAAGATCAATTTCATTAACAAGTAAGTTTTGTACAGTGAGCTTGCCAAAAAACAAACTGAGCTCGTGGGCTCGCAATACAAGGACAATCACTTTGGGGGCTCTTCGTCTCCGCGTGAGACCTCCTCAGGAGCTTCGGGCTGGTCAGGGGCATCCGCTTCTTCATCATCCTCCACCTCTGAATCCGGATCCTCTGTGGCTTGATGAGCTATTTCATCCATGATTTGCGAGGTGGTGATGGCACTTGTGTCAAGATCGGGGTACGTGTGCCTTATCAACCACCTGCTGAGCTTGAACCCCTTGCGGTAAGCCTCCTCCAGGATGGCATCGAACTTATCAGACTGGATGTACTCTGCGATAGCCTTGACTTTCGTCTCCTCTATCGCTTGAGTGAAGATCTCGGTCTTCTCTTCGAGGTCCACCTTGAGGAACTCCACCTCATGCAGGAGGGCCTTCTTATTCTCCTTAAGGCCTTCCGCCTCTACCCTGAGGGCGTCTAGCTAGCCCCTCAGCACACCCTTCTCATGTGCCAGTTCGGCTTTGAGGGCCTCCACCTCGCCCCTCAGCACATCCTTCTCGTGTGCAAGCTCGTCCCTCTCCGCCGTCAGCGCCGTAATAATGTCCCTCTGACCCCTGGCGCCGCTCTCCAACCGGTGGATTTGCTCGTGAGCTGCCCGCAGATCGGTATGGGCAGCACGGGAAGACTCCTCGGCGGTTAGAGCCCGCTTTAGGTTCCTCTCGGACTAAAGAGCGAGGGCGTGCACGACGGAGTCTGCCTGGAAGTTAGTTAGTACCGAAGAAAAGTATACATATAAAAGGAAAGGAAAGGAAAAAGAAGAGAACTTACCACCATAGCGTGGGTGGCAGCCCGGGCTCCGAGCTGAGTAGGGTTGAGCATATCGGCCCAGGCCAAGATTTCCTCATTGTAGATGGCTCCTTTGATTTTTCGAAGGCCGCACTGGGGGACCAAAATACTTCGGCCCCCATCCGGGCTCCCCAAGCTAGAGTCCGTCGTCTTGGCTGTACGAATGGGTTCGACAAAGACTTTGGCTGCTACGTCGGCAGCCCCGGTGGCAACCTCTAGCTCAACTACCGCCCTCATAACGGACTCGGCCCAAGTCTCGGGCTCCCTAAGCGGTATTTCCTCCTCCAAGTCAATAATCGGAGGAGCCCCAGGGAGCTCAGGCTCAGAGGTTGGAGCCGGCGGAAACTTGGGCTCGGGAGTGGGGGCTGGAGGTGACTCGATACGGGCTCTCTTAGCAACCCGCTTCTTCCTTCCCTTCATGTGCTTGAAGATCCGATCTCCCTTAAGTTTGTCTGCCTCCATGGGACCTGCAACAGAGCTCGGCATTAGTACTCAAGTAAAAGAAAGGAGCAGGCCAGACAACTAAGGTACTAACTACCTACCCAGACTCAAGCCGACCTGGATGAGCATATTCTCGGTGATGAAGTCCTTGAAACTACAATCGACCTCAGCCCACGATTGGAATGTCTCCCTGGTCTTCGTGTTGAGGATGATGCCGGGGTCTTGGATAGCCGCCCTCCAGTGAGTAGGGAAGGGCCACCCCGCAGGGTTCCGGACTACGAAGTAGTCCTGCTTCTAGGTCGGGATCTTGCTAGGAAGCTTATGCATCAACTTGAACCCTGGGCGAGGGGACAAGTAGTAAGCCCTCCTGTAGTCGGGGAGAACGCATGAAGCGCTCTTCTTGATGGTGAGGATAGAACATAATATGTCCAAGTTAAGGGGGAGGACATACTCGTAGCAGAGGGAGATGGTCCCAACCACGTTACGGACCGAGTTCGAGTGAAGCTGGTCTATCGTAACATTGAAGTGATTCAAGATCTCCACTATGAGTGGATGGAAGGAAAGGCGCAGCCCGGCTATGAGCTGCTCCCGGAAGATTACGACCTCGTTAGGGCCGTGCTCCCATGGGAAGTTACCCGCGGGAATACTATAGGTGTACTCCCTGGGCAGGTTGTACTATTGAATGAGTTGACGGAGCCTCTCTAGGGTCATAGTGGAAGGCCCGAACCTGTTCGGCATCCGACCTCGGTGGGAGGTGGACGCCAAGTTACCCGAGGCCACCCGCGCCTCAGGGRACTGGACTCCGGTAGGGTTACCCTGAGCCGAGGTACCCACCTCGGGCTCATCTAACTGGCTATCAAAGGAAGACATAACGAAACCGAAGAAGAGCTAGGGTGACTCACCGAAAAGAGAAGGACCGAACTAGGAAGAACTGACCCGAGATGAAGGCTTTAGACGCGAGCTCAAAACTACAGCTGAAGATTTGTGGCAAAGGAAAATGGCCAGGACCCCCGTTGTTTATAGCCACTATATGCGGGCATCAACGGTTGAGATCAAAATGATCTGACGGTTCACATGAAAACCGACTGCGCGACCTTCGAGGCAAAATCAGTTTAGCGCATTTTTTGACGCCCACGGAGTCTATAACTCACGTGACATCCACGCGTAGACCGTACGCGACCCGAGCTGCGCCTGGCAGAACTGAGCAGAAAACCGGTCTAACCTATGAGCTGGTAGACAAGACAGTTTGGACTCCGAGTCAAATCCACCCGGCAGACTACGGACTCCCCGCGCTAGGTCGACACCCCTAGCACGGGGAGTGGGGGACAATTGATGTAGGGTGATTTGGCCTGACCTCGTAGCACAGGGACACGTGGACATGACCTGGCTTAAGTGACAATTCAGCGGGACAGCCTATCCACTACTCGGCGTAGCGAGCTCGCCGAGGCCCGGCCAAACGACTCGGTGGGTGTGACAGCTCGTCAAGAAGCAAGGCCCAGCTCACCCCGAACTTGAGGGTTGAACACCCCGAGCTCCCCCATGCAAAGGGACCCGAGCTCTCCCTTCCTAAGAAGGAAGCGCCCCAACTTTTGGCTAAGTGTCCCGAGGGAGAAACACCTCGGGACAGCACCATCGAGACTCCTGTTCGTACTTGCTTAAGGCTCGCCTCCAGTGCGGGCACCTCGGTGTACCTTGGCACCTCGGTGCAAGGCAAACCTACCCCAGGTGGTTCGGTGCACAATAGCTCGGCAGACTGCAGGGAGATCTTCCTGACATTTGAACCTACCGAATCCGATGGTAGTGCTCGGATCCCTTGCCAGGCGGTGTTTTGCCTGCCGTCTCTGAAAGGCATGGCACGCCTGACGAGTCTGTACCCTACAATAGCAGCAGCCTGCACCTACCACCCCTGTCCTGGCAGTAACGGCTAGGGCAGTGGCGGTTACGCCTGATGTGACCGAGCTCCGGTATAAAAGGACCCCGACTCTCACGAAGCAAAGGTATTGAAGCTAGCACTCTCAGCACTCTTAAATCTCTATGTCTTCTTTAAGTTTCCTCAGAGTTCTAACTTAGCCATCGGAGTGTTCCCACCGGGAGTGCTCCTTGGGAACCCTTCACCTTCCTCTTCCTCTTAGGTGGCGTCCGTCACAGCTAGGAGCAAACTCTCAGCCAGCTAGGAGTGCTCAGATTGTGCTGCATCAATACTATTCCTCTAAAAATAAAATTTTCCATCACCATTCCCATAAAGTTAACATGAAAACACACATTGACACAAGTATAATATAACAAAATAAAACATAACCAATACCAAACTTGTTCCAAAAGAAGTTTTAGGACTTTAGCCATTTATCTGTTCTTGAAAACAACCATTCATCAATACAAAATCATATTGTTCCAACAAAAATAAAATATTTCAGCCATCCATCATTCTTGAATCCACTAACAAGCTTGAATATCCCTCATTCTTGAGCCATCAAAACCTAAAAGAAAAAAACAAAAAGGAAAAAGCTCATTGTCATTGCTCATACTATCTAAGTAATTTATTTTCATATTCATGTCAATTAACAAAAAAATAAATGAAAGGTATGGTAATATAATACCTAAAACTTATCATCAAGTTCAGCACCTTCTTCATCATCATCACTACTATTTGATCCCTTCTCCTCTTCTAATAAACTTGAAGATCCTGTAGGAGTGTCCAAAAAGCTTAATCCCCCTACATATAATTCGAAAAAACTATTAAAATAGATTCAATGAAATAAGTAATAATATATTTGAATAAATAATAGATAAGAAATCACCTATTGCAAAGCCTCGTGCATGAAGACAATCTACAAGACAAACCAAAGCTTGAATTGTCTTAGACTTAAGTGAACTTCTCCATTGATTGATTACCTTCTTTCCAATGCTAATTGCTAATTCAGATGCAATTGTGGAGATATGAATAGCTAAAATATCCTGAGCCATTGATGTCAACTCAAGATACCTAAATGAACCCTTACTCAAATACTCCAAAACATCAACATCTGCCTTTATATCATGGTTTTGCTCCTCTAAGTAAAGATCTAATTGAGTTTTCTCATTTTGAGACTTTCTTTTTAAACTTAAAAACTGCTCATAATCCTCGAATCCATCACCATCATCATTGTCCTCACTTATGTTAATTTGACTATAAGATCCAACCGTAGAGGTGGAAGAAAAATTTTCCTTATATTTAGCAAACAAGGTATGAAGAGTATTCAAAACATAATTAACATGCTTCTCAGCACCATCCCCATAAAGCTTATTAAAACAATATTTCACTAACCTTATCTTGCAATGGGGATCCAACACAACAGCACAAGACAAAATCATATTATATTCAACCCAATATTTATCAAAATTTTCTTTCATATCTCTAACCATGTGAGACATAAAATTATTAGGTACCCTATTCATTGCCATCAAATGTCTATGAACCATCCACACTCCCTTAAAATAAATGTTTAAAGTAGGGTGCTTGGTGGCAGAAAACATACAAGTAACATCATAAAAAATGTTCAAGAATTTGTGAAGTTTATTAACCTTTCCCCACTCTTCTCCTAAAAACACAAACATTTTAAAACTATTATCCCTTTGCCACCAATTTTGTAAAACTTGCTTATAAAAAATGGCATGCTCATGCTTCAAATAAGTTGAATCCCATCTCACACACATGTTTATCCTCAACCTTTTGGTGGTGTTCAAATGAAAACTTTTTTTTAGCAATTTCATAAAATATGCTTTTTCGAGCAATTGATTTGTTCATATATTTCACACCATTACAAATTTTAGCAACAACATAATCAACAAGTCTCAAACTAACTTGCACAATAAGATTCAGAATATGGCTACAACAACAAATCTTTAAAAAAAATCACTACTGCACACCAAAGATTTATATATTGAAGATCTGAATTTCAAATATTAGCCATTACATTATTATAACTTGCATTATCCAATGTGATACTAAAAATTTTTTGATCAATATTTCATTCACTTAAGCATATAGCCACCTCATCTACTAAAGATAGCCCATCAAAAGGAAGTGTCAAAGATTTAAAATGAATAATCATTTTCTGTAATTTCCAATTGTTATCAATCTAGTGAGGAGTTATGCACATGAATTCATCATCAGTATACTCAGATCTCCAATTATTAGATGTTAAACGAATCTTACCAAGTGCAAGAGACAATTCATCTTTCACACCCTCTCTCTCTTTCACATAGTTAAACATGATATGTCTTCTAGCAGTATGCCTACTTACACTCTTAAACTAGGGTTATGATGTGTAATAAATCTAAAACCAAGTTCTTCAATTATGGTAAAATGGTGCTTTTCACACACAAGAAAAACAGAAAGTGCCCTACGAGAGTCTTGTTGATCAAATTTTTAATTTTTAAAAGATGTACTCCCATCAATATTTGATTGTGTGGTTACCTTATACTGCCTACTCTACATTGTACATCTAGGGCAATGTGCTAAATGACGCTCTAAGTGAGTGGTTCCCTTACTTGATTTAGCTTCTAGGATCTTCTTACAATGATTGCATCGTGCCTATTCTGAATTAAATTTTTCCATTTTTTCCCATACCCTGGATGTCAATCTTTTCTTAGAAGTTTGGCCATACTCTTTGATGATGGCGGATTTGGCCCTCCAATGACATTGTGACACACGGCATCTCAGAATAACTAGATGACACCTAGACACCACCTAAGTGATGATTTGGAGTCCCAGATTGTGGTTCGTCTTTACCCTGACCTAGCAACCTGCCTTTACCGCTGACCTGGCAACTTGCTTTCACCACCAACCTGGCGACTTGCCTTTACGCCAACCTAGAGACCTTGACCACAACTTAGGTCGGCTTATAGCACCACATCCAGGGTCAGCCTGTAGCACCTTCTCACTGGCCGAAGTGACCTCGACGTAAGGAGCGACCTCCCTCGAGGGCTTGCCGACCTGACTGGGGACCAGGCGATGACCTACGAGATGTGCTCGCCGCCAAATTTGGCATGCATATCCAAATGCTCCCAGGTTTCTCAGAAATTGGCCCACGTACCGAATGTTCCAGAGGATGGTCAACATGCATGGCGGTTACCTTCGAGGGTCTCAGACCAGTTAGGCACGACCTCTCAGAAATCTCGAATGCTGTGCGTGAGGCCCAAACCAAACAATGCCTATATAAAGGCATCAACCCCAATGATACAAGAGAGAGGCGAGTAAGCACATTCTAGCTCTCATACTTTATGATTTTTAGCTCACGGTCTACTACGAGAGCACTAACTTAATCATCGAAGCAACCTCGCCGAGTTAGCCACCCCGGGTCCTCTAACATTGATTCCTTGCAGGTTTCTCTGAAGAGCTACCCAGCTTAGTAATCAACCTAGCTCGTTACTCAATCTACCCTTAGCTCGGCATCCAAGTCCTCATCCAGCAAAAATCCTCCACCTCAGCCTCTGAGTCATCGCCCACCTAGAAGTAGTCTGAATAACAGGGTGCTGCCAAAAAACCCTTCATCAATTGGCGTCGTCTGTGGGAAACGCTACAAGAAGCTAAGTTCTCATCTCTAAAATGCTAAGTCCTTACCTTCCAGAAAGCTAAGATCTCACCTTTTAGAAATTAAAGTTCTCACTTTCTAATTTCCATTTTTTTGTGAACTCAAAGGCACTTTTGAGCAGCATCAACACTCAGAACGAATACCGATTACTAGGGGGTAAAAACATCTATGATGAACCTGGAGAACTCCCCTATGACAATCAGACAAGTTCGGGCTGAACTCAGCATCCCCAATGCCCCAGATAAATACTCCGCTACCACATGTGAACGCCCCTCTTCCCGCAATAGAGCCATCAGCAGTTCCCGCCGGATCGAAACGCGACAGTTCCATGAGATGAAGCATGAATTTCCAGATGTGAGCATGGGAGCAGCTCGACATATTCATGTAGATGCAGAATAGGAAGTAGTAGAATGACCTTAACAACCAACAGTCTAGCGACAAGCACCTTGGAGTAAGGCTGTCCCCGTAGGTCGAGCCAGTCATGGTTCCCGCAGGAAGTTGATGGCCAACAAACTAAGTAGCTCTGTCGAGTTTATTTTAGCCCAGATAAGCCTCATCAGTCCTCTTCGCGAGGTCTCCCCTACAGATTGAACCCTTCACGGCTGCTGTAGGAGTTAGCGGCATATGAACTGTGCGAACACCCTTGCAGGTCGAGCCCCTCAAGGCTTCCAAGTGAGTCGGCGACCTACAATTAGTAGAGCTGCTCCCGCAGGTTGAGCTCCCTGTGGCTTCTTGTAGGAGTGGACGACTGGTGTCATTACGAGGCTGATGTAGTGCAGCTGTGGCCCTGAACTACCGACTCACACCGACAACAACATTATGCCCTCGCAAGGGGGGGGGGGGCAAAACATGTACGCCGTGGTCTCGCAAGCACTCACCTAAGAAGATAATCCCATAAGATGACGTAGAAGCAGCCATATGAGAAGTTACTACCGAGGCTGATGCAATGCAGTCGTGGCCTTTGACTGCCGACTCACACCGGCAACAACATTATGCCCTCAGGGGGGGGGGGGGGCAAAACATGTATGTTGTGGTCTCGCAAGCACTCACCTAAGAAGATAATCCCATAAGATGACGTAGAAGCAGCCATATGAGAAGTTACTACAGAAGGACCACTTGCTTAGGCGGAGATGTCAGGCCACACATCGGCTAAATAATATTATTGGGGAGTGGACTATGAATCGCTCCCAAAGCCCAAGGGCCACGGTGCCGAACAAATAGTGACCTCGGTGATAAACATGAATAAGACTCAGTCGCCTCTTCGGCATGGGCAACTTAAGACCCAAACACCTCTTCGGCATGGGCAACATAAGACCCAATCACCTCTTCGACATGGGCGGAATAAAAAAGCAGTTCGCGTTCAGCCCCATCGGTGTGCAAACAAGTCGGTGTACATATCGTTCTGCCTCAAGCCTCATCGGTGTGCAGATGAAGAAAGAGAAAAAGAAGCGAAAGAATGAAGACTAATTCAGCACAAGAAAGAGAAACAAAGGAAAGACTAGATCATGACAGATGCAAACTTGGCTGATCTCTTCATAGTAAACCCCCACCTCGGTTTCAGGCTCCCCAATCACTCATTGGCTACTCTTTTGACAGCCAGCTTGAGGGACAATGCGTCAAAGTCTACCTAGGTGGAGCAACCTGATAAAGTGGTCACACAAAACCCCTTCTTGAGGACGGCATGATGAGCTTTGCTCTTGAGGTACTTAATCAGATTGCAAAACCCCTTGATGGTCGCATCCCTAATAAGGTAGATGTCCTCGGGGTACCTGTTCCACCTCTCCTCAAGTGGATGAATTTGCTCTTGTGCCCCGATAATCAAGACTGTGAAGTCCTGCATAAGGTTGCAAACACTTGAATTCTTCCAACCTGAGTAGGAAATTGGATTGATGCCAACGACTACGAGCTCATCAAACAGTCACTCTGAGCCAAAGGAACAATCTACTCCCTTCATCGAGCTGCCCTTAGCTCGGGAGTGGGGGGCAATTGATGAGGGCAGATTTGGCCCTCTAATAACCTCATGACACATGGCATCCTAAAACAGTTATACGACACCCGGATGCCACCTAAGCGATGATTTGGAGTCCCAGATCATAGTTCGTCTTCACCCCAACCTGGCGACCTGCCTTTATCGCTGACCTGGCGACCTCAACCACAACTTAGGTCGGCTTGCAGCACCTCGTCTAGGGACGACCTATAGCACCTCGTCACCAGCCGAAGTGACATCGACTCGAGACGCGACCTCTCTCGAGGGCTTTCCAACCTAACTGAGGACCACACGATGACCTGTGAGATGTGCTCGCCGACAAATTTGGCATGCATACCCCGACACTCCCAGGTTTCTTTGAAATTGGCCCGCATACCAAATGTTCTAGAGGATGGTCAACGTGCAAAGTAGTTACCTTCGAGGATTTCGGACCGGTAAGGCACAACCTCCTAACAATCTCGGATGTGGAGCGTGAACCCTACACCAAACAATACCTATATAAAAGCACCAACCCCAATGACACAAGGTACGCGCGATTACTTACATTCAATATCTTTAGCACTCAAACTTTAGCTTGCAACCACTACAAGAATAATGACTTAAGCATTGGAACGACCTCCCCAAATCATCCATCCCAATCCCTCTCATCCCTGTTTCCAGTGATGCACGGTGATCTACGGTTGAAGTATCTAAATCTCATTTAGTCAGTCGGCCTCAGTTTGCTCTCTCCAGAGGACGTGATCGCTATTGAGTTGAGTTTGGCGCATCACCGTCACCGGCAGCAGAGAAGGTGGTGGTAGTGTTGTCATCATCATTCTCATCTTATCGGAAAATCAGTTTTCCAGCAAATCTGATTGAGCAAAGTCGATAGCCGTAGCAGAGAAGCGGAAGTTATGCCACTACTTTCTAGGTGACTGGGAGTGTGCATCCGAAGGGATTCCTTCACTCTGGCTTGAAGGTAAGGRCCGTAAGGCAAATTGAACGAAACCCACAGCGAGGTGGTTTTACTATTCACCTTCTCCACTCGACACAGAGCGACGCAAAGCGGCCGCACCCCCTTTCTTCCGATTTCTTCTCGTTTTCTGTTTCCCTCTCTCTCTATTTTCCTCTCTCTCTCTCTCTCTCTCTCTCTCTCTCTTTCTTCTTCTTCCCCATCGATCTCACCTCCCTGTTTTAGTCTGAGACCACATCGTCGCTGCTGCGACTTCTAATAGCGGCGGTGGTCTCTCTCTACTCTTTCCACTCTCTTTCTTCTTCTTCTCCTTCTTCCCGGAACCAGAGAGACCTGTGCTTTTGTCAGACCAAAACGAAAGTTGGACATGTGCTTTTCTCGGACTTGTGCGACTAGAGGAGATTCTCTAGTTCAATCTTTCATCTCGGAGGAAGTGGCGACGCTCAGATTCCTTCTTCCGGGGATGTCATTGCTGTTGGGGATGTTCAAAGTCGTCAAAGTCATCGGTCCGGTCTTTCTTCCGGGGATGTTGTTGTTCTTGGAGATGATCAAAGTCATCGGTCTGATCTCTACATCATCGAAGTCGTTGCTCATTCTGTCGATGTTGAGAATCTCAATAAAAGGGCACTATTCTCAAAAGAAAAGAGGGTAAGAGAGAGAGAGAGAGAGAGAGAGAGGAGGGAGGTGGGTTGGGGGTTGGGCGGGCAGTCAGATTCCAAAATCTATCTTCGTCTTCGATCCGACTGAGATCGGCGACATAGATATGAAGGGGAAAGAGGAAAAACAACTTGGTGGGAGGGACTCTGTCGGAGCATAGAGAGCAACGCATCTGGTGGGAGCTAGAGTTCATCGTCGGCTGCTTCGGCCAACAATTCAAATATCGGATGGGGCCGGTGGTATACTTTGAAAGAGCTGTAAATCACTACCGGTGGGTTCTCCGACGATAATGTCATTGGAGAAGGCGGTTACAGAGTCAGGTTTTGGCTGACAATTCTATACTTGCATTGAATATCGGGTGTGTTGGAAGAAATGGGGTCATTGAAACTTTGGAGAAGTTCTGACGTCTTTAGAAAGTTATTTGCCCCCACTCAATTTCACTGAATTTGGAGAAGTTCTGACGTCTTTAGAAAGTTATCGCGGGTCCCTGCATGTGAGGTAGGCTCGCGGACTTTGATCTTTGGAGGGGCTGGAGCAGCAGGTGTACTAGCTGTACTGGCCATCAGCCTCTTCAGAAGGGTCACTTCGCCCATTAAGTCTTCGACTTGGATCTGTAGGCACTTCACCAGGTCTTCTAGTGGGTTGTTTGGCCTGTTGGAGCTATCACCGGACAGGTCCTCCAATCTCTCCACGACCGATGCTACGGTCTCAAGGTTGAGTTGAAGCTCGTCCACACGGTCACGAGTTTCGCCAACCACTGCTTCACAGCGCATGATGCGCTTGTCCRTGGTYGCAAGCYTGTCAACTRRCTTGTCACGCTTGCTATGCTTTGAGCTGACGCCTTTGTCTTTGGGAGAGCTACCTCTAGGCTCGTCCTCATCATAAACCCGTGAGATCCCTTC
>NW_010729120.1:3565491-3585616 GCF_000365185.1 Nelumbo nucifera | reverse complement strand
CCAGGGGTCAGGTGTAACTTTCCAGTTTTGCCCATCAATCTCCAAGGTCCAGGGCAATACTGGAAATCTGGTCCGGTTCAAAGATTCAATTAATCCTACACTACATGTGCCTTGGGTCTCACCTTGGCGACTGAGACAGGCCACCCCAACAATTAGTAGCACAGCAGTGTCAGCCTTGGTAGGATAAATCTCCCCAGACTTATCCAATGGCTGTGAACATTCTAAACTAACACGAGTCTCATAAGTGTCCAGTTTAAGGGTATTATACAAAAACACACCATAGGAACATGAATGAAATATGTACTTTATTCATTTACAATAAATTCATAATGTACATCATTCTGGTTGAAGCTAAGGGCATACAACTGTCTAACAGGCCGGGCCGGGCCGGGCTCGGGCCAAGCTTTTACTCTTCATTAATGGAAATTTGTTAGGCCCGAGCCCGAAGCCTGAGTTGAGTTCGCCGCCGGTGATTATGTTCGCCGGAGCTGAGTTCATGGTGACTGTGAGTTGTGACCTGCGATTTTAGCATTGATCAATTCGCGTATGAGAGAGAGAGAGAGAGAGAACTCACTGCCGCTGCCGATGCCTATATTTGCCGCCTCGCCGTCGCCAGTGTCTGAGATTTGAAAGAGAAGTGAGATTTGAGAAGAGGAACGAGGGAGAGAAAGAGAGAGAGAGAGAGAGAGAAGGAGAGGACTCACCGCGGGAGTTGTTGTGTCGGTGAATGTTCGCCACTTTGTCGGTTGTGTGGCTGCCTGAGAGTGTGAGGACTGAGAACTGAGAACTTTGGAGGATGTGGAGAAGAGAGGTTCGGCTGGAAAAAGAGGTGAAAGAGCCAAAGAGGTGAAAGAAAGAGGGGTATTCGACTAGGGTTTTTAACTTTAATTATAGGTCGGGCCAGGTCAGGCTCGGGCCGGGCTATTTTGGCAAATCCCGAGCCCGACTTAAATTTATTGTGGGTCGGGCTTTTTGGCCTGAGGTTAAACCCGCGGGCCCATTTGCGTGTTCAAGCCCGTCCGGGAACAGGTCAAATCTTAGGGAGTGGGAAGCTATCCTTTGGACAAGCTTTATTCAGGTCGGTGTAGTTGATGCACATGTGCCATTTTCCCGTTAGCCTTCTTTACGAGCACTGCGTTCACAATCTATCTTGGGTATTCGACCTCCTTAATAAAGCCTACTACGAGGAGCTTCTCAACCTCCTCGTCAATTATCTTCTACCTCTCTTGGACAAAGTTCCTTTTCCTTTGTCTGATCAGCCTATCTAGAGGGTTTACATTCAATCTATGGGTTATTACAGGGGGGTCTATGCCAGGCATGTTGGCAGTTGACCAGGCAAAAACATCAATATTCTATTTAAAAAAAAACTTACCAGTTCAGAGCGCGGGGGTTCTTTGAGTTGCAAGCCGATTTGGATTGTCTTCTCGGGGTCGGTATCAAAGATCAACACCAGGACGGTGTCCTCTACTAGGCGAGCTCTCTCATCACCATTTTCTGGGAGCAGCTCCAGGTTTATCTGCTCCAGTTTCGCTTTGCCCTTTAATTATGTTGTGTAGCATTTTCGCAACTCGATTTGGTCACAATGCACTACTCATACTCTGTAGTCGGTGGGGAACTTAATTGCGAGGTGGTATGTGGAGACCACTGCTTTGAGGGCATGTAGAATTAGATGGCCTAAGAATGCGTTGTAAGGCGATGTTGTTGCCACTACTAGGAAGTCGTGCTAAAACCTCGTCATGTTCTGTGTGGTCCCCGCTATTACAAACAGGTTTATTTCAAGAGCTCGGACCACCTCTCCATTGAAGCCTACTAGGGGTACGTTGGCTCGGACTAGGTATTTCTTCTATAGTCCCATTTGCTCAAATGCTCTGAGGAACAAGATATCTTTCAAGCTGCTAGAGTCGACAAGGATCCTTCTCACCTCGTAGTCATGGATGATGAGCTCAACTACAAGGGTGTCATCGTGGGGGGAGTGGACCCCGTGTGTGTCGTCTTCGGTGAAGTAGATCACCTCTTCCACTCTTTGTTACTTCGGTGGGTTCTCCTCAAGGTTCAAATCGCGAACTGGGGTTTGACTAGCTGAAGTATTGCAACCCACTTTCTATGGGCATGCTAATGATCATGTTGATCATTGCGCGAACCGACTCCCACAGGAACCATAGAGAGCTCGACTTGCGGGGGTGGCTCCATAGTCTATTGGCCATCAACCCCCACGGGAACCATGGATGGCTTAACTTGCAAGGGAGGCTCCACAATCTGTTGGCCATCAACTCCTAGGGGATCCATGGAGGGCTTGACTTGTGGTTTCCACAATCCGGGTTGGGAGATTCTGTTTGGGTAAGACCGCTGGAACTTGTTTGGGCTGGTTATTTTGATTATGTTTCCCTGCAGGGGTTCCTTCAATCTAGGTGTTGCTGTTGTTGTCACTAGTTGACCATTGAGTACTTAGCAAGAGGAGTGAGAAGGCTTTTGTAGCATTTCCCACAGACAATGCCAATTAATGGTGCACGATCTGGTGTTCCCTAATGGAGGACAGCTCGGGCATCAAAGTGGTGAGGTCAGTTGATCGAGCTGCAAGAAAGTAGTAATTAGAGTACCCAGGGTGGGAACTCCGATGCTTAAGTCAACAAAGAGTATGAATGCTAGAAAGCGAGAGAGCAATAGAGCTATATCGCACATACCTTCCCTGATTAATGAGATGCCTTTATATAGGTGCAGGTTGTTGTAAACTTCACATAGCCCGTCCAAGATCTCTAGGAGGACGTGGTTTACCTTCTTGCCTCACTCGGAGTTTGCTTCCGTGTAAAGTGATAGAGCCTATTTGGTTGCCTTCGAAGTGGGCGGGGTGGGAGTTAGCTCCGTTGGTGAGGTGACATGATCTCAAAGGATTTGGAGATGATAGCCGACATGTAATGGAGGTTGGCCAACACATCATGCAAGTCGCTAACTGGACCTCAGTGTGCTTTGCCTAAGTGTGTGAGGTGCCGACAGGTCAGCCCTAGCCAAGGTGCAGGTCGCTATCTAGACCTTAGTCAGGTCAGTGAGACCTCGGCAGGAGGTTGCCCTTCATGTTAAGGTCTCTAGTTCGGTCCTAAGGTGGTCGGTCCAATCCTGAAGATGTGTCTACAAGTCGGCTATGGCGAGGTGGTGACAAAGCGCTCTTAGGGTGTGCAAAGTGCATTCGACGTGGTTCTAAGGAGGTCACCATCATTTTGGCTAAGGCAAGTCATTGCCTACGTAGTGTCAGGGTGTCGTGCGACGGTTCTAGAATGCCACATAGTGTGATGTCACTAAAGGGCCAAATCGCCCCTCATCACATATGTTATGCATTGAGGGGAGTCATCAAAACTAGGCTCTTGTACACATACACATTAGGATTTATGTACAAGAAAGGGACACCACATACAACCCAAAAGCTTAAACTATTGTGTTATGGGCCACTCTTGTATACAAGTCCCTTATACATTTCATTCTTTTCCAAGGGATTCTCTTTCAACTACTCATACGTGAATCCCAACATCGTATAACCAAGTTTCATGTAGATTCAACCTTTCATGGGCACAAATAACTAATATTCACGCTGGCTCTAAGGTCATAATGAGCATGGTGAGTGGGTGAGTTAAGTAAAAGTTTGTAGCCTAATCATCGATTAGCATGTCACGTCACTTCCCGAGATTCCATGTAACTGGAGTGGATCATTCTCTATTACCATAAAAAAGTATCATACTTGTCATAAAATGCATGAAAAAGATGATTGA
Source organism: Nelumbo nucifera (assembly GCF_000365185.1). The sequence continues at coordinate 3,581,858 of NW_010729120.1, read as the reverse complement.
AATTGGCTATAAATCCAAGTGAAGACAACATAGCTCTTACAGTTACAAACGGATATACAATTAATAGAAAAGATTACGTTTAGAGATAGATTGCAAGTTGTAGGGCATTAAGTTAGAGTTGGTGGGATTCAAATTTAGAATCTTAGATCTAGGGGTGGCAATTTTCCCCGTCCCCGACGGTAGGGCTGTTCACGGGTCGGGTTGGGTCGGTTTATTGGGGTTTTCCCAACCAACCCGACCTGGTTGGGTTACTTGAGATGGAAACCGAAACCGACCCAGTGTTAAGTAAAACCAACCTGGTCGGTTTGAGTCGGGTTGGATCGGTTTGGGTCAGTTTCGGTTTTGCTCCTGTACAAAAAGGACATAGAAGCCTAGAAGGAAATATCTATTCTGAAAACTGAAAACTGAAGTTTTTAAGATATTTTCTGGAAATATATTTAAAAAGTTAGAATTAGAATAGAAGACAAAAGTTGTCAAGAAAATAGAAAGTCAAACTGTTTTATAGAAAGAAGGCTAAAATTTATATATTTCAAGAAACTTTCTAAGTTCTAATCTAAGTAAAAAAGGACACCTAATTCTAATTGTAATTGCCTAATTAGTTGGCTATTTGGTGTAAAAGACTATAGAAACTAGGATAGAGACAACTTAGTTAAATAGGAACTAGAAAACTAGGTTAAATTGTAATTAGGAATTAGGATAGAGGCAACTTAGTTAAAAGAAGAGTTTCAGTTCTTTAATCTTCCTTCAACCTTCGTCATCATCTCCTGCTGCCATCGCTATCGCCGTCGCCTCGCCCTTCAGATTCTCTCTCATCGCCGACCTTAGCTCTCGCAACGGTTCTCTCTCTCTCTCTAACTCTCATTCTCAGACTCTCGGTCTTCAGTTCGTTGGGGATTCGGGTCTCCGACGCCACAATTAACTAACATTCACGCTGTCTCTAAGCTCATGGTCAGTGGGTGAGTTAAGTAAAAGTTTGTAGCCTAATCATCGATTAGCATGTTACGTCGCTTCCTGAGATTCCATGTAACGGGAGTGGATCATTCTCTATTACCATAAAAAAGTATCATACTTGGCATAAAATGTATGAAGAAGATGTTTGAAATTGGCTATAAATCCAAGTGAAGACAAGATAGCTCTTAAGGTTACAAACGGATATATAATTTATAGAAGAGATGCAAGTTGTAGGGCATTAAGTTGGAATTGGTGGTTATCAAATTTAGAATCTTAGAAATAGGGGTGGCAATTTTCTCCGTCCCCGATGGGTACCTAGGCTCCCCGACTCGATGGGATCGGGGATGGGGGGTACCTTGGTGGGGTTGGGGTCGGGGATGGGGCTACCCCTGAATCCCTGATCGGGGACGGGGATGGGGACGGGAAATGTAATCCCCGCCCCGACCCATCCCCGATTAATCTATATAATTATATATATATATATTATATATTATAATAATCATTATTCGTTTTTTAAAAGATTAAAACTTAAAAAGAAGTAAAACACTTAAACAATAAAACACTCAATTAATCGATAGTAAAACCCTTTGAGGACAGGGATGGAGGGGGGATTCCTTTTCTCGTCGGGGATCGGGGACGGGGATGGGGGTGATTTGGGGGTTGGGGTCGGGGATAAGGAATATAATCCCCGCCCTGTTGCCATTCCTACTTAGAAGAAAGGGGATGGAGGAAGAGAAGTTTGGTGGTTGGTAATGTTGGTTATTCTTTGAGTTTTCAAACTAGACTTCTTTGTCATTTTATCGTACAAGCATTTGATGCATGACGACTACATCCCTTATTTTGGTAGAGAGGTTGATCCCATGGGACTGAATAAGTGGTTGCGCTGTTAGTAGGTGGGTTTAGAAGATAATGATGAAATAGAAGTTGTGTAGCCTATGTTGATGGATAGGGGTGGCCACGAGTCGAGCTTCTCATGAATTATTTGAGTTCAGCTTGGCTCGGTTTAAATCGAGCTTCGAGTTGAGCTCGAGCCTGATATATAGGCTCATTTGCTAATTGAGCCGAACTTGAGCCTAATGAAGCTTAGCTCGTGAGGCTCGCAAGCTTAATCGACCCTAGTGTAATAAATAAATAATTTTTTATTATACACATACATACATATACATATACATATACATATACATATATATAATAAATAATTTTATTTATATATAATATTTTTATTTTTTATGTATACTAGTAAATAATTTTTATAATTCTTAATTTTTGTATGTAAAATAAAAAAATAATTATATATATAATTTTTATTTTTTAGTAAAAAACATGGTTTGCGGTCTAGCTCGAGCCAAGCCAAGCTTGAACTTGCGAGCTTTGAATTGAGCCAAGCTTGAGCTCAAGTCTCTAGCTCATATCGAGTTCAAGCCTAACACAATTCCAGCGAGCCAAGCTCGAATAGCCAATTATTCGGCTCAGCTCGGCTTGAATCCACCCCTATTGATGGCAGTTGTAAAGGCGAGAAAGTCATGGATCTCAGACCCGACCCACACCTTTCAAGCTCCTACAATGATGATGGTCATGTACGGTATCACCCGCTTCATTTCCTTCCCTTTTATCATACTAGCACCTAGCACGTCATTTTACACATCACAATATTACAAATGATATTGGGGTGATCCTTTTTGACATGGACCAGACTTGATACTTTAGGCCCAACCACATATCTGTAATTTATGCATGTGTTTGGTAGAGCTTCTGTTTATCAACTAAACATTTGTACTTGATTTATCTTCAAAATCGAGAAAAGTAATAATGTCAACTGTATATGACAAGTAGGTACCATTAGGCGCCACATCAGCAAAACAGTGAATAAACGCCTAATTGTTGGGGGAAGCTTCAAACCCAACGGTTGGGGGAATCTTCAAACCCAACGGTAGGCACACACATAAATTAAGGCCAGCTTTTGTGAGTATCTATGTGTACGGATCACCATGATGGGCTGAATGCTGATTTGGCGATGACATGGCGACGTTTTAATAAATGCCTATCACAAAATGCCCATGGAACAAAACACACACTATATATATTATTTATATTGCATTTTTATAAATTTGTTATATTAATTATTTTTTATAAAAACATGTATATATATGATGAAATAATTGAAAATATACTTGTAATTTTTGTTTTTTCTTTTTTTTTTTAATTATTATTTTTTATTTTTCTTTTAATAATTGACTACTTTTTTATAAAATTTAAATTAAATTAGATCATATCCCAAAATCCAACTTTTTCATCTTTAAATTCGAATCCATACTTATACTTATGAGATTCGATCAGATTTTCGGATTGGTTCTTAAGAGAATAACAGTGTCGAATTAGATTCGAATCCGGTACGATCCGTTTGCATCGATGGTCATAAAAGAGAGAATGGAGGGGCTCGGGGCATCGAATTTCTGTGAGTCGAATGGCGGTTTTGCAATTCCGGAAGCTATACGTGTCAAATTATCATTGGATGTTACTTGGAAATTACGTCAACTTTCACGCTGGAAAAAGGCTGTGCAGAATGCAAGATCTCCTGGAAGAATCGTGTTCTTCTTCTCAGGGAAGTCAAGGGAGAATCGGGGTCGGGAAACGGGAATCCGTGTTGGTTTTATTAGAAAAAAGTAAAACAAAGGGGGAAAGCGAGAGAGAGAGAGAGAGAGTAAAAATGGAGCAGCGAAGGAGCAACAAATACAGCATCATCGTTCCTACATACAACGAGCGTCTCAACATTGCCCTCCTCGTCTATCTCATCTTCAAGCATCTCAGGTCCCTGAAAAGTGAAAACCCCTCTCTCTTTCCTTTCTATTTCTTGATTTTTCCAGTTTTCCACCATGGATGGCTGAACCGGAATTCAGAAAACCCGTCTTTTCTTCACTAATTCATATTCTCGTACTCTTCTTCTTCTTCTTCTTCTTCTTCTTCTTCTTTGTTTGTAAGGTCCTTGCTATAGCATTAATATAGAACTGTTGTCGGTTCAACTTTGAAAGAACGATTCTATGAGCAATAACTTGAACCCAGTATAAGCAATGATATTGAGTTTGAGCTATAGAAGAAAAAGAACGTTAAATTGTATCACAACTAAAACTTATATAAGACCCAAAATTAGATTTTCCAGTATTGACCATGATTATGTGGCATCGAATTTATATAGAGAAGAGAAAATTTGCTGTTCTCGTGGTTGAATTGGATCGGGAATTAGTAAGGGGAGTGGGATTCGAATCAAATTAGGGTTCAACCTAAGATTGTAGGATTCGTATTTTCTGTTAAAATTCCTAAGTAGTATGTAGAAGATCCACAAAATCAAAATATGCCGTAATATTGGGGAGTGTGTGATATAGCAAAGTACTTTTTTCCTTCACATCTCAATAAATCGACAGGTTATCATTTTTCCTTACATACTAGTTAGTGTAGGAGATAATCATAATTAACAATGATGAAGGTGGTGGTAAGGGCAGATATCATGGCCTTTTCTAGTTGGTTTCAGGTGTACCATCTCATGGCGATATTCCAAAAGTGCCTAAAGGTAGTGAGATTAGACAAGTTTTGGGTTTTGTGCTACTGCTTTGAAATGAATAACCAGAAAGATGAAGGCCAAGGGGATATATTGACTTCTCTTTGTGCATTACTGATTTGATTGTACAGTTCAACTGCTCAAGATGATCTATTATTTTTTTACCAATGTCCATAATCTTCTACACCTTATTTTTCCTATTAAAACAAATTCTTTTGACTCTCACGATGATGATTTATCAATGTAAGTTTTTTACAATATAATGATAGCGGCACCACTTTTTTATATTGACTCTCACTTCTCTTTGTGCATTACTGATTTGATTGTACAGTTCAAGATGATCTATTATTTTTTGTCCAATGTCCATAATCTTCTACACCTTATTTTTCCCATTAAAACAAATTCTTTTGACTCTCACTTCTCAGGAAAAATAGGTGATGATGATTTATCAATGTAAGTTTGTTTACGATATAGCGATAGCTACACCACTTTTTTAGTTAATCAAAATTATATGAAACCCTTACCAAAAACATTATGTCAAACAAGTTAAATCAAGGTAGTGAGAAAGGATGTATTGGCACATGCATTATGATCCTATGTGGTATGGGAGAACAGAGTGGGATTTCTGCTGTCAGCCAGGCTTGGGACAAAGCTTTGAACATGATGGGGTTCTCAAAAATATACAAACAAAGAATTCATGTAAGTTAAGGAAGCATCCCCAGATGAAAATGCCTATGGGAAAAACTGCAAGATGAACTTCAAATTTATATTTCAGAACACAAATAAGATTTGTCCTGTTCATGGATTTCTTTCCTGATTTATTGCAGAATAAACCTTGAAGCTTCTACCTTAGTGGTCTTGTTTTATTATGCCATGCCTAACTTATCTCTTTCCTGACAACATCCTTATCCTTCCTCAAGAAGCTACGTTGGCCTGGCTTTTATCGTCTCCACCTTTAAATTCACATGTTTTGTACTAGTAACTTTGTTTTGGGGTAGTTACTCTTAAAAGTTTTGGTTTTGGATACACGACATTATATTTTGGTCATTTAACATGTTGACTGTCAATTCTTCTCTAACCTTTGGAATTTATATCTGGTCCTCAGCTCTATTGTGCTTCATGTATTTAAGGTTTGGAGTTTTCATTAATAAATAAAGTGAATGCACTTAATTCCCTCTGTGAAGGTATTTATAATGCTAATGGACCAAATAATTAGGTAGATAGCCTGTATTACAATGGGTAGTTAAAAACATTTGTATTTTCTCCTGAGAAACCAGGAATCTGGGTTGTCATATTGGTTAGTATTGATGGGTCTTCTGACCTACTAATAGCTTGAAATATGAATTGTAGTGTCTCTCTTCCTTGGCTTAATTTCGAAAGGGAAATTGAAGAATATATTCAAACATTCTGAAAGAGATTTAGACTTTATGTTTAGTGCTTGCCTTCTAGGTTGGTCTGGAGAAAGTCTTCAAAATGACTAGCCTGGTTCCTATGAGGCTGAGATTCATATGTGGTTTTCTGCAATATTTTATAGGGGCCTAAAAGTTTCAAACATCTTAACCACAATGATTCAATGGCTTGGAGCCTTGAAAGACCTTAGGCAAAGTAGTAAGTTAAGTTCTTTGTTTGGGATTTGCTCCTGGGTAGCACTTATGTTGCTTCCTTTAGGGTAAAAAGCACTTGCCACATTTAAATGGTGATTGGTAATTGAGGTACAGAAATGCTTAACAGAGGCTGTAGCAAGTTTTCCTTCAGGAGCGGAAGCTGCAAAATTGGTGGTTGTGGTTTTTATCTTCAGAATGAAGAAAACATGTATTGAGATTTTAGCAAGGTCTTTTTAAATGTCTAAACTGCCTAAATAATCCTTCTAATAAATTTTCCAAACAAATACTTGTGGTGCTCCACACCCCTAGTAATCTGCTGGGTTTTGTTGGGTGAAAGAAATAATTAGATCTTTAAAGGTTCATCTTCTCAACTGGAATCAGTGATCAGCAGATCAGAGAGCATCTTAATCAAATAGGCCAGCATCAGAAAGGAGTTCAGGGTTTTTTCATTTCAGTGTTTTTGCAATCATTGGTTTATGCGATTGCTCTAGCACTTCTTCTTGATTGTAAATGATGTGCATGGTTCACAGTGGTCCTTTTCCCTCGAAGGATCTGATATTGAATCTATGGGTTGTTCCCCTTTTTTGATCAATAAATTTATACTTCTACCTTTCAAAAATATAAAAAAAATATCCAAACAAAAATTGTGGAGAATCCCTTCAAGTTTATAGATTTTCCATGAGGTACTCCTGTAAGGGATTCTAAACAGAAATTCTAAGAATGAACAACTGAAGTTAATTAGTCACAATGGTTCTCTAATAATTGTATAACTCCCAATCTCTGACTTTTTGATGGTGCTTAGTTGTTAGTTTAATTAAACTGGGATTATTGTTTAACGTTGTCATAACAGAGTCTATTACATGTGTGGTGCATCCCACCCACATAAATTCTTTATGCCAATGTGCTTCTTTAGATGCTTCAAAAAGTATATCTCAAGGCCCAGGAAAATACTGTTATTTGAACAGGCTGAATTGTGGTCTATGATCTCTTAGGTAGTCAGACAACATGCCTCTGTTATGTATAAAGATATTCTATGTAAAGGTACTGTTATTATCTTCTGTAAGATCCAGAATGTGTTTCATCACTGTAACTTTGACAACCCTTTTCTGCTTGGTTTAGGGATGAGGATTTTGAAATAATTGTTGTGGATGATGGAAGTCCTGATGGGACTCAAGAAGTTGTAAGACAGTTACAGGAAGTATATGGAGAAGATCGCATTGTAAGAACTTCCAGGAGAGAAGTCGAATCTATGTTTGACATTTTCTTCCCTGTCCTTTCAATGAATTTTTCTTTAGTCACTTGTAATAACCACCCCTTAATCTTATTCTTTGATAATGCAGCTATTAAGAGCTAGACCAAAGAAGCTTGGCTTAGGTATGTACCTATTCTTTTCTGCACAAAGCATTACGTAGTTGGGAAGAAATAATTTATCTGTATTTAATTTCAGGAACTGCATATTCTCATGGACTGAAGCATGCATCTGGGGAATTTGTTGTAATCATGGATGCTGATCTATCCCACCATGTGAGTTCAATTGATTTTTTATTGGGTTGATTTGTGGATTCTGTTTTCTGGAAATATAGACTTTGTTCTATTGGGAAATTTAAGGTGTTGGCCATTTGACCATATGGATGATCTGTCAACTGTACAGTAGTATGTGTCCCACATTCTGGGGATGAGACCTAGAGTATAATTTCTAGGTCAAACTTTGACCAGATAAGATTATCCCTACCATCTAATCTGTTATTTTTTTCATATTCTTAGGATCAGTTAAACAAATTAGTTTTTTCATAGATCTCTTGAGTAGGCATTATCTGAAGGGTAAATTTCTTAAACTACCTTATGGTTTAGTTAATTGACTAAGTATACCCCTACTGGTTGATTATTGTCTAACGCTACCCCTACATTTTCTGACAACTCACTAACTCTACCCTTACCGTCAGCATCCGTTAATATTCCGTTAAAACTCGTACACACCTGACATATAAATTTTTGCAAAACCCAATTTTACCCTCCGTCCATCTTCATATTCACCGTTGTCTTCCTTTCAACAGTGGCAAGCCGAACTGTTGTGTTCTGTTGCAAACCGAGCTGTTGTCTTCCTTTCAAAATCTCGTACACACGGTTGAGGTATTGCAGAAAAAACACAGCAAATCGAACTATCATGTTCTGTTGTTACTGTTTTTCACTGGTTTTTATTTTAGTTTATTTTTGCTATTTCGGTGATGGATACCTTAAAAGGGTCCATCCGTTAATCTAGCTTCTTGAGCTCTTTAGAAGAAAGAAAAGGATAACAGTTTCAGGGCCAAATTCGATAGCTCTAGTCTAGGTACAAAAAAAAACCTTATAAATACTGTCTAACTCCTGAAAAATCTAAACTGGTTAAATAGAACACAAGATGGGTGGACTCTAATCGAGCTCTAATGTTGAAAACCAAAGACCTCCTCCACTCGAGTTGTAGGATAGGTTCAAAATATCAAAGGAGAAAAAGAAAACAAATCAACCCAGAAACCTACGAACCTCAGTTTCGCAGTCCAAAGTCATCTAGAATCAGCTTTGGTGATATGCTAACTATTTAGCTTCATTTTGGCTTTCAATACAAAAAGTAACCCAGATATTCAGGTGGATTGGTTCCTGGGATTGAAGTCAGTTAAAAGACGATCCTGGCAAATACAGAACTTTCTCATAAAGCAAAGGTTACGAAATGATCAGCAACAACGGAATCAGAATCATTCTATTGGAACTTCAGAGGTCTTATTCTCAACCACGAAATCTCTCTTCCTGGAAGAAACAGTAGTCGATCAAGACTACAATCAGTCTTGAATTCAAAAGAAAAGAAAGAAGAAATTTCAGAAGAGAAGAAGAAGAGAGGGAGAAAAGAGAAGAATCACACAAAGAGATTTTGAAAAGAGAGAGAGGGTTGATCAGTTGATCTGCTGACATGGCACTCTTAATATTTATATATGTTGACTAATTGTAAAAGGGTTGAATTGCCCTTATTGCTTACATGGCAAATAAACTAATAATAAAGCTGAAATAACAAGCTGTAATAACAAACTGAAATAACTAACAAAAATAAATTAACAAAAAATATGCTGTCATACGAACACAGTGGGGTCCACAGCAGTGGGGTCCACATCAGTGTTCTCTACAGAAACAATAGAGACCAGAATCAAGGTACAATGTTAAGAACCTAGATTAACGGATAGACCCTTTTAAGTTCTCTCTGTGAATCAAAAAAACACTAACAGAGGGACCCTTTTACAAGGTTTTTTTTGTACCTTTCCTTTCTTTACTGAGAAGCCATTCTCTCTGGATGTGAACCGACGTTCTTTTTAGAAGTCAAAACACCAGCTCCCCTGTTCATCAGAACAGAAGAACTCGAACCTTAGGAGGCTGAGGAAAAGAAAGAATTGACTAGCCTGACGGTGATGGGATAGAGATTTTGAGGGAGAGGAGGGAAGAGATAAGAGAGGAGATGTTGGTGAAGGATTGGGCGGCGATGACCATACTGAGGAAGATGAAGAAGAACCGAAGGAGCTTCCAATTTGGCATAAGGGCAAAATGGACATTTCAGTCCTTCCATCAATCTTTTAACGGCAATGACAATTTTTTCGAAATAGTAAGGGTAGTGTTAGACAATAGTCAAACAGTAGGGGTATACTTAGTCAATTAGCTAAACCACAAGGGTAGTTTAAGAAATTTACCCTTACCTGAAAGATGGCATCCCTTCCATACATGCACCTGATGCTGCCTAGTGCAGTTGGCAGATATCATTTTCTATTATGCAGATGCTACAGGCTTCCACTTAAATTTGTTTTTTGCTTGATGTTTTTTTCTCCTTTTTCCTATTTCTTCTTTCTTTTCTTAATGTAGTTCAATTTTTTGTGTGACAGCCAAAGTACTTGCCAAGCTTCATCAGGTAAAGGAATAAAAAAAATCAATCTTCTTGCTTATTTTCCAATTGAAGATTGAGTAGTTAAGAATGCTTTCAGTAGAAATCACTGATTGTAGATTTAGTTGAATTTCTTGTGAAAGGAAAAGGGGAGGAAGATAAAGATTTTGGTAGTAGAGAAGAAAAGAGAGGGAGAAAATAGTAGGAAGTCAACCAGGATTCTTGAATTAACCCTAGCCGCCAACCCCTCATTATATTTATACTTAACTTAAAGGATGAGATATTACAAGGATGCCCTTAGTAGGGCGGCTACTAATGTAGCTGAACAGTCACAACTTAAAAACATAAACTAATGGGCCTAAAGCCCAACAACTTCCTAACTAAATAGCTTAAAATAAAAATAAAAAACAATTAGGCCCAACTCAACACTCCCCCTCAAGTTGGGAGTAAATGTAACACATTCCCAACTTGCGTAGATCATGCTCCAACTTGTTCTTTGCAACACCTTATGGGCAATGTTAATTGCTGCCTGGTTATCACAGTATAACATCATAGGTTCTTCTACATGTACACCAATTTTATCTAATAGGGAATGAATCCAGAGAAGTTTTGAAACTCCATGTGCCATGGCCCTGTATTCAGCTTCAACACTTGATCTTGCCACCACTGTTTGTTTCTTACTCTTCCAAGAGACAAGGTTACCCCCAACAAGGGTGTACACTCTTGAAGTTGATCTCCTGTCATCAAGGCATCCTGCCCAATCTGCACCTGTATAAGCCTCTAGTTTCAACTGTCCATGATCAGTAAACAATATGTCTCTGCCCGGGTGTCCCTTCAGATAAGCAAGAATCTTGTCAACTACCTTCCAATGTTGGACTCGTGGAGCATGCATGTATTGACTTACCACACTTACTGCATGGGAAATGTTTGGTCTTGTCATACACAAGTATAGCAACCGACCCACAAGTCTTTGATATCTTCCAATGTCCTTTACTGGTTCGCCTTCTGATGCATTGATTCTATGGTTTTGATCAATAGGGGTACTGATTGCCTTCGTTCCAAGCTTCCTTGTCTCTTGAAGAAGATCCAAGACATACTTTCTTTGAGAAATAAAAATTCCATGTTTTGATCTTGCAACTTCAATGCCTAGGAAGTATCTCAGTTCTCCAAGATCCTTAATTTCAAATTCTTTATGTAGATTCCTTTTTTAGACAATCAATCTCACTTAGGTCATTCCCCATGACAACAATATCATCCACATAAACAATTAGGACTGACACCAAAGATCCCCTTCGCTTCACAAACAAGGTATGATCGGATTGAGTCTGAGTGTATCCAAAAGCAATCAAAACCTTTATGAATTTGTCAAACCATGCTCTGGGAGATTGTTTCAAGCCATAAAGTGACTTCTTAAGCCTACATACCTTTCCCTTTTCAGTATCACTGTAAAAGCTAGCAGGAAGATTCATATACACTTCCTCTTGAAGATTCCCATTTATGAAAGCATTATTCACATCAAGTTGAAACAAGGGCCAAGAGTATGAGGCAGCAAGAGAAAGAAGTATCCGAACAGAGGTCATCTTTGCAACCGGTGTAAAGGTCTCAAAGTAATCAACACCATAGGTCTGTGTGTACCCTTTTGCAACAAGTCTTGCCTTGTACCTTTCTATACTTCCATCTGCCTTATATTTTACCGTGTAAACCCATCTGCATCCAACTGTCTCCTTGCCTTCTGGTAGATCCACAATGTCCCATGTCTGATTCTTAATCAAAGTTGCCATCTCTTCCTGCATAGCTGTCTTCCACTCAKGTTTGGAGAGAGCCTCACTAACACCCTTGGGTATAGACACTGAGTCAAGGGAGGAAAGAAAAACACGGTAGGAAGGAGAAGGTCCACTGTAGGATAAGTACTGTGAAATACAATGTGCAGTACACTTTCTCTTCCCTTTTCTGAGAGCAATAGGAAGATCAAGGTTATCTGTAACAGGGTTAGTAGAATCAATGGGAATTGAAACAGTAGCGAGACCAAGAGGAATACCTGAATGCATGTCAGCTGAATCTAGAGTCTCCAAGGAATCGACAGAAAGTGATGTGAGTTCTGCTGCAACGGAATCAACTTCCTTGTAAAGTCTCTGTCGTAAGTAATGCTGAGAAGCAGGACGCAAAGGAGGTGGTAAGGTAGGTGACACAGGATGGTCAAGCACAGGAGTAGACACTGGGACTGGAACTGGAACTGGGAGAGGAATAGACTGCTGACTCACTTCCCCAAAACACTCCCCCTGAGAAGGATTCTTTGAAAAGAAGTATGTGGATTAAAAAAAAGTGACATCCATGGTAACATACCGGCTCCTAGAGACTGGATCATAGCAGTAGTACCCTTTTTGATTTTCTGCATATCCAAGGAAGACACACTTCTTTGCCTTGGGATCAAGCTTTGAGCAGTGAGGACCAAGGACATGTGCAAAGCAGACACACCCAAACACCCTGAGAGGAATATGAAACATCTCCCCCTTAGGAAAAAGGAGACTGAATGGGGTGTTGAATCCAAGTATACGAGAGGGCATCCTGTTAATCAGATATACTGCTGTGAGAACTGCATCACCTCAAAACCGAACTGGAACTGTAGATGTGCTCATCATGCTTCTTGCAATCTCAACAATGTGTCTATTCTTTCTTTCTGCAACACCATTCTACTGTGGAATGTAGGGACAACTGCTCGGATGGACAACACCATATTCTAACAGATATGAAGCAAGGTGTTTTTCAAAATATTCCCTGGCATTATCTGATCTAAACACCTTTATTCTTGTTCCAAACTGTGTTAGCACCATMTGATGAAATTGCCTCACCAAGGATGGTACTTCATCGCGGGATCTCATCAGGTAAATCCAAGAGTATCGTGAGAAATCATCTACAAATAAGAGAAAATATCGATAGCCTCCCATAGAAGGAACATGGTAAGGTCCCCACACATCTGAATGAATAACATCAAAGGAAGAAGAACACCTTTTATTACTAGGTTTAAATGAATGTCTACAATGCTTTCCAAGTTGACAACCTTCACACTCCAAACATGACAAACTAATAGACCCTAACTCACTATCCCTGCTGACATAATGACTCTGATGAGGAGGAAGAACATCCAGGAGGTAGATCCCATTCACTTGACGACCACTCCCAATCGTCCTCTTTGAATCCAGATTTGCAAAATACAATGACCAGGAGAAAAAATTACTGAGCAGCAGGTTCTTAATCAAACTACTAACAAATAACAAATTAGTGCTCAATCTAGGAACATGAAGGACCGAGGGTAGAGAAATAAAATCACTAATCTTGATAGATCCCTTCCCAGCAATAGGAACATGGGATCCATAAGCTGTGGAGACCCTATCTCTGCTAGAACAGAGCTGGTAAGAAGAAAAAATAGTAGAGCTATGGGTCATGTGCTCTGAGTCTCCAGAATCTATAATCCAAGGAGGTTACCTAAAGTAGAAACATAATTTGCAGTGATGTGTGAAGTACCTGTGTGAGCAAAGGTAGTAGAGTGGACTCCACTAGTGCCACCTGTACCTTGTTGTCCGCTTGCTACTGAACTGGAACTGGTTGTATCCCGCTGGTTCAAAAGTTGCCCATACCTCTCAAGTTCGGCCCTTACTGCAGCAATTGCAACAGACTCCAGAGCAGCTGTAGTAGGTGGGGCCGAAATGGCACCAGTAACTGCCATGTGTGCATTTCCCTTCTTATTTTTCAGTCTAGCCGGCACAAGACGTGGGTGAAGCTTCCAGCAAGTATCTCTTGTGTGTTTAGGCTTCTTACAGTAGTCACAGATCAAATCTCTTTTATCTTCCTTCTTGATTTCACTGCCACCCCGATCTCCACTTTGTTTAGGTTTCACAGTATTCACTATGGTAGACTGATCAGAAACAGGATTTTTCATTATCACATCTCTCCTCCCCTAACACAAAGTATATGCCTGGGAGAGGGTAACACTGTCCCTGGAAAGAAGATGCTGTCTTGCAATATCATACTCAGGATTAAGGACAACAAGAAATTCAAACACCCTATACTTTATCTAGATGTTTCTGATAGGTAGCTGCATCCTTAGTGGTTTACCAAGCAAATGTCTCTAAATGGTCAATCTCTTGCCACAGGGTTTTAAGGGCTGAAAAATAGGCTGCAACAGGTTTTATCTCCCTGCTTTGTAGAAATAATATGATTTCTCAACTGATAAGCCCTAGCAACATTCTCCCTCTGTGAATAGGTTTCTGCATCCCCATCCCATATGGGGCAACATGGAATTACACAACCAAGTCATCACCATATAATTCTCCTATACCCACCGGGAGTTGCTAGTTTCGGGTTTCACTTCCTCACCCCAGTGATATACCCTAATTTCCCACGAGCACCAATGGCCATTTTAGCAGATTGTGACCATTCTAAGTAATTTGCACCATCCAACCTAACTATAGTAATGGTCCCAGTCCCGAAAAGGTCTCCAACACGTCCTCCCACTGGTCCTATTTCACTCCCGGGCTTATTTTCAACTTCGTGACCCTCAATGCTTCTCAAAAAATGTAAAGAAAATAACTAAAATATGTAACAAGATCAAACGAAACACTTCTGGAACCAACAACACCTTTCTGGTGTCCTAGATTGTCTTCCCACAAAAGATTCCTTTTTTGTGGGACGGGAGAAGAGAGAGAAGAGGCAGCCGCTCTCTCTACAAGCCTCCAAATCAGGCAGGACTTGAACCGCCCCTTATAGAAAACTCCAAGGAACCCTAAAAAATTAGGGCGCCACTTCCTACTTCCTAGGTCAAAATTGAAGAGTCCAACAGAAACAAGACTCTTCCCCTTTCTCCAGTTTTTCCTGATTTTGATGAGAAACCCTAGACCAGCTACARGGCACAYARATCCACCAAAAAATCCAAAAACTGGGCTTACCTGAGAACTTCGATCAGCCTCTTAAATCACCATGCAGTTGGCCGATCTAGGGCTGCACGAGGAAACAACTCAAGGAACCTTCAGCTTGCTCTGATACCAAGTAGAAATCACTGATTGTAGATTTAGTTGAATTTCTTATGAAAGGAAAAGGGGAGGAAGATAAAGATTTCAGTAGTAGAGAAGAAAAGAGAGGGAGAAAAGAGTAGGAAGTCAACCAGGATTCTTGAATTAACCCTAGCCACCAACCCCTCATTATATTTATACTTAACTTAAAGGATGAGATATTACAAGGATGCCCTTAGTAGGGCGGCTACTAATGTAGCTGAACAGTCATAACTTAAAAACATAAACTAATGGGCCTAAAGCCCAACAACTTCCTAACTAAATAGCTTAAAATAAGAATAAAAAACAACTAGGCCCAACTCAACACTTTCCTTAATTATTTAAGAAAATTCCCTGAAATTTCTATGAAATATGTTCCATCATCATTATCAGCTACCTAGCTTAATGTGTAATATGACTTTGCTGAAGGCCATGTTTTTATTAAAAAGGGGAAAAAAACTTAAATGAGGTATCTTACAAATATTTGAACCTCCACTCTATTTCCTGAAGGACTTTAACATCCCTTATTGCGTGATGTCACTGGACACATAGTACCCTTCTGTTAGTCATCCATCATCTTCTGTTTTCATGTGATATAACATGCTTGTTATTTTATTTTGTAATTCTGGTTTTGCCCTTTGATGGTTAAACATAAAATAAAACAAAAGCTAGAACTGATGGCATTGCTTTCCTCAAAAAAGGGGACTGCAACGAAAAAGAAGATAGACCAATGAGTCCATCAACAGATTGAAAAACAAACCAATAAACAACAACTAATGAAGTTCCAGAAATGCATCAATTAAAAATGAAAGAAAAAATGTACAAATGGGGAAGTGGAGAATGTATACAAGTAAAACAAGGGATAAATTGAAAAGAATAGAGAGAGAGAGAGAGAGAGAGAGAGGTGCTGGTGGAGAATGAAACAAAAACTAATGAAGTTCCAGAAATTAAGAATGCTTTCCTTAATTATTTAAGAAAATTCCCTGAAATTTCTGTGAAATATGTTCCATCATCATTTTCACCTACCTAGCTTAATGTGTAATATGACTTTGCTGAAGGCCATGCTTTTATTAAAAAGGGAAAAAAAACTTAAAAACCACCCCTGAGGTATCTTACAAATGTTTGAACCTCCACTCTATTTCCTGAAGGACTCTAACATCCCTTATCGCGTGATGTCACTGGACAAATAGTACCCTCCTGTTAGTCATCCATCATCTTCTGTTTTGATGTGATATAACATGCTTGTTATTTTATTTTGTAATTCTGGTTTTGCCCTTTGATGGCTAAACATAAAATAAAACAAAAACTAGAACTGATGA